>JAMZAV010000359.1:0-600000 GCA_024449915.1 Sweltsa coloradensis | reverse complement strand
TACCACTGTAACCAGGATGGCGTCAAACCTTGGACAAGATCAGAATTTCCTTCCATCTGCGGTTTATACCAGCCAATATGTTATGAATTGATCTGCATACATCGACTTCTTTTAGCCATGTGACCTCATAGGTAACAATTTTCTGTTTTCCTACTACGAGCCTATAAGCTCTTGATTTTTATAGAAGCACTTGATTGTTTTAGGCATTGGCTTTTTGGACTTTGTCAAGAATTGAGTGTTAATCGTGTCAGGATAGTTAATTGGTGTTTGAGGATTGTACGTAGTACACAAATATTGTTAAGTAGGAGTTTGGGTCTACATGTTCTAGCTTCTACCATCGTTCTTGTTATATTTAAATAACTATAAGTGGCAACTAAATTTACGATAAAAGATCAACTATTTTGCTCAGTAGAAATGGCTCCCAAGCTCCTCGCCAGAGTGGACTCACCACAGCGCAAGTGTCGATTACTACGGCCGTATTGCAGAGTACTTACGAAGCACCAGAGGAAGTGGGATGAGATGACTTCCGAAAACTCTCTTTCTCTTACCTGCAACAAAGAGAAAAAATACATTTAGTAAAACATATTTGAGAACAATTTTTTATGTGTGTAATAATATTTGGAATTTATATTTTCACGAGGTGCGGTCACGAATATAAGATTATAGAGACGCTCTCTTTCTTTTCAGAGTAGTGTTGGTATAAGTTTTAAAATAATATTAACGGAACAGTATTTTGATTTATGTACCACACAACATGACCGTAACTTGGACAATTATGTTCATGGCCACAGCCAGACACGAATGTCAATGAGGGAGCATTGAGCGATGTTCTAAGATTCCATCTGATCCCCTAGTGAAGCATGCGTGGCCAGCGTTCTACGAGTGTTGCTGGAGTTGAGGGTCTGAAGACGCCACCGAGGCCGGAAGCGCGTCACAGCCGAGCGCCTGCACATCAGGTAGACTGACTGTTGGTAGTTCCGGGTCGGTGGCTCTGCAGGAAGTCTTACTTCTCAACCCTGGGCACCGGAGTGTGGTGGTGGTGGTCAGTTCCTCGGTCTTACTACGTCGCATGCACGACACCTTTATCATACTATGAAAACGCTAAAGTCCCGCCGCGTTGATGGATGAGCGTTTTTGTAATTTTTTTTGTTTGCGTTTTTTGCGTTTGTTTGCACTTTTCCTTTGCAAGTGCTTTTTGAATGCATTGTAGGTGATTGTTGTCAAGTTCTATTGTTACGTGTTAATTGGTATTATAAACTTCAATAAACTCATATTAAAACCTTTATTTCTGTGGATTCTGGCTAACTTTTTCAACTTTTTCTTTCAAAAGGTACTACATCACCATAACCTTAATGTCCATGTGAAATCTGAACGTTGTAGCCCCACCCGTTTGGTCAGAATCGGCCCGAATGGGACGAAAATATCGCTCTAAAAATTGAAAAACTTATATTAAAACCTTTATTTCTATGAATTCTGGCTAACTTTTTCAACTTTTTCTTTCAAAGGTACTACATCACCATAACCTTAATGTCCATGTGAAATATGAAAGCCCCACCCGTTTGGTCAGAATCGGACCAAATGTCACGAAAATATCGCACTAAAAATCGAAAAAAATCGTAAAAGTACGATATTCATGAGAAATATTTTTTCGATTGTACCCAAAAACAATACACCTCTAAGTTCAGAGAAAACGAAGGTCCCCTCCAATTTTCATCAAGATCGCATATGCCGTTTTCCCGGAATCGAGCGAACAAACAGACGAAAAAAAACAAAAAAAAAACACCCGAGCTAAATATTTTGGGGGGTCAGTGAAATTGAAGTCTTCGCTCCACTCGCTACGCTCGCTACGCTCATCCAATTATATCATCCTTCTTCCCATGGGCGCCCGCAGGAATTTTGGCAGGGGGGGGGGGGAATTACAATTTGTACTTTCTTTGAGCAAGCACAAGAGGTATGGGAGGCAGAACCCCCAACAACAGCGCCTCAGCCGAAAATTTTGAAAATCAGGTTTTTAGAATGCGTTAGGTGGGTTTTGGAAAAAAGGAGTGGGCTGAATACAATACCAAAATTATGTAATTTTTGTGCAGTCGATACTCGAAACTAGAAAACCACCAGAAGGGAGCTTAAAAGAAACCCTCAAAATATTTTACCTTCCATTTTTTTTTTCAACTGATTAATATGAATACTGACATTTTTGTTTCGTGTCTTTGTCCAGGGGGGGGGCAACTGCCACCCTTGCACCCTTGTTCGGGCGCCCTTGGCGTCAGACCCGAACGATATTCCTCTTCTACTCAAATCGTGTCTTTCTTGGCGAACATACCTTTTCAGGTCTCGAACCTACCATCCATGGAGTAGTATGATCCACTCGACCAATTCACCAACATCCACAGACCTAGCCACCAGCACATCTTCAACTAAAGTCTATCATCAGTCCCTACAAGTTTCAAAACACGTTTAATACCAGTATTAATTTTTAAACAGCTGTTGGTTTAGTTAGAGTAAAGAATAGTAATAACAGGATAATAAGCCTCAATAACACAGCACACAAACCAAACATTGCGTGTTAGAGTTGAAATCTACTTTATAGTTGGCTAGTGGTGGGTGTTGAAACCAGATGTACCAAAACGAGAAATGTTTATGATTTTCTTGCGATAATATAATTTTTACGCCTAAACGGCTGATCCTATTTGACTTAAAAAATCAGATTCGTGTTTAGTTGGAATGACGAAACAGTTTAATCCGTGTTTAGTTACGGTTTGTGTCTGAAAATCAAAATTTTAACTTTGAGTTGTAATTAGTTTTTTTTTTCCCTAAAAATCAGCAAAATTCACCCTTAGGGCACCCATGTACACCGCACCCGCCATTGACGAAATTGCCAACAAGAATGTATATGTGTAAGCAATGAGCATTTCTCCGCAGGGGAGTGGGGGGAATTGTAAAAGTACCAATGCCTCTTAACATTATAAGTAGCAGCCTCCTGATCAAGTAAGTCCACACATGCCGGTAACAACAAGGGACCCCCATCCGTCGTTGGCCTCGTGCTAAGCGTGACATCAATTATAATCCAAGATAAATGAAAGCTGGATGCCCAAGACATCTGCGTCGGGATCTCTTAATTTTCTTCACGGTTCCAAACGCTTTTACCGGACTTTTAAGTTTTAAGGAGCCATCTGGGCCCAGGTCCTAATCTCCATTCTTCCATCATCCGTTAGAAACGAATACGATGCGATACGAGTCATGAATAACACAACAGTATGAACGTTATGGTAAGGTACACCATTGTTTCAAGCCAGACAGTTGCCACAGTATGACGGTGACGTTTACGTAACGTTTTATGACGACTGTTTAATATGTCAACAACAAAAAGGAATCGTATCGTTAGGTTATGTATATTTTATTGCCTGAAAAGATGTTATGTAAGAAAATAAAAGTAAATATAAAAATAATTTGTTCGTTTGAACCAACCCAGAAACAACTTGCCCTAATACAATATACAACAGTATAACACAGTAGAACAGTACAGTACAGTACAGTACGTACAACAGTACGTACAGTACAGTAAACAGTACAGTACAGTACAGTACAGTACAGTACGGCACAGTACAGACAGTACAATACAATACAATAGAGTACAGACAGTACAATACAATGCAGTTGCTTTATTTCATGGCACAATGTTATGATAAGCCTAGCCTATTCACTTATAAAAACTGAATTGCAACTAGCAATGAACTGTATATATAAAATATAAAATAATAACGTAACCGTATTGAAAGAAATGAGAAAACAAACTATCAAATTTAATAATGCATGCACAAAAAGTGAATAGAATGTTCACAAATTGGATTAATTGACAACAACAAATAGAGAGTTAAATTTTCAGCCTATGAAAGTGGTTTGCAACTAGACCGTGAACATGATGATCGTATTGTCGTTTATGGAGGATGAAAATCATGTGACGTTTTTAAGCATTACCCCAAAACTCTACCTTCTTCATGTAAAAAAAAACAAGCCTAGCAAAATCCTGATCGCAATGAGCGTTAATAACACCTAGTTGGTAAGCAGCGCAAAACTAATTTGTTAGCTAAATATACCTAATTGTGGCGTTCCTCGATCATATCTGTAATTGATTCAAAGTTTTTGTTGCACCGCAATTTATCTGAAGCCATTGACTTTGAACCACTCCAAGTTACATTTTACGATCCAGAACTTCCTAATTTGTAAGAGCAAAATAGGATTCTTAAAAATACTACTTAAATTGATCAAGACCATTTTCGCAACTAATCTAGAAATTTAAGTATTTATTCAGCAGCTCAGCGTAAATTTTACTGAATGCGGCATAAACTTAAGTACGGCTTTTAGCGGACCGATGAATGTAGCCAATTAGCCAATTCCTAATCATCTCTAAGTATTTAAAATACATAAAACCCAAAAACTATTTTGACAACTTCCGACAAGTGTCTTAATCAAACGACATTTACATGCGGCCTAAATATGTAACAGCATTTTATGTGGACTCAATGAATACGAAACTCGCGAAGGTCGTCCTAATTAAATTACCATATGACTTTTTTACAAACGTTTCGCTAACATTAATCAAAGGTTCGTCAAAGTTAACAAAATTAAATTAATCTAATATCCTAACAATAATTAAACCGCGTGTATCATACAAATAGTAAACAAATATTACGCTGTGTATCTAAACTAAACTATAGTGTTGCAATTAATCCAAAATGTTGTTAAGAGTGATGTATCTTTCTTTGCTCCTGACATTTTAAATTTTGGAACGAGGATCTTGTAAACGCAACAGACTTAAGAAACATGTTGGTTGCTATGAACATTTAGAAGTAGGTTTTGTTGAGAAAATATATGCTACTTTTCTCGTGTTTTGCCCAAAAACAGTGAATCGAATCAGTAAATTATTAGTATTTTTGTTTCTGGTTGTGTACATTTAGTTTTTTCTACAAAAACTTGCCTCTGCTTATAATTCATTGTGTAATATGTCAGCCATGTTTTATGATAGCGATTTTCACTATTTTAATATTAAAAAAACATTTGTTTAAAGTAAATGCCATGTATGTCCCAATCACGTTTCTCGTAATGGGTTTCCCCATTCTTCGTGCCACTCTTTTGTTTGTTGTAAGAACTGAAGGTGGCTCGCCTTGGACGGGTCGGGTCCAGTCGGTTCGTGAGAGCTGACTGGTTTAATTTTAATAATATAATAATCAAGAAGATGCATGTCTAGATTCATGGGCCGGAAAGACTTAAATCTCCCACTTCCTTCGTCAGTTCTGTTTTCTCTCCTGTCCAGTTGGCAGGGTTTCAAGGCCACGGGTAACAAGACGCACTATCGTTTTCTTCTCGGCTTTGCTCGGTGCGTTAGGCGATACTAATCACTAGCGTTATGTGGAGTGCGACATATCACTTGGGTTTCATTCACGGAACCACTCTTACCTTCTATCGGCACGCTTCCACTTTGATACACTGCTGAGAGTGAAGGGGGGCCACTCTTACCTTCTTCGCCGGCACGCTTCCACTTTGATACACTGCTGAGAGTGAAGGGGAGCCACTCTTACCTTCTTCGCCGGCACGCTTCCACTTTGATACACTGATTTATACAGTGCTGAGAGTGAAGTGGACCCAGTTTATATATTGGTATGGGTGAGAAAACACCACAATAGTTTTACTTTGAATGATGAAATTCATTCGTATAATACCAGACGACAGAAAGATGTTAGCACAGTGAAATATAATTTTAGGTGTTTTTAAACGAAGACCCAAAGATTAAATGTGAAAGACTGTACAATAAGGTTCCGACTGATATTAAGAAAATTGACTCGTTTCATCGTTTTTGGATAGTGGATTCTATAAAGTGTCTGATTTTTGGACTGATATATTAATAATTGTGATAATCATAATTTAAATGTATATTTTTTTTAAATGACGAAATCAAGTCATATATTTTATGAATGAGGATGAATAATAAATGAAATGAAAGTCTCAAATGGCCATAATCTCATGGAAGCACTAAATGTTATTGCATGTTTTGAACTGGCATCCGAGAAATAAGCCGGATAGTCTGCCAGATTCCATTTTGATTAATACTTTGTAACTGGACTAAAATTAATTGGTAACGCTTTATTTTAACATTATTCATTATGAACATTATATATGAAAAATCCACTCCCCTTAATAATTCCAATTTATCAGTCCATGGGCATGTGCAGATCTCATCCCTCTTTACACCCATGTATAATAAGTTGACATTTTGATTATGTTACTTACGCCATCTATCAAACCATGAATGAAAATTTTGGATGAGCGTAGCGAGCGAAGCGAGTGAAGCGAAGACTTCAATTTCACTGACCCCCCAAAAAATTTAGCTCGGGTGTTTTTTTTTTTGTTTTTTGTTTTTTTTGTTTTTTTTTTTGTTTGTATTTTTGTCTGTTTGTTCGCTCTCTACCGGGCAAACGGCATATGCGATCTTGATAAAAATTTGACAGGACCTTCGAAATCTCTGAACTTAGACTTGCTACGTTTTTGGGTACAATCGAAGAAATATTTCTCATGAATATCGTACTTTTACGATTTTTTTCGATTTTTAGTGCGATATTTTCGTGACATTTGGGCCGATTCTGACCAAACAGGTGGGGCTACAACGTTCATATTTCACATGGACATTAAGGTAATGGCGATGTATTGCTTTTTAAAAGAAAAAGTTGAAAAAGTTAGCCAAAAGCTATAGAAATAAAGCTTTTAATATAAGTTTTTTTTATTTTTTTGCGATATTTTCGTGCCATTTGGGCCAATTCTGACCAAACGGGTGGGGCTACAACGTTCATATTATACATGGACATTAAGGTTATGGTGATGTAGTACCTTTTGAAAGAAAAAGTTGAAAAAGTTAGCCAGAATCTATAGAAATAAAGCTTTTAATATAAGTTTTTTAAGGTAAATAATACCAATTGACAAGAAACAATAGAAACTTGACAACAATCACTTCAATGCGTAGGCAACAAAACAAAGCACTTGCAAAAGTAAAGATATGCCACGCAAACAAAAAACTATAAAACGCTCATCCTTCAACGCGGCGGGACTTTAGCGTTTTCCTAGTTTACATTCTGAATCACGACTTCCATGAAACAACACTAACATTTTCTTACACCGATGCTTCACCTATTAAATTAATATACGTCATTACTTTACTTCACAATATAATGATAATATTATAATATGTAGCACAAACATAAAATACATAACACTATAATGACTGAGGCTCTTATCTATCGTGATGGTATCTGTGAAGCAGATCTACTCAAACGTTTAAGAGCCGAGAGCGTATGTAAATTACGAAGAAAGTCTACATTGATGTTAATTAAGCAAGTAATTATATTTATTTATTTACTGTAAGAAGCTCAGAAGAAACAGCGGGAAATTAACGTTTGCTATCAGGAATATGTTGTCTAGCAAATAGTCGGAAATTGCGTTTAAAACAAGAAGAAGAATTCTTTGTTTCGAGTATTAATTGGGAAGATTGCATAAAATGTCGAATCAGAATCCAAATTTGAAGGACGTTCCCCGTTCAACCCTAAAACATGCAGAAGATAATTTAAAAATCTTTTTCGAAAGATTAGAGCTTTTGATATATTTTCCGAAGAGGAAAATATAACTTATGACATTCTTAGATTAATCCACGCATGCAGAGGGAAGTCGTTTCAATGTAGTGAGAAAAGATACTAAGCAGGTTAAAACTCATTTGGTTATTGCATTTACTTAGTTGAGTTCGATCGTACCTAATATTCTGCGAGCACATGCCAGCCAGACAGCCATAATTTACATGAACTTCAGGTGAATAGTTCGTCATATCTGACTGGGTTCGAGCGGTGAAATCAATCAGACAATCTCGTGCGGGAAGTGCAATCATCGGTGCATAGGTCCTGCCGTCCTGCCTGCGTTGCAGGTGCATAGGTCCTGCCTGCCTGCATAGATATGCAGGTGCATAGGTCCTGCCGTCCTGCCTGCGTTGCAGGTGCATAGAGATGCACTCGGGCTCACATGATCGACTCCAGACACTTGTTCATCCTCGCAAGAATACATATTTAACAACACTCTTTCGTACAGCATATGAGAGTGGCTCGTTGGTCTTGTGGTTAGCCTACCTGCTTCCAATTCAGAAGGTCCAGGGTTCGATTACGGCCAAAGTCATAAGTTTTTGAACTTCTGATTTGGACTGAAGTCCATCAGTTCTTGTGATTGAATTTTGTAAACGGTGACTTTGGAGCCGTTCTAGCAACGAAGCACATAATAAATTCAGAGTTGTTCTGAATCGGCCTTGTTGATTCTGGCGTTGATCCGCGGGTGTTCGCACTGTCCATACCACTGATTGCTATATTTCCCATAAAAATATCGATCTTTGGTTGGTTATCGTTCACTCGTCGATTCCGTCGGGGCCTACAGGGTTGGCTTGGTCACTTTGGTTTACTGTCCCCCACTGATAATAAGTTGTGTGACTGAAAGGGTATAGACTTTAAATGCGGATTTATTTATTTATTTATTTATAACAAAAAACAATAATGGAGAATCAAACCTTTGTGATAAACATCAACTTTAATAATTTTCAATATATTATTCTTTAATGCATGGTGTGCGCGTACCAGAAATTTCTGATCGGGTTGGGTATTTGACAGCCGACCCAAAAGTCATCTTATGGGGCTCGTTTTTTGGTTAAGAAAAAAAATGGAGTATGGTGGAGGTGCCGGTCCAGGATTTACGTACCTTTTTGGTGGAGGTGCCGGTCCAGACAATTTTTTATTGCTAGCGAATATACAAAATGCTTGAATATGGATAAAATCATGATGTAAGATTCTTCACAAGTATAATTCAATATACAATAATTTTTTACATGCAGTATAACGGCCATCTTTTCCTTACCCGGTCGACCCGATTCGACCCGATCCGAAAACCCGAAGCAGTTCAGTAAACCGAACCCTACCCGACTGTCAAAACCTCTGCTCGCACAGTCCTATTCTTCGATTCCATTTTAAACATAATTTATTTCAAGAGTTCGCTCCAACTTCCAGCGTTGTTTGAGTGCAGCCCAGTGTCGTGATGTGCGCTTCGTGTACGTAGGCGTATTGTACGGCGCTAATGGACGCTCCTCAAGACCTTGAGTACACACATTGTTTAATTAAACCATGTTTTTCTTCTTCTCTCTCGCTCGTTGTTACAGAATCGTTCTTCCTGCGGCTGCCTGCATTGTATTGTGTCCGGAGCGTCTGAGTTTTTTGCCCAGTGTGGCATCACCTTGGAGAGGTCGTAGTGCCCTAGCCCACTGGCCTTGGGCGCCAAGTCCAAGCCGAGTGTGCGCATGTGCGTGGGCAAGTTACCTCTTCCGGACACGAGACCACGTGGCTGGCGAGCCAACCTTGGAGGAATTAGAGGAACATTTACCTAGGAGAAGCGATACGAATCATTAGGCGATAAACTTCACTCACCGCAGGCAGACAAAAGATTATTGCAAATCAAAATTTGACAATTTGAGAAAAGGTTAAGGTGGATATGGATCATCAATGGCTACAGGCATCAACAACATGAATAAAGTGAAGTGAATATGAACACAATTTCTCACGTTTTGAATAAAATCATAGAACAGTAATAATATCTCCATATGTATGGAATTATCGATCAAAAACTATGTTATTTATTTACTAACATATCTATTTATTTATTTAACGTATATCATATTCAGTAAAACGAAACTTATTTACAAAGGAGCACAACATATCCCACAATACTGTTATACTGCTGGTGAGGTTATTGTATCATCAAATTTACAACAATGTTCATTATCATTAATTTTATACTTTTTTGTCACATTTTAAAATATATAAAATATGAAAATTTTATACTTTGTGGTTATTGTGGTCTGGAGTCTGGACCTTCGTAGTCATCAAATACCATCTTCTGGCCAGCTGTCGATCCATAAAGACATAATTTAATATTATTTTTTGACTGGAAAACAATGAATTATGGACATTCACTATTAATTATTATGATAATTGTGTAGGAGAGAGTTCGGGCTTAGGGGAAGGGATATAGTAAATGCCAACCGAGATTGGAAATTTAGATTTTATTCCATGAATCGATCATCTCTATGGATAAGAAAAATGCCTGAGAAACGGATATATTTAAACCAAGATTTTCAAATGAACAATGTACATATAAACAATTTAAATTGTTGTTCTGAAGCATCAAACCACGTAAGTCTGTGTTCTAGTTATACTCGGAAACTATTACAAAACTACAAAGTGTATAAAACATATTTACATGCTTCATATTATGAACATCCTGTGTTTATATACCGTAACTCCACATTACAATCTTCATACCGTACACGCGTTGTTTTCTTTAATAAATTATTCCGTGAATAATTAACACTAATTAGAAACTATTAAAGTTTTAACGGCCTCGATTTATATAATAAGATATCCTCACCGTGAATTATTTTGTGAAGGTTTTTATTTTAAATAAATCTTGTAAACGGAACTTATCAACTTCCGATCATGTTAGTGGAGTGGAGTTGCATCCATTACGTACTTTATTCAAAGAATTATGTGATTTCCTACCGTTCAGTACAACTCTGAAAATATTTGTGCAACGTAATAACTCGAAGGCTGCAGCTTACAACTTGAACTTGAACTTTTAATCGAGACTTGGCAAGCAAAAGTATTCCATTAATAAAAACATGGCCACCAAAACTATTCGATCATGACAGCGAAAGAATTGGGGCAAGAAAACAGTGATTTAAATCAAGCTTTGTGTCTGGTATCATATAAATGTATCAGAGATTGTATTGGCAAGGCACAGCGAGAGCGCGCATAATAACATCCATGTATACTGTATAGGCATTGTTAATAATTGTTATAGGTACAAATAGTCAGACAGCTATAACGATTTTTAAAGTTTTTTGAATAAATAGGTTAAATTAAAACATTTAAAAATTAACATTTTTGGGGGAAACGTTTCCTGCATAAATAAAAATAAATACCCACTCAGTTAAAGAACTGATTTTCAGTGGCGAACTTTAAACCAAAGCGACCAAGCAACTGAGGGATGCATCGACCACAAGCCAGTATACATCGATGTATCGATTAGCGTGGCTTGTTAAAAAATTGATAAGTCACAATTAGTCAACAGCTAAACGATTTTGCAAAGTTTTGACAAATAGGGTAGACGTTAATTAAAAATTTAATAATTTAACATTTTGGAAAACGTATTCCTCTAAATCTAAATAATAATTTAATTGCATTAAGAGTTATCCACTCGTTTAAGGAATGTTTTTTGTGCACTTTTAAACCAAAGCGCAGGCAACCCTGTAGGCCCCGATGCAATCGACCATCAAGCCAGTTGTCATCTGATTGATATGCGATTTAGCGTGGTTGTCAAGAAAGGATAAGTCACTCTTCTAGAGTCAAAGCTAAATGTTCCTGCGGATTACCACAATAATTTCGTAAGATGTATGTGACGATTTAAACACGGTTTCCCAAATCCTAAAAATCATTTAATTTCATTAGAATTGTTCTGTTGTATTGGTTTTTTTTTAAAATGAAATGTTCCATTAAAGAAGGTTGTATATACACCACCATAACACCTGGGCAATGTTTGATAACAATATGATAGTTACTGGAGTCAGGAAGTGGTTCAGAAAAAATCATTGTAATTGCAGACTAATAGAATTTATAAGGGTTCAATGCACCGAACTGAGCTAGAATTAAACAACCATTGTTGCGCCTTGCTCTCTCGGAATCCGTAATTACACGCATGACTAATGGAGTTATCTAATATTTGGCAACGGTGCTCCGCGAGAAATTAACAAAAATTTTTAAAAAACCTATGCCTGTGACATCCATGACACTTGTTAGGATTTAAACCCGGAAAGCAACAATATAGATTTTAAAACTCAATGCTTTGAGATAAGTAAAGTTAAGTAGATGATAAAGTTTAAATTGTTTGACAGCCGAGTGCATAGAGTTGCACAAACACCATTGTATTGCAGAACGAATGAATGCCTTTGTTTATGCCAAGACTCGTGGAGACACTTGGTTCTGGCATCCGCGGAGAAACCGAATATTGCACGGGTTGACTTGTGAGAGGGTCGAGATTATTGGCTCAGTCCGGCTTTCACAAGTTATAACATGATCACTCATATCGGAGCAGGATAAGTCGTCAAGTAGTTGAAGTGAGTAGTTCAATTACTTGGTACTTGGTAAACAGTGCACAATACAAAACAAAAGAAGAATTTCAGAACACCAACGCCATCAATACCGCGCGCAAAGCATTATGGGAAAAGGAGGTTTATGGGGTTTTAGGGACGTATACGTCAAATTATCAATTGGCGTATAAAGTTATCAAACATATTTACACTTCGCTTAATAATGTAACGAACTGTACAATGCACTTGTAATACAGATAAATATATAGTTAAACAATATTTCGACGAAGTCTTCCACAGGTTATTGACAGGTTAAAATCAACAGTATGAATTTAAACAAATTTCAGTTTGTGTTTTATTCTTGCTGTTGCTCTAAGAATTTAAACAAATACTGTCATCTCAATTTGAGTGTTTAAATTTTGTTCTTATTCCAACACTGTTATGTCAACCTGTGAATGAACTTATAGATGACGACAATGGTCGTCGAAATATAGTTTAATTTGATATATTTTTCTTTATTTACAAGCGATGTGTACAATCCAAATAATTTATTACGTTCATTAACCTCACCTGATCCAAAAGTTTTATCATTAAATATGATTTTCCTTTTCACTCCTTTAGTCGTCCGAGACGTCTCATATTCTCTAAATAATCGCCCAAATAATTCACCTACGAGGATTGCCTTTCGTCGAAACCACGCTAGTTTAAACAGTTGACCAAACATAAATGTAGAGAGTTTTGCCAATTACTTAAAATGTTTATAATACAACAATTCATAAACTATATTCCGGTCCGGTTTTAAATCTGAACAATATCCCTTCTTTTCACCGGCTGTATGTGAAAACACGAGTGTCGTGTATAAAACCATAGCAATAATAGTCACTGTCATCAGTGTAGTGCATGAATAACTATTTATCAGGGACAACACAGTTGAATTCACTGAGAGACAAAAACTAATGTAACAACTATTCCTGGTTCAATATCATTGTGTGCACTGATGCACTGATAAAAGCTTGGAAATCATCATGTATGAACTACATGACAATCAGTACTGAGAGCGCGGTTATAATAGATTTTATGTTCATTACTCTGAGAGGGAAACGACCGATTAAACATACGGTGAACGACATCGACTGTTGATGTTGAGTACCTATCGATCTGCCTCCATCTCGTGCAGAAATCAACTATATGTATAATTATATATTATAAATGAGAGAAAAAACATTGTATACATTTCTAAATTAAAACGTTTTATATACAGACTTCGATATCAAAGTTTACTTGATTTCTTTTGACAGTGTAAGCAAATAAATAAGTAATACTGCGTATCACATGTCAATACACTCTAATAATAGATTATTTTAGATCTAGACAGTGTTTAAATACATTAGAATGCATCTTCAAAGCATGTCTGTCTTGTTACAGTGTTGAATTCAGGCTTTTAGAGTGAGTTTGGTGCGTCTTAGAAAAAAGTTGTGGGCTGAATGCAATAACAAAATAATGTGGTTTTTGTGCAGTCGATACTAGAAACAAAAAATATTGTGTCTCAACTTTTATGTGGTTATTTGATTATGATTATCATGTGTATACATTGAATACACATTGAATTACAATATTGATGTGTTTACATTGAATATACATTGAATAACAATATTGATATAGATTGAATTCATTATTCATTTTCTGAATACTATAGGCGTATTTTGAAAAATACTTTACCAGTTGTTCTAAAAACCTACTAATAGTGTCAGTGCTTAGTTATTTTTTTCATTCCGGTGAGGCAAACGTAAATTCAACACTGGTCTTCTATATAAAAGGAATGTGAAAATGCAGCACTTTCAACTAAATTTTGAATTGTTGCACCGCGATTCATAACAACAACTTTTAGTTTTACCGTTCTTCCATTTTGAAGTACATAGCCCCGTGCCATTATTATAGTTATTATTATCTAGGCTAGTGAATATCTGCGACCCTGAAGGGAGTCACGTAGCGGTTGACAATACCAGGTGAACGCCGTGAATTACACCGAGGCCTAGATTTATATACTAGCCCCGGGTAAATAGGAGTGGTCGCTATGAGGATTATTACAACACTCCATAATATATCGGAAACGTGGCTTTAAAAACGTCGCGAATGTTTTTATTTTGTAACTGTTTGAAGTGACGTGCTCTCGTATATTACGTCATGAACAGCGACCACTGTTAAGTTGTTAGCAGACGTCAATCAATAAAACTGTGTAGGAATTAACTGGTTCAAGTTCAATTATTTAGAGAAAAAACTTAGTATGTTAATTTAAACAGATCATTACTTTTAACCAACAGTATACCATATAGTGAGTTGATAATTTTAAGTGTTGTTGGACCACTTATCTAAAAAGTTGAGACTTCTCCTCATACCACCGTCCTAATATGATGTTAGGGGAGGGTGCTAACCCAGCAAACACAGTGGTGCAGGGCACGGTCTGGGCACGCACTGTTCGTGCTGGCGGAGTGCCGGGTAACGGGCATGTAACATTTTGTCCTGCTGGGCGCGTACTGGCGAGGTACTGCTGCCAATATCACAATCTACTCACGGTCATGTGTCAACGTGCGATACCGGGCGCGTACTGGCGAGGCACTGCTGTCAACCGTACAGACGGGTACCGGGCATGTATCAACGTATCCTGCAGGGCGCGTACTGGCGAGGCACTGCTGTCAACCGTACAGACGGGTAACGGGCATGTATCAACGTATTCTACAGGGCGTGTACTGGCGAGGCACTGCTGTCAACGGCACAGCCGAGTAACGGGCATGTACTGATGTGTCCTGCAGGGCAAGTACTGGCGAGGCACTGCTGTCAACGGCACAGCCGAATAACGGGCATGTACTGATGTGTCCTGCAGGGCAAGTACTGGCGAGGCACTGCTGTCAGAAGCACTGCCGAGTTACGGGCATGTACTGATGTGTCCTGCAGGGCGTGTACTGGCGAGGCACTGCTGTCAACGGCACAGCCGAGTAACGGGCATGTATCAATGTGTACTGCCGGGCGCGAAAAGGCGAGGTATTGCTGTTGATGGTAGAGCCATTAATATTCAACCTCTCTGTCCAGTAACGAGCAGATGTCAGATGTTTTATTTTAAGTAACGCAAATGTTCGCACATTTATTTGTAGACTTTGCACGAATAAATAGATTTAATCAAGTACACATCATTCTCCAGTTATTATTTTATGCACGTTCTTTGCGTATTTTATTGCTATTAATTAATGAAACATGAGCAAAACTTGATACGTAGGCCTATCCCTATCCGAAATGTAAAAGAAAGAACGTATGCGTCAAACTTTGCAAATAATATAATGCTTTTAAACAAGACAGTTACTTTTTCATTATTCAACGATGTTGTCTTCAAATTTAATGCGACATAATGCGTTAATATCCTATGAATAAGGTTCGATCGTTTTTTGCTGTTACCTTAAAATATCAATATCGTTGTACTAAAAACAATCAAATGGATGAAAAACATTCAACATTGGAGTTCGTCTGCGACTATTTGTATTCGAGGCAATGTTGATAAATTCTTGATTGGTCCTTTAATAAGTGTTTTATGTTGATAACGTTTTCGTTGGTGAATGCACTGCCTCCTAGATACTACTTATGCGTGACAATTCTTAAATTGCCTCATAGTCATACGCACTTACGTACCGTAACGTACGCCTAGGCTACGAACTCAATTCTATAATGCGGAATGCCGTATCTACATTAGCTGTCCAGCAATTGTTAATGTTTTGTATTAACGTTATTTATATATCAGTGAAATAATATGTATTATTATTCTACTTACCTTGTATATTGATCTATATGAGATAAATAAGATTATCATAGAAAGTCTGTATATAAAACACTGAGATTGCCTTTTTGATTCTGGCGTTTGATCCGCGGGTGTTCGCACTGTCCATACCACTGATTGCTATAAACTAGGGAAACGCCAAAGTCGTTTTAGAATAATATAATTATAATTATAACAAAAGCTGAAACTGGACTTCCGTATCTTACACTCAATACTAATTTAGTAATTAGTACGACGACTGACAACCAATAAATTTATTTATACGGAAATTGACTTGAAACTTAGTTGATTTAAGGTGGATTTGAAGGTAATTTTATTTTAGGTGCACGTTCCGGTAATTATTGATTTGCTACTTTAACTTCTAGCACACAGTTTGTAACTATTTCTACAAAGAATTTGTTTATTAAAATAATAATATCATATTACCAGCTACGTATAATACGCCTATCTTCCAATGTCAACTAATCAAATTAACAGCCAAGAATGTTACTTATTAGTTATATTTAAATTAACTATGATCAATTATTTTAATAGTTAATAACAATAAAACATAATAATACATCAATTGATAAATTATTAATATGTTCAGTACTTAAGCAGATTCACAAAGGGTATCTTATACAAATACAAGTCTCTTGTGACATTTCCATTGTGTTGCCCGACATTAATGTATTATATTATTTGTACAATTACATATTTAAGTAGGCCTAATTAAAATTATTTCCTCACAAATCCTCACGCATTCAGAATTACGTATTATTTATTTATGTTTCACATCAAGTTTATAAAGTCTGACTGCTACACGAAATTACTTTTAGATAATGCTTCTATTTTGTGTATAATCCAAGTATAGACCTAAATTATTGGTTTTTCTTGTTGTATACATAGGGCTAGACAATTTTATAATACATTTTTTCCGCCTCAAATTTTAATAATTAATGCCAACATTATTGTCATTATTATAAACCCGATATAATGTTTTTATCTAGTGTATTTGTTGCATATCATTGAAATTATTAATAATTAATGCTAAGTTCGCCCATAAATAACCATACCAGTAAGAAAGAAAATAATAAATAACAATTCTTATTAACAATTTGAGTCGTAAACGCATGTTATGTTCTGCAGTTTTATGTTTCGAATTACCCGCTCATGGGCAAGACTCTCATAAGCCAGCTAACGCGCTCTGCTACTTATAGGTGCAGTATCCGAGTGGTGAAGGCGTGCGGGAGTGGAGGAAGGTATCTCGTGTTCGAGTCCGGCTCATGACGATAAAATTTATTCCTGTATAACATGTTCTGTCTACTACCATGTACTTGTTCTTCCATACACTGTCAATAATAATATGATCTTAATTGTACCTCTTAATTAAATGCAATTTTTTTTTAATTCGTTTACAAATTGGGTTATTTGCGTGGCTACCAGATGGCGCCAGCGTAGTGCCTTTTTAGTTTTTAATGCTGGGCGCGTGCTGGGCGCGTGCCGTCGAGGCCGTGCTGTCCCGGTACCACCGATACTTAATGGCCCGGCGCCGCGAACGAGGTACCGGCCCGATGCCGCGGACGACGTACGTGCCCGGTACCGCGAACGCCGCACCGGTTCGGTACCGCGGACGACGTGCGTGCCCGGTACCGCGGACGACGTGCGTGCCCTGTGCCGCGGACGACGTACCGGGCCGGTGCCGCGGACGACGTACCGGGCCGGTGCCGCGGACGACGTACCGGCCCTGACGTTCCGCCCCGGTGCCGCGAACCCCATACAGACGGGACCTAAGGCCACACCGGACCGGCACCGCTGGCATAGGAAGTTGGTAGGACACTTTTTTACTGGCCCAGTACCATGTACACGGTACCTGCCCAGTACTGCTTGAGCCGGAAAATACGATACTGTCCTGGTACTGGGCACAGTTTTTGTGTTTGCTGGGAAGCTACTCATATAAGCACTACTTTCCTGTATGTCCGTGTGTGAACGTGTGTCACGCCTAGCTATGAAACCGGGCACGCGGTGCTTCGTTGCGGATACGTTTGTACAGCCTTGGGAATCATGGGCGTTGCTACGTACCCGGCGCCTCCACCAACGATTATTTCACGTCGTAACAAACGTTGTATAAAACCGGTAAGATTCGCTCCCTATATTGGGGATTAGGCAATTG
Organism: Sweltsa coloradensis; assembly: GCA_024449915.1. Classification (NCBI taxonomy): domain Eukaryota; kingdom Metazoa; phylum Arthropoda; class Insecta; order Plecoptera; family Chloroperlidae; genus Sweltsa; species Sweltsa coloradensis. Next base: position 581,814 of record JAMZAV010000359.1, on the reverse strand, counting down.
CAGCCAAGTGTGAAGCGTTTGATTAAATTTTTAAATTGACTGATTTAATTTTAAAAATTGACCAACTAGTAATTTTTTATTTATTTATTTTTACCGTGGCGGTCTTTTTTAATTTTTAAATTGTAGTAAATAAAAACAATTACACCTACGGTAGTGTATATTAATTTAAGAAATAGTAGATTATAATATTAAATATGTGTTATTATTTTGAGCAGGCCTATTTTAATATATTTACAAGTCGTTCAAAACTAATTTAACTGAATGCAAGTAAAATGATATTTAAAAAATGAATAGTTGTTTCTGAAGTGTACGAACGTATCACATTTCTCGTAGCAATAACGTTTACTTTTTTATATTTGTATAATATATTTGAGAATTTGACAAGAAAATGCATATTTAGTTAATACATTACCGTAGTCTACAGACTAACAGCATCAGTCAAAGCGAGCCCTCTAACACACTATGCTATAACTAATCACCAGCACAAAATGTTGCTGTAGAGTTAATTATACGATAAATCCACTACAAACAATAGACAACAGAATGTAGTTTACTGAGGAAGATTTGTGAGAAGACATTGATGATCAACGTACATTTCAACAGGAGGCTAATCGCGTGTGACAAGAGGCTGTTTTTCTCAACCCAATGCACCAGTGTAGTATACAACCCAATGTGACTAATTAATGCAAGCCACTTCTATTTCCGTATTCCGTAGTTTCAACGTAAGAATATTGCTGCAATGTTTAAATTTAGTTCTAGAAAAATGGAAACGGGGCATTGTATCTGCTGCAGGTTCCATTATTGTATTATGCCCGGGCTTGTTTTTCTTCGCGCGGAGAATGCAACGGAATAAAAATGTCACATTCTGGCAAGGAAATGTGCACTCTCACTCCTCTGCTGTGTTATTGTTGGACACTGAGTTGTTTTCTGAGCGCCCGCCTACATACCCAGCTATTTGCATGCAGGCTACATTGCATTACTACCAGACGAACTGTTGCACTTTTAATTACATTGGCCAAATTAATAATGTGGTAGTTTTATGAGTAAATTATGCTCACCTCTCTAACCTAAAGATACAACACAGATAGCATGTTATGTCACTTAACTGATTTTAGAATTATTTTTTACTTTGATAAAAGATGTGTAAGATAAATGGTACACAAACATTGAATGATTTAGGATGAAGAGTTATCATGAGGATTTTTTTTTAAATTGCTCAACTTTTATACCATCAGCTGGCGACAAAAAATATATTTGAAATAAGTTTCGTGACAATGTGCCTAGTGTAAAAAATGCATATAAGTGTGTTTGTTTGTTTTTCAGCACAACGAACACAAAAATCATGAAAACGTTCATACGAAAAATGTTAAAATCGACCTAAATTTACATTTTTTAGAGTTCTATAGTTGAAAAAAATTGTGACTTCGATCGAAAAAGATATTTACTTGTGAAATCGTATATTTAGTTAACTATCATTGAGTGAAAACAGCACAAGCAAGTTGCGATATTCCTGTATGTAATTTAAAAAGTACGAAAGTGCTGCACTCGAGGATGTCAACGTGAGCATGCACCCAACCCTTTTAACCAGTCAGCAAGAAACCTTCGCTGGCAACGAACAACGGAAAGTTAATTAAACCCGTTACTATTTATTACTTTGGGCACAAAAGATGCATCTAATTGTCGGCTATTATTACTGTTGGACGTTCTCCATTAAGCGCGTAAGTAAGTTAGCACTGCATTAAATAATTAGAAATGGGAACACACAAATCAGCTGTGCACTCAGACTCAAAACAAGTTGGAGTGACGCATGTGGTAAGAGGGTGCTAACTGTGAGGTAATACCTTCCTAGCATACTTCACGTCGCCACGAACAAACTTTATAAATCTTCAACACGAAAAGTCGTCTTGTTTTGGTTTTTCCCCGAGGCCAAAAAACGGAATCGCACGTAGGGAAAATTGTTTTATTGCTAGAATTTCTCTGAACATGAAGAAACTGTGAAGTAATTAATCTGGTCGTAAACGTGTATTTCGTGTGTTGCATTGTTTTGATGAGGTAAGACCGTATATATTCAGTTCGGTGTCATAAACATTGACTTTGAAAATGTTTTACATTTTATGGTTGATGAAATTATTTTCAAGGAAACGGGGTGCAAAATATGCCACTTATTAAATAAAATGCACGAGGAAAGTTTATGGAATCGCTGGTAGCGCAACATGATGCAGATGTGTTTCGTGTTGTGGACTAATGATGACCCAGGGTCAGGGTTAGAGAATATTCTATGACTGTTTCGTGCAGAGTGCATGGAGGTGTACAGTGAGCTTTTCAAAATCCGGCCGTTTATTGATAGATTTTATTGAAAACAACAATGAGTTTACAATTATTTGTGGTCAATGAAAATAGCTTGATGTCATGCAAATAGTATCATCTCCTCTATTCCACTTGTACACGTGTATTGTAAAACAATATAATTTAGAGAAATCCAAATTTAGGGTAGTCCCAAGATGTTTTTTAGCCGGTTGAATTTTGTAATTCAAGTGCGTTTTAGGCAAATCACAGTTCGGACGACTGACACCACAGGTGTTTAAAATTTTGGAACATATAATTTATAAAAAAATAAATTAGTTTTCCCGAATTTTGATTTTGTTAAAAACTCCAAAATAGATCGTCATTTTTTCATTTTTTTTTATCTATGGTGGCAGGGCTGTCCATGTATGCTTCAATGCCAACTTTGCAAAGTTTCATGTACGTCGGATGCATCTTGGCTGAGCGAATAACTATTTGCTAACTGCCAAATGTGTCCCATTCCTTCTTAACGGATGTGTTAGTAACTAGAATGTGTATTGCTATGATCCATTCGGACTTTCAGGTGACACTTGAGTACTTTGCAGGTCGTATTTAATATCCTTGTTTCATATTAAGTTCATTATTTTCAATTTTGTTGATCCAACTTGAATCAGCATTTACATCATACTCTATTTGAGTCTCAATCTTAGTTTTGACTTCGATAACCAAGACAAATAGCAGTTTAGTAATCACACATTGCTGGAAAGTTTTCTCTTTCAAGGTCATTTCGGTGAAAATCTGTGCGTTTTAAAGCATAAAAATACCAAACTTTGTATCTACTAAAATCCTCTTTTGGTCAGATGGTATAATTAGCCTTTAGTATCGCGATAAAACAGTTATTCTGTATTCTCCATTGAAACGTTTAAGTGCACTTTCACACTTTTTTTTTACAAAAGGGGGAGGGGTTGTCACCCCATCCCCCCTGGATACGCCACTGTTGCTGGTCACTGAATCGAATACGTGCCCTCTTAAATAAGAAACTCCTACGTTCAACGGTACTGATTCTGTATATTAGATGTTGTCCTCCTGGGTTAATCAGTTTTTACAACTGAATATGATAGAAGTTAAATATAAGTTTATTATTTGTCAAACGAACCACGAAACTAACACCCCTACATTCCAGGTTCGAGTCTTGTCGTCCCTCATGCATCACTCCCTCATCGTTCCGATTAGTTAAGTAGCCAGGCCACGTGACATGAATCTCAAGTATCCCTTGAGAGACGAGTGTGAGTGAGTCAAATAAATAGCCCATCACTCGACAAGCAGCGTTTATCGGCTTGTCCCTCGGTGTGTCCATCAGTCAGTCGGACATGACAGCTGGGGAGGAATACGAGGGGTGTCACTCACAAGGATGATACATACAACACAGACGACCAGGCTTAGAACATCCACTTACAAGCTACGTGCCAAAATGTTTTGTTTAATGTTGGGTGTAGATTAGTTACTGAAATGTGTATGTTGTTGTGCCTTGTACGTCTCAACAATGAATCAGTATTATATCCGTGTATGTTGTAGTTTTATCCGTATGCACACCAATAAAGTTATGCATAACTTGTCAATCATAATTTATTTATTTTTTGTCGTGTTTACAGCTATTTATTACATGGGTCATTACTCTCCATTTGTAGTTCTTCAAATGAGGGTAAAAACTAACAAGTTAACAAACAACTTTGTGTCATAGTGATTGTAAATAAATAACATGACACATAACTGTTAATGTCATTCACGAACATGTTATTAAACTTGATTAATGAACATTTTAACATCAATCGTTACTTGAAATGTGGACAGTATTGGTCGTTCTACAGACAAAGATCTGCGTAATCAAACAAATCAACCATGCATTCCAATAAAGCTATGAAAAACAGTTTAAAAAATAACAATTAAATTTTACCAGTAATGCCGGTCAAAATTAACCCCCTATCGTAATCACGCAACATACTATGTGGACAGAGATACTAGTTAAGTCTAATTGTGTGATATTATCCTATCAATTGGGAAGATGTGGAGTGTTTAGACTAACACAGGTAAAATTTAAAGAAAAAACTAAATCTATATACATTTTTTAAATAGATAAAAGCATAATTTGTTTGGGATGAAGCTTATAGTAAAAGATTATTTTACGTAATATGCAGTGTTTCTATTGCTATTGTTATTAATAAAGTTAAACGCAGTATTCATCATAACGATTGATATGTTTATAACATCACTATGATAACACTATCTTGGCATTTTATAATCGAATATGTGATCGGTCTAAAATAAGACTATGTGGCTTATTATTCTCTAATACTACTCGACAACATTCATCGATATTATTTCCTGGATAAAAATCAATTTGCTATCACAAAAACTTGTGCATTTTATCGTATTAAGAATCTCTCTTGATAACCGTGTTATCTTTGGGAGTCCCACGTGTAAAACAAATATGTGGACAGAATCTACAAACAAGATGGCTGAAAAGAATGTGTGCGGGTTGTGCTCTGTGTGTTATTGAATCTATCAGCCCGGCACCTGCACCAAACCCCCTTTCACTATATCTACCTACAGAGTACACAACAAACAACAATATAACCAATTGCGTGCACAACTAATCATCTAATGGCTAAAAAGCTTTCGTATCTTAAGATTTACGATTTTTTTTTCTTCTGGCGATACAAATACCAAAATCGTACAGGAAAATGTAAAACACTGTAAAATGCAAGGTATTAACATTTCAAAATAACTCCTTGTATAAGTTATAATAAAATGTCAGCCATCCAAATCTTATACTTTTTGTAAAACTGAGCACCCTAAATCGTTCATACAAGTATAAAAATATCGGAAGTATGCATCAACCTTCAACCCCTCCTCCCCCCCCCCAAAAAAAATTGTATTTTCAAAAGATTGTGATTAATGACCTTACTCTTTACTCCACTTATATGCATATTTTGGATATAAAAAAGTCACAGCCTTAAAATGCTCTAAAACTATGTAAATAATAAAAATGCCTGGCTAAACCCCAACCGTCTATACGGCAAAACATTTTCGCTCTGTACTCTACGAAAACAAGAGTAAAAAACAATAGGTCGAAAGAAATCTAAGGTGGTATTATTTGTATGCTGAAAGCGTGTCTGGCCATAAAGTTTTAGTACTGCGCCGTGAAATGTTATAGGGGTGAAACTAATGGTGAGATTCAGTTGACATCTTTACGGTTTAGGGAGGAGGGTCATCCCACGCCCGGACGTGACTGGGGGGGGGGGGTCAGGGGGTCAATTAACCTGGGGTGTCGTGAGGTATGCTGGGCGCGACCAGGCTTGTCAGGTGGGCCAGAGCGAACTGTGATCCAAGAATGCGGGAGGTATTTACAAAATAAATTAATTCGCATATTGAAAGCAAATTTCTAGTGTATCTAGGTCCCTATAGCGCGTATAGATTTATAACGATTCTTGGGAGCAAAAGTCACTTTACTAATATAAATACAACGTTTTTAAGCATAAGCCCGCTTTGGGATCGATCCCTGGTCGGAGAAAACTTTAACGACAATTGCTATCATTTGAATCCTATTTTTTTAAACACGTAGGGCCTAGCAGTTTCTCCGCAGCCCCCTACCCTTTTGCTTCATAATCCGTTTCACGTATTCCAATCTTAGGGATAATGCCTATATCGTAGAACACTATTTCACATACATTGGATCAATATAATAATTAAACATACGCCATGAGTGTCATTTAGAATATAAGTTAGTAAACAAAGGTGTTGTACCTTAGGACTACTTACAGTTTACTCATTAATTTACTTACTTTTACTTTTTACTAGAACATTTCAAATCAGGCTCATATTAGTTGCATTTTCTTCAATAAAGACATGACCGAGGGGGACAAACGTCGAAGATTGGTGTAATAAAAGTACGGTAGAAAACTGCTTTTTATGCTGTTCAAATACATGAAATCATAGCATAAAAACTCGTAGAACGTAAAATAATCACATCAATTTCAAGGTTTTGTTCTGAAAATAGGCATTGCGTATAGCATGCGTTTAACACGTATCACGAGAACGAACACGGGACAGTTTTATTTTCGCCAATACACGAAATCCCGTGGCAAAGTGCACGCGACTCGAGCCGACAGGGGCAACTTTGGCCAGCACGCTAATATTTCTCCTATCTGGGTTGGGTTTCAGTAATCAGCAAGGTCGAGTTATAATCTAGCCTGCACTCGACACGCCACATGTTAAATGCAAGCATCCGCTTCGAGTTTTTCGGTGACGTTGGTTTCCGCAACGAACTACCAGCATTAATATTGTTAGCGGATATAATCTTAGAAATAAGAATGCAGACACCTGGATCGACGCCCTATGAAGTGACCTCGTGTCAGTTTGACACCTGACACGCATCATAGCCGAAGCAGCGTGATACGCGCGGCATGTCAGAAGCTTTGTTGGTGTCACAGAAAAAACAGAAATTTGAAATTTTGGAAAGTATGGGTTGATGTAAATAAAGTATAAATTAAGGCTGGACAATGACATATAATTCAATAATTATAGATATCAAACGAAAATTTGTAAATCGATATATCAAAATTTTATTATGTATAAAAAAATATTTCAACGTAGGCCTACTACTAATAATGTGTGCCTAAAATCGCCAAAAACGAATAACGATGTTATACGTTCGCGCACTCAAGTTAGTGAGCCGGCCGGCATTGATTCAAAGAGCAAAAAATTGATTTTTACTATTTATTTGTAAGTTATTGTCTGTGTGTTTGTGTAATGTTAATTTACCTTCATAAGCTCTTATAATTGATTTTGCTTTTCTCTTTGTTTGTTCATTATTGCTTTGATTATGATATAAACAATGTATTTTCAACTATATTTTTCTGCCTAGATTGTCTGGTTGCCGCCCACTGATGGAGCTTGCAACTTGATTTAGGTGTCCTGTATCATTGCTGTGATCAGTTTGACATGAAATTTTTTAAATAATTATATATCTGATATAATTATATATATATGAGTCAAGATTTGAACACAAAAATGAAGATTGAACCCAAGAATAAAGATTTCGCGTTTGGTGGTTTCTTCCGCGAAAGTTTGATTATACTCCCTGATTTGCTGTTCCTGATTTTTGGCAAACCTCATATTCGTTTGAGTGGGATCGTCTAATAAATCAGTTTTTTTCTTTTCGTTTTTCTTTTTTAATGTTTTTTTTTTCTTTTCTTTTCTTTTCTTTTCTTTTCTTTTCTTTTCTTTTCTTTTCTTTTCATTCTCCACCCTTTTTTATATTTGATTCATTCATTAAATGCATATAATATCATTCAATTTGTTACCAAAATTCTTGTGTTAAATGCATTGTTGTTGTAATGCTACTATTTCAAATATTTACGAAAATGTAATTTATTGTTGTTTCTGCATCTATGTAATTAGATTTATTTAGTTGTCCTCCTTTGTAAATCAGTTTTTATAACTGAATAGGATAGACGTTAAATAAATAAATAAATAAATAAATAAATAAATAAATAAATAAATAAATAAAAATGACAAATAGGCATGAGAAGTCCAATAATATCGATATCGAACATTTTCCCGCATATTGATATCGTATTATAGCCTTAAAATACTTTCCTTAAATTGCATTTCAATAAATAAATCATATTTTGGCTGCCAATCTTCTCAGTTACATTACTTATATTTTGCTAATAATCAAACAAGCCATTATAGAAATAATATTTAACACGATTTTATGAATTCTACAATCAATTCTACAAACTTGGTGGATAGAAATACGATGTTTTTAGACACGAGGAAAAAGCCCGAATGAATGTCCCGTGTCGCTTCACGGATTTTACTCCGCAAGGTGCAAGGATCTATAATTGTTTATTTATTGGTTTATTGTGGTATTGCGAGAGTACTTACGAAGCGCTAGGGGAAGGTGTTTGAAAACTCTGCGATCTTTGTATCTCTTACCTGCAACAAAGAGAAAGAAAATACGTTAGTCAAGTAAAACATATTATTACAATGCAATTTAGTTGGAAGTTTTGGAAGTTTTTGAATAATTGAACAACATTTCAAAAGTAAAGAATTGAACAATATATAAATTAATATTTGAAATTGTTACATTATTAAATTATTAAGCAAATAAAGACTACACAAAACAGTTGCCCACTTTCCTTGATTTTGTGGCCAGTAGAAATGATAACACTAGCCTAGGTTTTTATAGAAATCAATCCAGAAATAAACCCCGCTGGGATGGATTTTTTAATTTCTGGATTTATTTCTATAAAATCAATTATTACACCTACGGGAGTGTTTCCTGATTAATGAAATTGAGAAACTAGCCTAGGTCTTTATTTGTATGATGTTTGTTGACATAATAAATATTCTTGTTTTTACATTTTGTTTTGTTGCTAAAATTTTAAAAAACGGGTCTTTTATTTATAATGGCAGTCCCTTGTACTGTACTATTATTATAACAACAATGAGAATCAATATTAAAATCAAAATCACTAATATTATCGCTTAGTTACTATACCACAACGAAAATAATTACTAATATACCATACAAATGGTAAATTAATAATATAATCACTTAATGCTTAACAAGAAATATTAGTTATGCAATGAAGGCATAATTAATTATTTTTTACTTATATAACACAAGCACAGGTTCTGGAGCGCCCAAAAGAGGGAGAATCGCCGAGCGTAGACTACTTAATCTTAAAAACCAAAGAAAATCGCCGAGCGTAGATCTTTTTAGTAGCCGAGCCGGGTTAGCGCATTGGTGGCCTTAATGGTGGAGGTGCCGGGTTTGCATTTAAAAACTTTCTGGGGGGAGGGGAGCTAGCTACTTCCCCCGCCCCCTTACCCCCATGGTCACCCAAGACATTCTGTACCATCCTCGTTGAAGGGCAATGCCAACAAAATAACTCATGATGATCAGACGTGACAATGTTCTTAAATTTACAAACTTCAATGACTCAAATCACGAAACTGAATGATGATGGAGATTTCGGTTTCTCAAAGCCAAGTCAAGTGCGACTCTTGCAAAGCAGTGATAGTTGTGAGTTTTCCGGTTTCTACAGCGAGACGTGGCACGCATAGACGGACGGAGGGGGCTTTGCCCCCTAGTAATATAAAATAAAACCATCTCTATAGTTTCATATGGGTGTAGTTTCTAAGCCAGTGAGCTAAGAATAGTCCAACTTCTCGGCGTGTCAGGTGTGATAAACACACGATAACGTCAAAGTCTCGTGATAATAACAGAACGACTAAACTCTTCCTCCTGAACTTCTTTATCTATCCTTGCAGATCCACATACTGGTGTCCAGCCCGGAGGAAGTTAGGGGCCCCAGCCCCCTTGAATGCTGAGTCCAAAACCCGGCGACCTTCGAGCGCTGGTTGGCTAGTGTGCATCTAACAGTAAAACAAGCCTTCCGTTCCCGTCTCTCTCTCTCTCTCTCTCTCTCTCTCTCTCTCTCTCGCTCCATGTCTTCAAGATGGAAATGTATGCTAATTCCAGACAGTTTACAATTGAGAGCGAAAGTTATGAGTGTAGCGAGCGACATTCCACCAGGACAATAGAGAGCGAATGTGATGAGACTTTTCAAGGTGGGGTTCAAACCGCTTCATTTCATTAAAATACTAAATTAATAGTTTTTTTAAACACCTTTCATTTAGTTAAAGGGGTATTTAACCGCAAAACTCAAAAAATATATTTCATTCAGGCTAACTAGTAATGAATTTAGCAATCAACAGAAAAATTATTGGGGCCACTATGACCTCCCAAAAAATTGTCAAACATGACATTTTTCGAGCTAGGTCCCATCGGCAAAAATCTCCCATAAGAAATAACATGGGACGATTTTTATGCCCCGTGACCTCGGAGGATTTTGATCCAAAAAATATTAGCCATTATTGACGTACTCTACAGCCTTTTCTGTAGATTTTGTATATTTTGTTTTGTAATTTGGGCAAGTAGTTTGGTCAAAATATGCTGATTACCAAGTTGGGGTGTGATTTTGGAATGCATATTTTTGCGTGTTTGAGGGTATATTTGGGCACAGTTTCAAGACACGATGTTATAAAGGGGCATTTTAGATTGGTACTATGCTCTAGTATCTATGTGGACCAAAAAAGAAGCAGGTTAAAGCCGATTTAAGAAATTTCCCAAAACACCAATTTTCGCTAATTTCTGGATTAAAAAAATCAAAAATTCGTGTTAAATCACAGTTTCAAGATATAAATTTTTAAACGGTCATTTTAGTGTAGTATTGTGCTATAGATCACGTGGTAAAAAATAATTTTGGGGGTTTTTAGCCCCTTTAACGATTTTTGTTTGGCAGTTATACCTATTTGACATTTTCAAAGAACTTTTCTATATATTATGTTGTCATCTGATTGATATGCATTTTTGGGTGGTTGGCAAACAAGAATGTGGTAGTCAAAGCATTAATAAACATTATTGCAAATTAGCAACCAAAATTTTCCAATATTTACCAATTTCGATAACTCTACCTAAATTCAAAATTCTAAAAATCAATTTAATTTATATTTTTGAATTTGTTGTGATTGTTTTTTAACTAACTATGTGCAAAGTTTGGTATCAACATGATAATAATCACTGCTATTGTCTTTTTTTTCCACAATGAATGTAATTATGATTGTAATTATGAAATGCTCAATAAATTGAATTGAATTGAAAAATTCAAACAATGTTCTGTGAGAATCTCGTTTCATAGGATGGAACAAGTTCTGTTGGTCCTCATCCAGTAGAATATTTAGCATCTTGACAAGAACAATGTGCCTCGGGAAAAATCCATGAATAGTGATAGATATAATTATGTAATACTTGTGTGGTTTGTGAGTGAGTTTGTAAGATATACGGGTAATCAATCTTACATGTCGAGAAAATTAATAGAAGTGTCAAAACCTATCTGTATACTCACCACGGGGCCAATTTCCATAACTGACACCACGAAAATAACTTTAGTTATATGATTTAATTATTTTTACTAATAGGTTTTCTTGGAATGGGTTAATTGTTGACAGCACAAAAAAAACTGTTTCGATATGGCCACTAACAATTTCAAAGGTCTAATGACAGATCCATTCTCGTCGGATTGTTAGCTGCCATTAATGAATGTGCATATTTTATCCACACTCCATTTTTAACCGAAAAGGTTCGATTACCGGTACCACTATCGATAATTATTACAGAAATTAGAACAACATTTTTACTTGTATCCAGACGTAACCAACCAAAATTTAATAAAAAACGTCAGTTTTAGTATAATTTAGTATAAGCAAATTAGCAGTTATGCCATTAAATTTTGGGGCAACCCGGTGACAATAGGGGCTCCGAAGTCAGTCAGTTTTTATTTTTGTATTTAGTTGTTACATTACAGTACACAAATGGCCGCAAATGTTTGTTTATATAGCTAAAATACGTCTCTGCATATTTATCACATTTTTAGCCTGTTTCTTGGTATGGACTGACTGCTGAAGAGTCTTTGGATATTTCATTTTGGGAAGTCACTCAATTAACCCACACCTCAAAGGCCACATTAGTCTTTGATCAAAATATAACTAATTAACTTTAACGTTTTTGAAATTAATGAATTTCTCGAATATTTAAGTTTTATGATGTTTTTAAATCGATGCGAGTAATATTTTTAACTAGAAGGTTATTTAAAAATAAAAATACCTCCTTGGCTGATCTTTTAGCCAAGTTTGGTTCCGATTAGACGCTCATAAACAACCTCGCGTTGGAAAGTTCAGCTTGGTGGACCCCGCCTTCCTCGGCTGACATTGTAATCAACAGGATCAAGGTCGGGCCACGGGGTCAGGTTAGGTTAGGTAGGATCGGGGAACATTCGTTGCGAGACTAGGTACCTTTATTAGACATAATCTTTTTCCAGTCTTTCGTGATGATGGAGATTTCTGTTGCTTAACTAAGTCTTTTCGAGACTGAGAGTGGTGACAGATGACGATGAAGGACGACACAATAAAACCATGCTCTATGCGGGATTCGAACCCACGTCCTCGTGGAGCAATACGCCTCGGACCAGCGCCCTAATCGGAAGTGCCAGCGCAGACGGCTTTCTTCATATCCGTATCCAGAAAATAACAAAATTGAAAACTTCTAGACATTTATTGATTAACAATTTGTAAAATTAAATAAGATCTCTTCTGTCAACCTAAAATATACAACTTAACTAAAAAAAATAAATTAAAAATGTAATAATAATTCAATACAGTGCAGGTCTAGAATTGAATTACACATTACCGGTATTAAGAAAGTTACTTGGATGTAGATACAAAATTACACTGTATTTGTGTGCGTGTGTGTGAGGGGGGGGGGGGTATTTTTTGCATCCCACTCCATCTGAAGAGATACATAATATTAAATAACAACTCGATCTACTTTACCCAGGATTTCGAAGAAGCGCCACTGCATCATACGAATCAATATCAGCAGAAAAACGTCATCAGATTTAAAAATATATCTCAAGTTACGTAATTCCTTAACAGGGAAAATGTATTTTCTTCTACACGTAATACTTTTTCTACGATATTTCTAGAATAAAGTGAACGTTCTTTTGTGTCAACCGGAGAAAGAAATATGTGGGCGGCAGACTTCGTAAACAGACAGAGAAAACGTCGGGACGAGGAAAAAACAGAATGACAGCTCAATTCCCATTAGTGTGTTGAGAAAAACATTACATGTTCCTGGATGCTGGGAGATTGAGGCTTTCCAAGGATATATTATAAATTTATTTGCCTTACAACAGGACCGTATATCCACCTCCAAGTAAAAGATTACTAAATCTGTACAATTAAAAACAATGCACTCTTGACTCATTTAGTCAACTACGTCAAATAACTTGCTTTGAAAAACGAAAATTCTGATCTATATAAATTTTATTTCGATTGCAGATCCTTTCACACTTAAGTCATAAATAAAACTTTTACTTTCTCAAATGTGAAGTTTCTTGAGAGTGTGTATAGGCCTGCAAGTTTCTCAAAGAATAAAAATCTTATTTTCTAATATAGGGTGTACCTTCATTGAGGAATATGGTGTACACGATTTTAATAATGTAAATATTTAGACATTTTGTTACAAACAAGTTCGAATTCCGGTTGGGGTGGACTATTTTAATTTCTGAATTGTATTACAATATTAAGCAGCGTAAACTTCACTAATTATTTAAATTATATGAATTAAGTCGTTCCAACGAGCGAGGAGTCTCAAGGAACCACGCAAGTCGTCCGTAATGGTGTTTTAATAGGCCATAATCTAGTTGCGACTGTGCCATAAGACGACCCCCCCCCCCCTCCAACTTGAATTCGATTTCAATGTCACCACTAGTCGGGGTCATCAACTCGACACATGCGAAACTAGATACATTTCCCTCAGCCCACTCGAGTCATAAGATCGGAATAACAAGGTACTAAAGATCGGAGGAGAGATATCAAACTCATACAGCTGCTACAAACGTCACAGCCAAGTTTGCAATTTACATAATATTTCGTTAATTTAAATTGTTCTAAAACATTAATTATGAATAATTTTAATTTAAAATGAAATGCATTACAGTAATGCCAACGCAAAAAATTACAATCCAACATTATATTATTGATGAATTAGGAGGTAGACTTGAAGCTCAAGAGTGATTGTGATATTAAAACAAACAACTTGGCACCGGCTCTCTGTATGTATGTAACAGCACGTTTTTGTAATCATTCTTGTCCATGGATATAAGGGTTAGACTCGGATGAACAAACTTTCTTAAAATTTCTACATCAGGTCAAATATCTCCCATTATTGCACATCCCAAGGCCGAACTAATGAAGACAAGAGCAAACCTCGGCTGGGGTTTGAAGCCAGGACCTTCACCTCTGGGTTGCCATGGCTACAGACAGATATTTGTTTTGCTCACGACTCAATTAGCAGAAAGCCCTTACAAACTCCAGAGCTGCTAGTTCGGGTAAACACTTGGGAACAGTCAACAGAAGTGAAACAGTCCAGAATTATGTGACGCCTGGGTTGTTACGTCATATCTTAAACCGCTCCCACGCTGAGATTAGCATCCGTATAGAAACAATGCGGTGTAGGCCTACACAATTACGTCCTTTTTGTTTTGTGTCCAAAAATGTATTCGTCTAAAGCTAGGTCTATGTATTTTTTGAAAAAATTGAGACACTTCATTGTAAGGGGGGAAAGGGAACACAAATCCTGACCATAATAATACTACCTGATAAATATATCAAAATAAATAACAACTTATTGTTGACTTACATTGTTGTTGTTTATTATTTGAAACTTTGACGTAACCCCCATTATATTTCATTATTTTGTGTGCATTTCCATTTATAAACTTATTTAATCTATTTGTCCTCTTTGTCTATCACTTTCTACAACTGAATATAGGATACCGTTACGCGATAAATAAATAGATACATAAATACCTTCACTACATATAAACTTTTAATACAATCTACCATTTATAGGCCTACTTTCTTATCTTATGAGAACCCTATGAGCTATGATCAAACCCTGGATGATGCCATTGCCTCCCGAATAAAATGGCCACCACGTGACATCACTAAGGGCTCTATTACAAAATGGCCGCAACGTATGACTTCACTTTAAGGACCCGATCACAAGATGGCCGCCTCGCGACGTCACTAAGGACCCGATCACAAGATGGCCGCCACGTGACGTCACTAAGAACTCGGCGCAGGACCGACCCTGGACTTGTACATTGACACCCGGGCGTAGGAATGCAGCTTCAGCCTTGGTCGACAAGCCTTTCCGCCCGCTCTGCCAAGCCAACACAAATAATAAAACTCTACTCGTAACATCCGTGCATAATCTCCTGATTCTGTCTGTCTATTCTATTCTACTGCGTCGTGATCGGCGACGCGAGAATTTACAACTTCCTTCTCTCCTTCACCAGAGAGAGACATTCCGTCTTCTTTGTCTTCGCCTTCTTTGTCTCATCATTACGAGTCCTCTTTGCATAGCTTTGTTCTTACACTCTCTTCGCGAACAATTCTTCACGTTTGAAGTCGTTTACAGCACACCAAATTTGAATCTATGAATTAAGTAATTGCTCTTTTTCAACTAGGTACCTGTTTTTAAATCTTGTGTGTATAGCCGAATGACATCAAAGATGTAACGGAAGCGGAGACAATGTCCTGTATTTAGAAACTAGGAAAACGCTAAAGTCCCGCCGCGTTGATGGATGAGCTTTTAAAAATGTTTAGTTTGCATGGGATATCTTTACTTTTGCAAGTTCTTTGTTTTGCTGCCTACGCATTGTAGCTGATTGTTGTCAAGTTTCTTTTGTTACCTGTCAATTGGTATTATTTTCCGTAAAAAACTTATATTAAAAGCTTTATTTCTATAGATTTTGGCTAACTATTTAAACTTTTTCTTTTAAAAGGTACTACATCACCATAACCTTAATGTCCAAGTATAATATGAACGTTGTAGCCCCACCAGTTTGGTCAGAATTGGCCCAAATGGCACGAAAATATCGCACAAAAAATCAAAAAACTTATATTAAAAGCTTTATTTCTATGGATTCTGGCTAACTTTTTCAACTTTTTCTTTCAAAAGGTACTACATCACCATAACCTTAATGTCCATGTATAATATGAACGTTGTAGCCCTACCCGTTTGGTCAGAATTAACCCAAATGTCACGAAAATATCGCACTAAAAATCGAAAAAAATCGTAAAAGTACGATATTCATGAGAAATATTTCTTCGATTGTACCCAAAAACAATACACCTCTAAGTTCAGAGATTTCGAAGGTCCTGTCAAATTTTCATCAAGATCGGATATGCCGTTTGCCTGGTAGAGAGTTAACAAACAGACAAAAAAACAAACAAAAAAAACAAACAAAAAAAAACACCCGAGCTAAATTTTTTGGGGGTCAGTGAAATTGAAGTCTTCGCTTCGCTCATCCAATTAGATCGTGGATTTGCTTAAAAAATATATAAACGTCGTCGATTGTTATTTATTCTGACTAATTTACTAGTATCTTAGGGGAGAGAATGCTGGTGCATATCGACCTTTCAACCCTATAAAGTAAAATATCCATCAGATGTTTATTAGAACATATGACTGAAAAAAAAATGATTTCACATCGTCTGCCTATTTTCAATGTACATCATAATGTATAGTCAACATATTCTTGGAACTTTGATGCACACTTCTACATACATCACTAGAGTAGGCATAGTTTATATGTTTTCTCTATAGGTCTCCTCAGCCGGTACTTCCTACCTTTACAACGCCTCTGCCTTCAACATCAGACTGTTCACCCTACCCACATTGCCGTGGGTTCCACAACGCGATATAATATACAGTGACATTCTTATCGATGACGTCACCAAAACAACATTTCCATCCACCTTCCTTGTAAACTTCTCAGACTTCAAAACACTTTCCTTTTTCTTAAAAACCTCTCTGGTATCAGCTCGTTATTTTTTATTGGACTAGACTTTGTTCGAATTCTCTTCAGTTCAAACATCCTTTGACATCGTGTTGTCAAGTTGACTTACTTTTCACTGGCATCAATTTTCTCCGTTTTGAACTTTACTTTTAGACTTTTCCAACACCCCTTGAGAGGCGTTCATTTCGCTTTAATCCCCCCCCCCCCCGTTTTCACTCTTAGTTGTTCATGATGTAATTCGAAGGTATTGATATGCTGACATTGACAATGCTATTAACGTCAGAGTAATTTAAATGCACTGAATGTGGTTGGAGATCCTATAAGGCAATTAGGGAGGCGGAAATAGTCTCCACAAAAATGATAAAACTCGCTACCCATTGATGACCCATTGGACCCGTTGTTTTGTAGCGGTGCCCGCCGGTGGTGTACAGGATATTCTTACAAAACAACCCGATAAATAAAAATATCAGTCTCCACAAAGTTGAAATATTTATATACCCGGCACCTCCATTATACTTGAACGCGGGGACAAGCGTGATGATGAGGCTAATATTCTCGTAATATTTTAGATGATAGTACCCTTGAATGTAAGAATTTAAATTTAGTTTGGAGAATAATTTGAAGAAAAAAAAAACTCTGACAGCTCTTTTTTAGGGTAAGTTTGGTTTAGCTCCGATTCGAATAAAATAGTTTGGTTTAGACTTAAGAGAGTATTAAACTGCACTCTAAAAGTATTTCTTACATGTTAGCTCATAAAGTATGTTAGCTCATATTAAACATAGATAACATGTATTCAACTACAATGTGTTTGACAATTTGATTGCTTTTTCCTACTGTTAAATAATTGAAATTCTACAAAAAGTATTTCCACTAAAAGACGTTTGCCTTCTAAAGTGTATAAGTAACTTATATTCGCCTAGATTCAATTTAAAAACCGAAAACTATGTTTTCCAATATCATTGTCGACAAGTTACATTAAATTACATTGTAAGCAATTTCGAACCCATCAAAATTATCAATGTAGAAACCAATTTTTGTTTAAAAAAATAATCCAGAACATGTAATATTCAAGAACTGAATCATACTCGAACTGCGAATTATAATTTATTGACAATATTTAACACGGTAACCCCGAAAAAACTCCCGATTTTCTATTTACTGTTAGCTCGCAAGGCCACGGCCACTTTGTTGTGATCCTTATAACGGAGACCATGCATGGATGGCTAGCTGCTTATGTAAGGTAGTCTTGCATTCAAGCTTCCGACACTGATTTATAGTCAGATGTTCTCAACGGCGACAGACATTTCCTTGAAATCCTGTTTTTGCAACTCCAAAAGAACATGCAACCTCCCTACAATGGGCAAAGGGTTAAAATGTAGACCAATAATATTGACAACAAGCACGCAGGGGAAAGTTGGGGTAATAAAACAATCTTACAACAATGAGAAGAGCTATAAAGAGCGAAAGGATTGCAAACTTGTTTATTGTTGCATTTACATAGGGGTTGGAATTTCCCTTCATGCCGTGAGAAGGGTGAACTGGAACTAATCCCCAAGGTCAACCCCACAAACAACATTCTGTTTACTGGCACACATTTGAGGAGTGCTACCCCATCCGTTGCATAATAAAATCAATAAATTTAACGAGTGTTTATTTCTAATAAATATTAATTCGATTAAATCTGAATACCTATGTTTGCTATTTACAACAACGCAGATGCTGTCGTTACAGTCGGCATTAACTAATATGCAACGTGTATGATAATGATGTAATATTTTTAAATAGCAGTAGCTTTGTATTCAAATCGTACGCATAAATTAAAACACGATATACGGTTCAAGCCTTATGCAACGGAACTATGTGGGTTTACATTGAAGTCTAGTATTATTGATATTGTTATTTTGTGTACAATCATTTCACTTGTTGATTTTAATGTAACCTGTATGACAAAATTTTAGCTTGAAAGTGCATGGAAACCCAGTAGGCCTACACAGGTTTATAAGTTGGTACACAAATACATGCTACTAAATACTGGTTTAAAATTGAAAGATTTCAATATTCTAAATAAAAGCTTTTTTCGGCATCCTCGTCTAAAGTCAAAACCATGCACATCAACTTCTTTGAAATAAATAAATAAATAAATAAATAAATCCGTATGTAGAGTCTACCCACTCAGTCGGAGTATTCTATCAATTTTCAGACCCCTACCTCCCTGGAAGGGTACCAAAACCCCCCGCGAAAATGTACCCCGAAATTGACCCCGTATCGTCGACGGCACATTACTGATTTTCAGTGGGGGACAGTAAACCAAAGCGACCAAGCCAACCCTGTAGACCCCGACGCAATCGACGAGTGAGCGATAACCAACATAAGATCGATATTTTTTAATAGGAAATATAGCAATCAGTGGTATGGGACAGTGCGAACACCCGTGGATCAACGCCAGAATCAACAAGTTTTAGTTTTATACTTCGTGTCGTTCTCTCTGAGTTACTAAACATGATAACACAGTTATGTTGAGTTTATTTGCAACTACTAGTTGAGACATGTTGGCAACGGAAACTACACCGGTGGACGGTGGTCCGTATAGTAAACAAGCTCTGTCTGATGACATCTGAAGCATAGCTCCCATGCAGCATCTTGCGCAAGTACTATAACCAAGTCACGTCTGGGAGCCGCTCGCCGTACACAATAGCCCGCGCTTGCAATGCATTAGGCCGGTTTACATATTTCAGTGCAAAACAAAACAAACATTAGGCAAGTGGAACACTTTTCTGGTACATGTTGTTACAGAGGAAATTATGCCCGCGTTACATTGTTGCTGCATTAGCTCAAGCCACGTTTACTTTAAGCGCAATCAAAGAGATTTTAATATTAATAGAGGCATTAATGACAAAGTGAAGATTGTTTAGGTTTTAAGAATTACAAAACCAGTCTTTCTGTTACTAATCGCGACCGTTTCATGTTTTACTGGCCAACGTGGTTTCTGATTTTTAACGGCAGTTCAAAGGTGACATTTTTAGGCATGATTTTTAACATAATTTCTACCGAATGTGTGTCAAACGTAATATCAATTTGTAAACGCACAAACTGACATTAGTTATGTGTGTGTGGGGGGGCACCTGCTTTCCAGGTTCCATATGAATGCCCCCCCCCCCCCCCCGGAGTTGTTGCTCTCCGGCAAGAGTCGACGCCCCCCCCCCCTTGATTGATCGGCCCAATAATAAAGTCTGCCGAGCTAAAAATATATTCACGCAGCAGATCGAAAACTGGCGCGTGAGTTGATTGTAAAGCTCGCTACCCCCCCCCCCCCCCCTCCCCCCCTCCAACGAAATTGAAAATCTTTAAAAATTGAAAGCTGTCGAAAAGTGAAGGTGGTAGACATGAAATTGAAATTGATTCTTCTATCTTGGCGGGAGAAGGGGGAGGGGGGGGGGGGGAGAACAACATAGCGAGAGATCAAGGAATAGGACAAAATAGAATGAATGAGATGCTTCGAATAAAATAACTACTGGGCTTGGTTGGAATAGAATAAATCTATAAGTTTATGAGGGGATTGTCACCACTCACCACGTTAATTATGACTTACGAATATATATTGTAGATTTTTGATATCATATTTATTTCAATCTGTAACTGTAAAAAAATTTAAAAATGACATCATATAACTGATTTTCAGTGGAATTGAAAATAAATACATAATAATAGTATAAATAGTAACGGGATTAAGGTTTTAGCCGAGTGGGGGAACTTCCTTAAATTATAAATTTAATTTGAATCACTAATTGTATTTTTTCGTGTTTTAAATCAATTTTCAACATCTGTGATCCCTCTCATCTGATTGTAACGAGGGCATATATAAATTAAATTAATGAAAGATCTAAAAATAAATAACAAAGTTTTTAAAGTACACTGGTTCAAGGGTGAAAAATAACATATACATTAATGTTTGATGTCACAATTAAGATAATATGTGTATACGTTATATATCCTATGCAGCCGGCGACGCTAGATGCAAATCTACCTGTGTAGGCCAGGAACTCGGATTACGAAACAACGATTAAGAATTAGGCCAATCTTCGGCCGGATAAACCACAAGGATGTTTCGACACAAACTTGAAAGAGACAAAAAGTGCTCAAGATATTAATGACGAGTTAGAACTGTGAGCTGCTCTGTGGTTCGGAGATCCGGGTTCGATTCTCGTGCTGTACTTTCACTAAGCTGTATCGTTCACCTGAGTAACTGTCTACAAGTTTATTGTATTTATTTATCATTTATAACGCTTAGAAATGTGTTGTTAGAAAAGTGCATAGCCACCATAAATCTTAACAACCCATACTAAACCTTCAAGTAATGATTTCAAAGTAAGTTTATAAAAACAAACATTTATAGAATAATAAATAAAACAATAATTTTAATAATTTGTCAATATCATAATCATGATTGAACGAGAAAAGAAATATAACCATCGATAATTTAGTAATTTTTGCATCATAATAATCAGTGGCGTATCCAGGAATTCATAAAGGGGGGGGTTTTATCATTTTTTCATAGATGTGCCGAAGGCTAAGTGGGGGTCCGGGGGGCTTGCCCCCCGGAAAAATTTTCTTCTTCAAGGTCATTTTGGTGAAAATCTGTGCGTTTTAAATCATCACAATGACGAACTTTTTATCTACTAAAATCCTGTTTTTTATCCAAAAGTTTCCTATTTCAAGGTCATTTTGGTGAAAATCTGTGCGTTTTAAAGCATCAAAATAACCAACTTTGTATCTACTAAAATCCTCTTTTAGTCAGATGGTAATTTGTAGTTATTTTATTTTTACACTTTACACTTTTTTTTCAAAAGGGGGGGGTTTTGTCCCCCTCTCCCCCCCCTTGGATACGCCACTGATAATAATAAGTTGTTAATTTATTAAGGACTCAATGTGTACAAATTTTTTTATTAACAATTGATATTCGATTTGTATATCATCCAATTCTTATACATTATACGTTTCAAATGCAAATAAACCCTATGAGCTGATTACTCAGTCGTAAATGTATATGAATGTATTGAATTCGTGATTTTCAAACACAATCAGCATACGCCACGTATTTGTTATGGTTACGCATTTGATATTTGAAAGTGTGAAAGTAGCTCTCGTTGCCTAAAATACAAATTACTCCTTCTCATGACGTTTAAAAGTTCAGCAACAGAATGAATCGCAGACGAACTTTAGGTGTATTGGAATAAGGACAGTTGTGAAGGGTTGTCTGAGGACTGTCGACCAATCCCTTGCATTCGCATTAACGAGTAACGACTGAAGAAAACCTTGTAGAAAACTTGCTGTTTCCTACTTAAATATGCCGGTCTCTAGTTGGTCATTGTTCGCTCGTCGTCGTCTACAGGGTTGACTTGGTACCTGCTTTAAATTTAATGTCCCCCACTAAAAATCAGTTCTGTGACTGAGTGGGTAGACTCTAAATACAAATGTATTTATTTATTTTATTTATTAGCGCTCTACGCGTGAGCCTCCCCTGTCGGACACAATGAATCGTACACTTGCATCGGTATGGTATGGTATGGTATGGTATGGTATGGTATGGTATGGTATGGTATGGTATGGTATGGTATGGTATGGTATGGTATGGTATGGTATGGTATGGTATGGTATGGTGTGGTATGGTATGGTATGGTATGGTATGGTATTACACGACAATCAACAGTATAAACGAGACGTCTATGTCAAGGGATTTAAGACACTTGACTGGTTATACTTTCCTCGAGGGAAGAAATGTGAATTATTTTCTTTGCATTCTAACTTCTTAATACTACACCACTTATTCTGATTGCTTAGTACTCTACTCTTCATTTTAAGACGATCGAGCAGCAAAATATTAATTAAACTTGAGTACAAACGAGGAAGGAACAAAGAAAATGTCCGTATTGTTTAATGTTTCTGTCGGCAACAGGAAAACCAATTCCCTCTGGATTTCACAGCTTTTGTTTCGAATGTCGTTCCGTTTCCACAGACAATACGAGTCTATAGCTCGTTTCAGTTCACTGTTGAAACACTTCGATCAACTATTACACAATGTGGAATCCACTCGTACACTATTGTATTATATAGTTGTCCAATCAACCCCCAGAATGTGTTGCGAATAATATCCTACACAGTTACTAATTAATGCCAATAATGTAATTCTCATCTCCATCGATTGAATTAGGAAATTAATTAATGTTTCATGTGTTTATTTCTAATAACTTTGAATAATAATAATTACTTATAAATTAAAAAAATTGAACAAAATAAGGGATACATATTTTTAAAGTTTCAAAACATTCACTTCTAAACAATGTAAATATGTCGAAACGTTAAAAATATAACAACATCACTTTTGTTTTAAAACAAAATATATTCAAATATCCATCTCTTCCCTCAACATTCGGATATAATATATTTTAGTACTTTTCTCAACCCTCTATATATTTGGATGAGCGTAGCGAGCGAAGCGAAAACTTCAATTTCACTGACCCCCAAAAAATTTAGCTCCAATGTTTGTTTTTTTTTTGTTTTTTTTGTATATTTTTTTTGTATTTTTGTCTGTTTGTTAGCAGGATTCCGGGCAAACAGCATAACCGATCTTGATGAAATTTTGAGGGGACCTTCGTTTTCTCTGAACTTAGAGGTGTATTGCTTTTGGGTACAATCGAAGAAATATTTCTCATGAATATCGTACTTTTACGATTTTTAATGCAATATTTTGGCTGATTCTGACCAAACGGGTGGGCTTTAATCTTTAACGTTCATATTTCACATGTACATTAATATTATAGTGATGTAATGCCTTTTGAAAGAAAAAGTTGAAAAACTTATCTATAATCTATAGAAATAAAGGTTTTAATATTAGTTTTTCAATTTTTGGTGCGATATTTTCGTCACATTTGGGCCGATTCTGACCAAACGGGTGGGGCTACAACGTTCAGATTTCACATGGACATTAAGGTTCATGGTGATGTAGTACCTTTTGAAAGAAAAAGTTGAAAAAGTTAGTCAGAATCTACAGAAATAAAGGTTTTAATATGAGTTTTTTTAGGTTTATAATACCAATTAACAAGTAACAATAGAAACTTGACAACAATCACCTACAATGCATTCAAAAAGCACTTGCAAAGGAAAAGTGCAAACAAACGCAAAAAAACGCAAACAAAAAACTAACAAAAAACGCTCATCCATCAACGCGGCGGGACTTTAGCGTTTTCCTAGTTTATTAAACACACGACTTTAAACATATAAATGTAAGTACCACGTATCTATGACAGTGATCAATATAAGCAACTTGTTTGTGAAACAAAATTGAAAATAACCCTAAAAAGTAGGACACGTCGATTAAAGCAACAAGAGGAACTGTGATTTCGTTCAAGGTCTGTCTCGAGCGACTCAACTCTCTCGATTCAATCAATAACCAATTCCTCCTACTAATTCCACCTTGAACGCAAACAACCGAACCGATGACGTCACGTCAAGGACGTTAAGAATCAGGACATGCGGTGCGTGGATATAGGACGAGCGCAGTCTGTCATTCGTTTGGACGACGGTCTACACGGGAGCCTACGAGACATCCGTCCGTGTTGATTGATTGAGTGGATATTGCAAAACCACGCGAAAGTACAGTTCTTTCGTGATATCTCGAGAAAGATGCAAAATATCTAAAAACTAATACTAGACCGAATTGTGGTTTTGTTAGAACAATATAATGCAAGAAAAAATATTGTAATGTGATGGTAGTAAAGTTTTTTATAGGAATTTTAATTAATTAAATGCATATCTTAAATACAAACCGCACCAAATATTATATTTGAATATTTTTCCTTGCATTATATTGTTTTAACAAAACCACAATTCGGTCTAGAATCAGTTTTTAGATATTTTATATCGTTCTCGAGATATCACGAAAAAAACTGTCATTTCGCGACTATCCCATCCTGGCTATTCGAGACGATGAGTGGTGATAGCTGAGGATGAAGTATGAACAGAAGGGAGGAGGGGAAACCCGGTACTGGCTCGTAGCCTACTCCTGGCGAAAAGTACCAAGGGGACCAACGCCCGACTTTACGTCCCATCCGAAAGGACGGTGTAACCTTGACAGTCATATAGGTTCCTCCACTAACCCGGACTGCCGAGCAGACGTCGAGGAGAACGAAGCCGTTACAGTAGCTCTCGAATCCTCCATCTGCTCTAACCAGCGGTATACGTGAGTTTCAGATCAGAGCGGTCACCCACTCTACCCCTGACCACGCCCGATGCTGCTTAATTTCGGTGTTCGAGTGTTGTCAATAAAACGTTTTTGACTTGCGATATGAATACTAGGGAGCGTAGTTCCCATACAAGGAACACTTTTCTGCCCGTACGCCCGTTCGTCTGTGCGCACGTCACGTCCGATGTGTGGCTCGTTGGTGTTGTGATTAGCGACTCTGCTTCCATCGCAGAAGGTCCAGGGTTCGATTCCCGTTATCGGCAGAAGTTTTTTTAGCTTCTGATTTGAACTTAAGTCCACCAGTTCTTGGGTTAGGAATTTGTAAATTGTGTTTTTTGAGCCGTCCTAGCAACTAGGCACATATTAATTTCCAAGTTGTTCTGAATCGGTCTTGCTTATTCTGGCGTTAATCCGCGGGTGTTCGCACTGTCCACACCACTGATTGCTATATTTTCTATTAAAAAATATCGATCTTTGGTTGGTTATCGCTCACTCGTCGATTGCGTCGGGGCCTACAGAGTTGACTTGGTCGCTTTGGTTTAATGTCCCCCAATAAAAATCAGTTATATAACTGAGTGGGTAGACTCTAAATACAAATTTATTTATTTATTTTATTTTAATACGATAAAAACAGAATGATATAGAATGTGTTCGTTGACCTTGGTGGCAAGGGGGGTAGGGGGGGGAGCTGACCCCAAGAAAGTTTTAAAATAAATCCACCATTACTAAATGCAAAAACAAGCCAGTAACATTTTTAGTTCGCTTTGTTAGAGCAACCCGGCGCTTCCACCAAGCATTTCATCGCGCGGTGAATATATTTTATTTGATCTGTTGATTATGTAGCTTCGCTCCTTCTTTTGTGTACTCCTTTACCAGTGCTTGTTGATACAAGTAATACGCCCCTACCTTCCTTAAAAATACTCTTGATAACATGCTAGACGGTATTTTAATTTTTAAATCTACTAAGTTTGCGTCTTCTTTCTAAAACATACACAAATTGCCATTTAAATCGTTGTTACGCTTGTGTCTAACTCTTGTAGATGTTCAAGACAATGTCAGTAGGTGCCCCGTACCTACTCAACAGAACAGGAATACGCCACATGCCGTAGCGTCCAATATTTCTTTCTTTCCTTCAGCCTCCGTGTTTATGAATATTCCAAACATGTTCATGACGAACATCGTACGTGGACGAATAACAAGTTCCTTTCCAGTTAAAAACAACAACACTCTTCATATTGGGGCATATGTCTGGTTATCACGTGACAATCTTCTGTCGAGTCTATTGTTGTAGTGACCGTTAGTCTTCCCTGTGTCCTGAGGGAGCGCACAGGAATCTACAGACATCGGGAACCAAGTCACGTGCACACACACTCGCACTCGCTCGCCCTCTCGTGCGTACGGTTACAATATCGAAGAAGAAACTTTCTTCAGTTCTTCTATTCAATACCAGAGTGTGTGTCTCGAATATTCTTTGTCTCTTAGATTCCAAAACAGGAAAGAGTCTGGGATCCAAAAATGTGCTTTCAACATTAAAAATTAAAAATTTTGAGATTTTTAAAAGAAATTTATATTCTTTTTTAGATTTTAACCTTGATCTTGTAGGAACAAAATGCTGATTTTGGATTCCAAATTGACATCAAAGTAAAAAAAAAACATTTTAAAAATAAGATTCTTGCAGTCTTTCATTTTTGTAACGTTATTTTTACAAGTTAAAATTCAATTTTACATTTGTATATTTTTGTGTTTTTAATACACAATTTGATTTTTGAACCATTACAAAAATCCTTCCAATCATTAGAATTTAGTGGGGGAAAATTCTTCCAATTCCGAACTAAACAAAGCAGCTTTTTACCCGGGCTAAAACTAATAGTATGGAAAAGTGGCAGATTTAATTGTGTAGATTTAAAAGTTATGGTAATTTATGTATATCACTCACTTATAAAGGGCTTTAACACTTTTAAAAGCTAAACTAAATTGTTGTGTAATGGGCATTCCACGAAGTATTATTTATAATTACGTTTATTCTCATCATCGATGACAATACTGTCAATACATTTCAAAATCATGAACAATACTACACAAATAATAATTCACGAATTGAGCCACGCGTCTAGAAATCTATGCCACCCCTTTCTGTTCTTCCGTTGTCTACATCACCTGTTGAATATCGGGTAAAAAATAGCTCCACAAATTGACTCACGCGTGTACGAAACTTATTGTATATTTTTATTTTTCCACGCCGTCCCGGAATGAGAATTGTATTTATACCGATACGTGTACCTGTTTATCTGGGTTTCTATTATCTGGATTTTATGTACTAAGATCCCAATTGGGAAAATAATTAGTAATTAATTACCAATTTGGCTATTATATCCACCCTAGGGCCACATGAAAGTAGGCTGAATGAACATTATTTTGTTTTTTCGGCGGGACATAACCTTACTATCGGCCATTACAAGTCGTTTTTTGACGATAGTGTAGCCTGCACATCTAGTGTAAAATTAAATTTAAAAAATCGGTTTTCTGGATATAGTTTCTTTACACCTTTAGCTTGCACATCAGTATAAGAAAAAATGTTTTTTGTCGAACGGTATAAATACGAGTTTTTTTTTCGAGTTTTGTTCCGTCTGACCCCAAAAAATCGTACACCAACTGTTATTTCAGACATCAATTATACTTAGGTGGAAGCTAACGGTGTTTTAGAGACTACAAAAGACTGATTCTCAAAATTTATTTTTACAGTAGATGTGCAGGCCAAAAAACGACATATAGGCCCCTTATGGCCGATAGTGAGGTTATGTCCTGCAAAAAAGTTGTTTTTGCTGTTTTATTCAAGGAACTCTTTCATTCAGCCAACTTTAATGGACTTTTAAAGTTTAAACCCTAAAGGGTGATGTAAATTTACAATGCATATTAGTGTTGTTTGAAGTCGGTGTATGTTTAAATCAATAAGGTTATGTAACTGCACCTATTGTCTACTACGTACGTTACCACACAGCTCCCAACTCTCACGACAATATTATTGTCTGGCTATTCTCTATTTCTATTATACTACAGGAAACTTGCTAGACAAGACCTTCTGTTCATAACTAAAATCTGCTCGCGACGTATTCAAAATACGACTGATGAAAAAGAAATGACAAATTCCCGAAGCATCCACGACAATTGTTATGAAAAGCGTCTATTCGGTTCGGTATTTGCACCGCACGTGTTTCATTGTGTGACAGAGCGCCCACCTACAGGTTACAGACGAGATGACGTGTTTTAGAAACAGATGCACAAATTGAGCCGCGCGTGTAAGAAATTCATGTATTATTTTCTTCTTTTGATGAAACTTGTTGCATATGTCATATTTTTAGAATAATATCACAAATTGAGCCACGCATGTACAGATTTGTTTTTCTATTTTCGTTTTCCCTCGGAAACCCGAAGCGTCCTAGGATGACAGGTTACGAGAGTTTCAGATCACGTCACAACGACTGTCATGGCCGACTGGTGGGCAAAACTTTTCATTGGATTTGGCGCCATCTAAACACATGTTAAAAGCGTGAATTTTTTTGAAGATCCCTCAAAGCTGCATAACATTTGACAGCAAAAGTAGACCTACCTTTTAGTGGCTGACAAAAAGAATTTCAATATTACTGGAAGAAGATTAGCTATCCTATATGTTGACATTTTGCGTCGTACATATTTTTTCATCAGTGTAGGCGATCAAAAATACGTGATTCCTTAATATTCCTTGTTAAAATTGCATTCGTTGCCTACCAGTCGCCCAAAGTTAATAGGGTGGAGGTTATAGTAGTATCAGTAGATACTGGTCCGCCAAAACCTTCTTGAAACTCTGGTATTTACCGGTACGCGTGCACCGGATACGACCACGGGAAAGCCGGGACTCCCACTCGGCTACCTTCGGGCGGGTCCGGTAAAACTCGCTCTCGTAATGATGGACGGACGAGGAAAGAGGATAGGTATGTTCGCAAATCACCAAACCTTATAAAGATGAATTGTCCGCCCCCACCACTTCACGTCGAGATTAAGAACGATGCGATCTTTCCGGTGAGTCATCTAGAGGCGAATAACAGTTGCTCACGATGGACGTAGACTTTAAAAATTCCTCCAGTTTGTGGTAGATGTCGCCAGAGTAAACTAGGTACACTTGTCAGCACACTTGACATGCAACATGCGTTATTAATTGAAGCAGAAAACAGGTAGATCCATTTTTAAATATTTTTTTTTAGTTTCGAGTAGTTTACATATTGCTATTTTAACATGATACGACGTTCATTTGTGATGTAGAGAAATTATGTAACAAGGGTAACAGGTACGAAAGTACTACGGGGTAAATGCTCTTTCTGTTACTCTTGCATTCAAATATTTTCTTTCAATAAAATGGCATGTTTAGTCTGTTAAATGATATGAAAAAATGAATGAAAATACTAATAATTAAAATTTTAAAAAATAGGCCTACTTTTATATATAAAAAAAAGTACTAGAAGTCGTATTGTTGAATGTACTTTTAAAAAAAAATGCAATATAATTAATAAAATTAATAAACACATTATTTAATGTAATTTACTCAAAACAAAAAATATATTTAGAAATGGATCCATCTGGGTTTTGCAATTGGGCATTCAAAAAAAAAGAAGAAGAAAAAAAAGAAAAGATAAAGATGTGAAAGGTTTTTTATTAGATCGGTTTTGATTGTTCCTTACTTCGAATTATATTTTGAGCTTTAGAGTCGAGTATAAAACTAACAGTCATAATTAACATGGTGGAAATGTAAATAGACGCACATACTTTCGCGTTTCGGAGGAGGAAAACATAAAAGTACGACGTAGATAATATCACGCTTTTTGTTTTGTCATTGTCCTTCAGAAGCTTCCTCGTCGAGTATCATTGTCGTAAGTTATATTAGATGATCAGCGAATTGACTTTAAAAATTACGCATCATGCACCTCGTCTCCGAGACAGAAGCAGGTCCACTGCTACTCGTGACTAGTGAGGAGTTTCAGATGACGTCACACGACTGTCATGGCCGACTGGGGGGCAAAATTCGTTGCCGCCATCTAAACACATGTTATAAAGGTGAATTTTATTGAAGATTCCTCAAACCTGCACACCATTTCGCAGTTCAAACCAGTCGAATATGTATTTTAGTATGTGTCATTAAAGGGGTATTTAACCGCTAAACTCAAAAAATATATTTCATTCAGGCTAACTAGTAATGAATTTAGCAATCAACAGAAAAAATATTGGGGCCACCATGACCTCCCAAAAATTGACAAACATGACATTTTTCGAGCTAGGTCCCTCGGCAAAAATCTTCCATAAGAAATAACATGGGGACGATCTTTATGCCCCGTGACCTTGAAGGATTTTGATAAAAAAATATTGGCCATAATTGACGTACTCTACAGCCTTTTCTGTATATTCTCTATATTTTGTTTTGTAATGTTCGGTCAAAATATGCTGATTACCAAGATGGGGTGTGATTTTGGAATGCATATTTTTGCGTGTTTAAGGGTATATTTGGGCACAGTTTCAAGACACGATGTAAAAAATGGGCATTTTAGATTGGTACTATGCTCTAGTATCTACGTGGACCAAAAAAGAAGCAGGTTAAAGCCGATTTAAGAAATTTCCCAAAACACCATTTTTAGCAAATTTCTGGTTTAAAAAATGAAAAATTCGTGTTAAATCAGAGTTTCCTGACATAATTTTTTAAACTGTCATTTTAGTGTAGGATTGTGCTATAAATAATGTGGTAAAAATAATTTTTTGAGTTAATAGCCCCTTTAACGTTTAAGCAAGGAAACAATTGAAATTTAAGCTCTGGTTTCTAAGGACCTTGTAAAAGCAGGTCTAATGGCTATGCCAGCATGGCCACTTTCGACGCTTTAGAAGTATAGTTCGTCCGTTTACAGTTGACGAATTTGGAAATCCTCAAAGGGACAAAAGACCAGATTTGTTCACACCTCTTGACAAGATTATCTTCCTCTGGTTCACCGGGAAATAGTCTCGGAGGTCCCCAGTGATTGACATATCTATTATAATGAATAGCAAACCCGTCGCCAAATCACTTAGTTTGGTTTCCATTATTGCGCTTCATTGGTTTGCCAAAGAGGCGCACAATGAAACTTCAGCCGGGCAACATTGACGACGGTCAGTGAAGACTGAATTTTAAATTACAACCCTCGTAATTGGTTATAACAAGTGGCTTACATGTTCCCGCTGTGTCGGCGAAAAAGCCGAAATTCGTCAAATGTAAACGGACGAAGTATACCTACCTACCGTTTCGCGGCTGACAAAAAGTGTGTCAATATTACTGAAGAACCTTTGCCTTCCGATATATTGACATTTTGTGTCGTACTTGTATACTGATTTTTAAATCAGTGTAGGCGATGAAAAATACGTGATTTCTTCCTATCCGCCTATCGTAGCCATGTTAAAATTGCATTCTTAGTCGCCAAAGTTAGTAGATAGCAGAGTCGATAAGGAAGTTTCCCCGTTGGGGAGGTCCTCCAACTCCCTATACCGCCCTGGGTAAATGAAAAGTCGTTTTTTGGCGTTTGGAATCTAACGTTCCGCGCGACATCTGTGTGACGATTGATGGAACTACTTCAATAAAACTACGTCACTTTTCTACTAGTAGTTAACAGTCGATGACGACAAATGGCGGAAACGTCAAAATATTAAATACGATCGAATGTTGGCGAATGTTTTGGAGTAAAGCAAACTATCTTTATTGATGAGGATATTTCTGATGGAGTAGACCTAAGCTTAGGACCTAGGCCGACAATATGTATTGTTCAAGATTTCGATTTGAGTGCCTAGGGCGTACTTACGTCTGAAAACTGTATTGTGGCCTTGGGCCTAGGCTACACTTGAGTCCGTTAGGCTTGAAGTAGACATATCTCAAATTATTTCGCACGAAAATGTCAGTGACGCCTGCGCAACACTTTATAGTACAATAATAAATCAAAAGTAAATCGTTTTAAAAGACAAGGGCCCAGGGCTAATATGATTGAAATAAAATTAAAGTTTGACGTTTCGTCTGTTATTTGTTGATTTCAGCGTCACTGCACATCGATAATCTACTGACCGTATTTAGCGTGCAGTGCTTTTATTAGTTTCACATTTGAGCCGCCCTCAGCGCGCAGAGCGTTAGATTCCGTTTTGACTTGGGAGTAAGGGCACCTCCCCAAAGGGGAAACTTCTTTATCGACTCTGGTTAGTAGATAGCAGAGTCAATAAGGAAGTTCCAACTGGGAAACTTCTTTATCGACTCTGCTCGTATAAATATTGTAGGTTATTCTAACCTCTAGAATACTGCACAATCTACAAGGCGGTGCATCTACTCTAGGGGGCAGTGTGAAGTCCCCACTAATGTGTGGCTGCCCATCACGTGTAGCTCTAGCATTGCAGGTCGGGGAGACATTGGCTCGAGCGTCAAGGATTGTTTGACTTTGACCACCGAGGACATTATAAACAGAATAGTGTAATAAGGAAGAGAAGACCAGACAATACCGCTACAAGCCATCCTTGCGGATACCAATCAAATCAACCGACAGCCGTAATAAAACAAAGCCAATAATAATTATGCATTTAACTTGCTTGTCTGTATTTTACTGCTTCAAACAATCAACAAAAAACTTTAAATAGTATCCTTGGCGATCTTCTAAGCCAGACGCTATGGAAACAGCCTTATGGACAAACACATTTTGAACACAGATGTGAAGTAGTAAAAATATTGAAACATTAAAAAAACATAAAGAACACAAATTACTATACACAAAAAAGAGGAAACTAAAGAATATATCGATGTATTTATGAAACATTTTACTTCGGCTGATATATTTTTTCATCGACAATAAAAACAAAACAAAACCATGCAGAGATACCCGAATAAGTCACCGATGTGTGAAACTAGCCAAGTTCGTGAAGAGAGTTTCATAATATTTAAAACAGGCTTCATGCAATATTGACAGAACCGGTGATGCGTGCGGTTCAGTTCAAGCTGGGCCCGAGTTTTTCAGTGAGTTTAATTCTCTTTCTTAATCTGGAACTAGACACTAAATATCCTGTTCCAACCTATGCAGCCACGCCCAAACATCAACTACCAAATTATAAAACAACATTTTAAAACGACGATTTAACTTTATTTATTAAAGTATTATGTGTGAAGTACCGGTACTTGTCCTGATTCAAATGCTTCAAATAACTATCAAATGTAAATTTATCTATATTTTTAATTGAACATCTAAAAACAGCAAAGCTAGGCAAACCATGACAGATGCTTAAATATAATTATGGAACAAATGGCAGAGGGTACTTGTGAAACTCGATCATACTCGATATTGACAAACTGCCAAGTGCCAATGGTTTGATGATACAGCGCTATGGGCAAATGTGTAATTGATTCGAATGCGCTTGACGTAGCATTTGATTGCAACTACGCTAACTAATCACACCGGTATTTACGGTATATTTGCACTGTAATGCAATTACAAAAAGGTTACCATTATCCAATTATTTTGAATGTTAATAAAAACAGCCAATTCGATCCAGATTGCTTCGACTCCAAGCACTCTCGAAATATGATCGTTAAAATACATAACAAAACCATTCATTAAAATTGCTTTACATTTTTTTTATTAAAGTCATCTTCATTAATACTAATCAAATTTCAATTTGCCTACATTCATTATAATATTTGTGCAGGGTTAGAATTGTTATTCATATTTTGTATTGTGTTTCTGTATTTGTTATTATTTGGTTGTTTTGTGTCATGTTTTATATATTTGTCCCATATATGTGCTATATACATCTCAGTGGACTGGAATAAAAAAAGTATTTAAAATCAATTTCCCAATTAAACCACGTTTTTACTTTTTATAGTATTCTTTGGAAGATTGGCACCTAAATTTTCCATATACCCCAGTATACGTGTTGTTTGTTTACGACTAAATAGCTACTTATCTAAGAAAACTCGCTTCAGAGTCAAGACAAATTTGCAAACAACAATCAAACAACGTAATAATTTGTTTGGAAATTAAACTAATATTTTCCCGAAACTTGAAATTTTCATTGACTAAAATCAGACAGTATTGAAAATGAAATAAGTTTGTCGTGGATCATGAAACAGTGTAACCAAGAGACCAAAGTTCAGTATAAGTATTGTTTGTTTATGACTATAATTATCTACTTATCTTAAAGAAAACTCGCTTCAGAGTCAAGATAAATTTGTAATATATGTAACAACCAACAATGTAATAATTTGATTAGAAATTAAACTTATATTTTCCCGAAACTTAAAATTTTCATTGACTAAACTTAGACAGTATTGAAAATGAAAGAAGTTTGTCGTGGATCGTGAAACAGTGTAACCAAGAGACCAAAGTTCCACTTCATTAATGTTTGTTTCCATGTACACGTTCGGCTATTGTGCAACATCCACCATGTCGCAACGAGGAGCAGCCGTCTTGTCTTGTCTTGTGGGTTACATAATTACTAATGATGGCCCGGAAAGGGAAAGGTTAGATTCATCCCGAGGCGACCATTCCACAGTTACACACACGAAACAAAACCAAGGTCCCGCCGAGCGAGTATCCTCAAGAATGTCTTCATGCAGTCTGATGTGTGATGTGACGCAACGATGTCACAATCCCCACCCGACAAAGTTGGCACTGGGCAAATGAGGCCAATCTAACCTGATCGAATCACCTTGACACCGATCGAGGCTCAACTCACACAAATCACTACCTAAGCAATAATTAACATACGAAATCAGGACAATACACTACTTGGTGGAAGGAAAAAACAAACACGTTAATGGTTTCTTGAAAGGGAATGTAGTTTTTGGTTTCATTCACACACGTGTTGGGGACTTTATTTATAAATCTTAAATTTATTTCCGAACTATTAATTTGAATGACGGATGTGTTTCGAAAACGGTTACAAAATAATGGTTTATATGTCAAGATCACCTTGACTATAATGTATTGGTCTGTATTGGGAATCGATGTCCATTTCGGTTCCGTATTCGTTTGGTTAGATTCTCTTACACATTTCAGGATTACACTTCGGATGTTCCATCTAGATTGAAGTTACATAAACCGATTTAACACAATTAGAGTCGACAAGAGAATCGGTACATACAAAAGCTAATTGGTGGAGGAAAAAAAACCTTAGGTTTACTTGAAAGAATGTGTTTTTGTTTTTATCAAACATGTTGCACATTTATTTAAAATTAGATATACTTTCCGACTATTAAGAATCACGTTGGTTCGAAAAAACGGTGTAAAGTTTCTATTATATTATTTTATGTCAAGATCACTTTGAACTATAATGTATTGGTCTTAATTGGGAACGATAGTCCATTTCGTTCCGTATTACCATTTTTAGATAGTTACAAAAAAATGGTTTATATACAAGACACAGTGACTATATGTATTGTTTGTCATTGGAAAACGATGTCCATTTCGGATTCCGTATTCGTTTGTTAATTCTCTTACACATTTCATCATTACATCGAAAATTCATTAATGAAGTACATAAAAAACGAATTTAACACTAATTAGTTGCTCGAGCAAGAATTATACCGGTACCTATTCCAATGCATACATATATATTAATTCAATGTGTTTATTTATTTTATTTATCACGTATGTTAAATTTAACTCATTTTAAATTGGTATAGACTGTACCATCAATAACTACTGAAATGAAGTGTAATTGTTCATTATCTATTATTTTTATAATTTGTACTTTTTTTTTTACAAAACACTGAAAACAGATTATAAACAAGTACAGTTTGAATTTTTACAGGGCAAGAGAATGGGACCCAAAATTTGAAATTCGTGATTTTTTAAAGAATTTTTTTATAGATTTTTTCATTAATCTTTTAGGAATAAAATGCTGATTTTGGATTCCAAATTGTCATCAAACAAAACAAAGCAGCTTTTTACCCGGGTGAAAAGTTAAATAAACTTGCAGATTTAATTGTGTAGATTTTGAAAAGTGTTGGTAAATATGTTTAAATATACCACTGACCTGGAGCTGGCTGGCATATTATGTAGAAGTTGAAGTATAGATACTTTTACAAGAATTGTTTGAGGGGGTCTACAAAATATAATATCATTTATGTGAAACACAAATGGTAACAACATAAATACACAAAACGAATACTAAGTTTCATGACCCAGAAATAAAGATTAATTTACAGTTTTCTACGTAAGTAAACAATTAAGTGTAATATTTAGTAGTTAATTAAGTAGGGATATATTATACTTGCACTGTAATGAATGCTGTTCACCTTGCTTCAACATACGTAATCAAGAGTAAATGAAGGGGGGGGGGGGCATAACTGCAGATGTGTAGAATATTTATTACTACAGCTTTACCCATTCCAAAAAATAACGATGACGAATTGAACTAAATGTATTGTACTATGAAAAAGTATAGTATTGTATTGTTTTGTTTTGAGTTGTGTGGTAAGTACCCAACATAGGAAGCTAAGCTACTTAATCAAAATATCGTTGAAGAAGGATACAAAAACACAATGTTTTGTACCAGCGTTGATTTCTAGGTGGAGTTGCCAAGTGTTAATATATAAAGTTTAAATGTGCCCCCCCCCCCCCCCCTGCCAGGGGGCTCAAAAACATTGTTACATCCTTGTTGATGGAAATGTCAAACAAGAAACAGACGTGGCGGGTGTCATGTTCGGTTTTTATCGTACAACGTGACTAACGCACGAACGGACTGACCGGAAATCGGTGCTTATAGATAGGGGAACTTCGCTTCCTAATATCTATACTCGTATATCTCGATATATTCATATTAGGTTTATTATAAACTACGTCGAGGGTCTACATAAGGACGTAACATTTATTACGTAATCTTCGTTTCATATTTGATGTATTTTCTTGTGGAAAACAACACTTTAATGGGATGTTAGTCTATTATTTCTCTCGTTTCGCCCAAACCAGAGACACAGAGTCCACAGACACACAGAGAGACAGAGTGAGATGACAATACACGCGAGCAATGTTTTCTCTCGAACTGTATTGTCTGGATTTGCGTTCCCTGTGCCAGAACAGGAAATTAAAATATCTAGTTCTGAAGAAATTCATATTTAAAACTAGGAAATATAAAATGAAAAATCGCACACCAGACATTTCG
Source organism: Sweltsa coloradensis (assembly GCA_024449915.1). Taxonomy (NCBI): domain Eukaryota; kingdom Metazoa; phylum Arthropoda; class Insecta; order Plecoptera; family Chloroperlidae; genus Sweltsa; species Sweltsa coloradensis. The sequence goes on along the minus strand of JAMZAV010000359.1, from coordinate 544,614 downwards.
ATACTGCAGTGCATATAGTGCTTTTGAAAATAAAAGTGTATACGTATAATAAAAGTTGAAATTGCTTTTCCGCATACATACAGACAGACAGACAGACAATCACAGAGTATATAATGGAGAATATTATTGGATGAGCGAGCGAGCGTAGCGAGCGGAAGCGAAGACTTCAATTTCACTGACCCCCCAAAAAATTTAGCTCGGGTGTTTTTTTTTTTTTTTTTTTTGTTTTTTTTTTTTTTGTTTTTTTTGTTTTTCCGTCTGTTTGTTCGCTCGATTCCGGGCAAACGGCATACGCGATCTTGATGAAAATTTGACCGGACCTTCGTTTTCTCTGAACTTAGAGGTGTATTGTTTTTTGGGTACAATCGAAGAAATATTTCTCATAAATATCGTACTTTTACGATTTTTTTCGATTTTTAGTGCGATATTTTCGTGACATTTGGGCCGATTCTGACCAAACTGGTGGGGCTAGAACGTTCATATTTCACATGGACATTAAGATTATGGTGATGTAGTACCTTTTGAAAGAAAAAGTTGAAAAAGTTAGCTAGAATCTATAGAAATAAAGGTTTTAATATTAGTTTTTCAATTTTTAGTGCGATATTTTCGTCACATTTGGGCCGATTCTGACCAAACGGGTAGGGCTACAACGTTCAGATTTCACATGGACATTAAGGTTATGGTGATGTAGTACCTTTTGAAAGAAAAAGTTGAAAAAATTAGTCAGAATCTACAGAAATAAAGGTTTTAATATGAGTTTTTTGAAGTTTATAATACCAATTAACAAATAACAATAGAAACTTGACAACAATCACCTCCACAATGCATTCAAAAAGCACTTGCAAAGGAAAAGTGCAAACAAACGCACAAAACGCAAAAAAAAAAAACGCTCATCCATCAACGCGGCGGGACTTTAGCGTTTTCCTAGTATTACGAAACTGAGTTTAAGGGTAATTGGCCTACACTACAAGAGAAATATCCCAGAGAAGAAATTCTTCTCGAAAAATTTTCAACTCACATCATCTCATTATGACTAAAATAACAAGAATCTGAATTGAGATTTCTTCTAGTTAGAACTAGACGGAAGAGCCTAGCCGACAGAAATAAGTAAATTTAAATTTAAAATTTAAATATGTGTGTGTATCTATGCGAGTGTCCAGAAACTTAGAAAATTCTTAACCCGGCACCTCCACCAATACCGAATTCGAAATAAAACCTTAGATTTTCCAATGGTACGCTAACCTTGAACCGTATTCTTCTCCGACCATCTTGATTAAGTAGCTATGCTCACTATATTTAGTGCTCTCATACCCTTTCTGGTTTGTTACAAAATAAAACAATTTTCACACTTTTAAGAGGGAATGGGACACATTTGGCAGTTAGCAAATAGTTATTCGCTTGTCCAAGATGCTTTTGACATGTATGAAACTTTATAAAAAAATCATGAATATAGAAAATTTTGAAGTTTTTAACTAAATTAAAATTCGTGAAAACTAATTTTTTTTTTATATAAATTATTGTAAAACAAAATTTGTAAATGTGTTACTGCAGAGCCCTATATTTCCACATTCTTGAAACATGTTCAACATTTCAAACACCTGTGGTGTCAGTCGGCCGAGCGAACAGCAATTTGCCTAAAACTCATGCCCGTTAGCTAACTATGTATATAATGTTAGGATTTGACTTGACAAAATACTCTTGGAAAGATCTTCAGTCAGGATTGCCGGTCACTAGTTTCGAACACACGTCCTAGCGTGCAACGCATGAGCTACCTACCACTATCGGTGACACGAGATTATATAAGTTCGAATACAGAATTGCCTTTTAAAAACGTGTTTGCTGATTTTAATCAGTATTTAACCTACGTCACAACACAGAAAAGTGTTTCTCCCCCCCGAGAAGTCGCTAAATATAAAGTCAGCCCGACATGATCTTGACTTTCCTCCTAGCGTGCCTGCCGAACGCGTTGCGTGCGCGCCCGCCCGGGGTAATTAGAGCGAGTACCGACAGTGTGCGTGCGTGTACAGAGGTGTACTATCGATCCAAGCGATAACGAGACGGTGAGACAGAGAAAGGTAGGGGAAGAGAGATATAATCGCAAAACACTTTGCTAAGTGTAAGTGATGATGAATTTTCAAATACAAATTATAGTAATCGTTCGACATTTATATTTTATTCTTGATGCGGCTAGACTCGAAATGTAATCAAACCAAACATAGCAAAAAGTGATGAAAATAAAAATAAAAAAACAAAAGTGATTTGGTTAAAGCATTTTGATTATTAGAGCATTTTTCACTCATTTACGCGTTTAAAAAAAGTTTTATGTATTGCTTTCCTCTTGAGTGTAGTAGTTTTTCTTTTTATTCATTTTTTACATTCTTTTTACGACTCGAACAGATTTCTAAAATGTTTTGTTTTCCGTACTCAGGGGAACTCTCAACAGGTGCTAAGTTTTCACTATGTAAAAGTAGTAACTTTGTGTAGCTATCTTCGCAGTTTGTCTGCAGATGAGGGGAGAGGAGAGTACTGGAGAGTACTGGAGAGTACACGAGAGTACAGGAGAATACTGGAGAGTACAGGAGAGTACGAAAGAGTATTGGAGAGTACAGGAGAGTACATGAGAATACACGATAGTACTGAAGAGTATTGGTGAGTACTGGAGAGTACAGGAGAGTATTGGAGAGTACTGGAGAGTACATGAGAGTCTGCGTCAATGTCAGAAATCATCCCCTATTCCGAGGTCACCCTCCCAGGCAACAGCGAACGAAGGCAGGTCAGGTCAGCGGCCAGCCTTGGCATTTCCCCCCAGAGTTGAGTGTTGCGGCTCGTTCCCATGGCAACGCGTAGGCGACGCCCTTTGCGCATGCGCCACAGGTCAAGTGGGATCACAAACAGGTGCTACCTGAAGGAATAGCGAGTCTGTTAAATGTACGGGGAGAAATCAAGCCAATTACTGACGTGATGGTATATTGACTTTGAGACGGGATGGGAGGTACCCTTGATGTGGGGTTAGGTCGCGAGGGTCAGACTTGAGGAGCGTGGTCAGGGGGGATCCCTTTCAGATCCCCGCGAGAGAAGGGAGCAAGGTGGAATATATAAACGCATTTTTAAGACTAGACGGAATTTCAATTCTTTATAGAAAACTAAAAGATAATACTATTAGGTTTTCGTTCTCAATTTAATTAATCGGGAAACACCCCTGTAGTTGTAATTCATTATCGAAAAATCAATCAATAATTTGTTCTGGATTGATTTCCACACTAACAGGAGATTAGGTGATGAATTAGTGCTAATTGGGCTTAGTACGGATCAGCTTACTCAACTGAGATGGCTGGTACTGTGCCCAAAGGCAGAGTACATGCAATGTAAGTTTTAATTACATTATGTAATTGTCACAAACGGTTAAAATAGAAACGGAATCGTTTTTAAGAGTATTTATAACAATTTTAAAAAAGTTATCGAAAGTCTAGTCTAGTCTAGTCTAGTTTATTTCCAGTGTCCAACGAGAGTTCTAGGTAAATCGGTACATGGAGGTTTGTAAAGCTTCGAGTGGGTGTTCGTGTTTTCCGGGACGTCAGCCCCTAACTCGACGACCTTCACAGAGGTCGAGATTTCGAACGAGGAAAAGACGCAAAGAAACTCAAATGAAAATCAATATGGATACAAAATAAGTTGAACCATGAAAATTATAATTGGCAAACGAGAAAACACATTTACAAAAACATTTAAGTGTGGCACGTTGGTCTTGTTGTGTGGCTCGTTGGTCTTGTTGTTAGCGTATCTGCTTCCAATGCAGAAGGTCCAAGGTTCGATTTCAGCCAAAGTTAGAAGTTTTTTAACATCTGATTTGGACTTAAGTCCATCAGTTCGTGTCTTAGGAGTTTGTAAACGATTACTTTAGAGCCGTCCTAGCAACGAAGCACATGATAAATTCAGAGTTGATCTGAATCTGCCTTGTTGATTCTGGCGTTGATCCGCGGGTGTTCGCACTGTCCATAACACTGATTGCTATATTTCCTATTAAAAATATCGATCTTTGGTTGGTTATCGCTCACTCGTCGATTGCGTCGGGGCCTACAGGGTAGGCTTAGTCGCTTTGATTTACTGTCCCCCACTGAAAATCAGTTATATAACTGAGTGGGTAGAATCTAAATACAATTTATTTATTATTTATTTATTTAAAAATGTTTCAAGGCGAAGACAAAGCACGTTGAACAGACAATAAAGGCTATATTTAAATGTGCATAAAAATGAATGTACATGTAAACAGTACAGGAGGCATAATGTCTACGTAAAACTATTCAAGGAAAATATAGTAAACAATGCATTGTTCTAATAAAAACTAACAACATCCTCTGTTGAAACCAATGAGAGTTAATTTTTCATCAATTTAAAAAATAATTGTAATTCTTGCGTTGTTGTCTGCCCACTCGACCTCAGTCCAGGCGAGAATGAACCGAATAACCTAAAATATTCATCGAGCGACGCGGGATTTGTTTTCGAGCCGGTCCACACAATTAACATACTCCACTATTCATGTTTTATAACGGGAACAAGAGTAGACTGCCGGGCTGTTGCTCCGATACTTGTAAACACCATTGAACCACGCTTTCAATTATGCACGGGGCTAAATGTATGTGGTTAGCCTCGTCTGGCCGTGCATGATCCATCTCTGTAGTATTTATTATTACCAGGTATAATGGAGTTAAGTATGTTAATGTTATCACACCCAACAAGAAGCAACAGATCGTCTAAGAAGAATACAAACATACAATAATACGTCGTGGTCCATGAGTTTGGTGGAGGCGCCGGGTCTTGAAGTTCCAACAAACTAAACGCATGTCAATCGGACAACGTGTTTGGTTTTTATTGTGAGATGCAACACACGCAGACAGGAAGATGAGGCTCATTTCGGAGCTTCGGCCCTAGAGTTATCAATTTATTTTTGTTATGAACGAGATAAAATAAATGAATAAATTTGTTTTTAGAGTGTATACGCACTCAGCCACATAACTGACTTTCAGAATGGGGTAACTTAAATTTAAAGCAGACCAAGCCAACCCTGTAGGCATTATAGGCGTTAACACCATTGACGAGCAAACAATGACCAGTTAGTGTGCCAGAATCAACAAGTTTATTATGTGCTTCGTTGTTAGGACGGTTCCTCATTTAGTAATTCCTAAGCCAAGAACTGATGGTCTTTAGTCCAAATCAGAAGGTTAAAAACTTCTGACTTTAGCGGGAATCGAACTCTGGACCTTCTGCATTGGAAGCAGAGACGCTAACCACAAGACCAACGAACCATACTTTAATTAATGCCCAATATATTATTTAAAACAATTTCAAGTTTGGTTTATCACATCTTGAATACATATAAAATCTCGTAGGCTCACTCTCGGTTAACTTCGAAAAACAAGTTTCCACATACTGAAGTTATAGACACTAATGTATTTGGCTTCAACGATCACCCATATATCCAGCATATCAATTGTGTTGTATATTTGTATTATTTGCGAATTAATTAGTGCCCGCAAGGCTAAAGTATTATTACAATAACTGAGTCTCAATGCACAGTGGTCGTCTGAATGGTTGTCCAATCAACAATGAAAGTGACGTCATCTAGCAGACGGCAGTCTCCGGAGTTGTGATTGGCTGGTAGTAAACAAGCAGACGATACATCTGGGTCTGGGAACTACCAGATATGACCTAAATAGTTGGTAAATGTTATGGTGGCATACTTTGATGTCACACAAGATTTGATATTAGGATGAGAGCCATTTTTATTTTGTCGATCGGTGATTGGATAAAATAGTGTCATGGCGGCCGTTACGAAGACGCGACTTCATTAGATCGCAATCGGGACAAATATTTATTTTTGTCTGGATATTGGGCCCATGTAGGGTGTGTGAGTAAGTTGATAATAATGGTGATGGAAGAAGAAAGGTAAAGAAGAAGGTAAAATAGTTTGTGACAAACTCCTGCAAAAAGTAAATCTATACTTAGACGATGCTTCAGAATAGCCAACACATAACACAACATTATTAGAATTTTTTTTGATGAAATTATGATGTATTTTATAATCACATGATGCACCTAAAGGGCTGTGTAGTTCACATGACCAGTCGGGGGTAAATTTTGTTTTTTGGAACCCGATTGATAATATGGAGTTTAACTATAAATATGTCATAAAAAGAAACTAAAAATAATTCCAAATGTTTGCTGAAAAAGGGTTTGCTTGTTCAAGGATGTGAGGCGTGGGTGTGTCGGCCCACATCACGGAGGGTGGGAGGGGGAAGGGGGGATGAGTGAGGCCTACATCACAGAAGACATGTTATCATTAGTCCAGCCTCGCTACGTAGAAAGTAATTGGGAGCCAGACAGTTGGCAACCCTGGATGTAGCAGCGCCTGCGCGCTGAGCAAGGTCGGGTCACTCTCGCTCCCCGCTCGGCGCTCGTCGGGCGTCTCCGTCAAGGCCGAGCGGGCTCGCGGCCCGGCTACAGCCTACCCCTACCCAGACAACCCCCCGTCTTTGACCTAGATCAACGCGAACCTCCCCATAGAGAGACCTGTGACCCAGACAGGTCGGTGGTAATGTATTCTGTCTGCCTAGAAGACTCCAGAGATGGGCTAGAATAAATGTTGGCTTGCCCTATTTTCTTCAATTATTACTAATGGATTACTTTATAGACAGGCTTTCCCCGTTAGCATTTATATCGGTTTGCGTAATTCATAAAGCAATTTAGTCCTAGAACTAACAATAGGACATTTATTCAATACCATAATGTCCAAATGTGTATTGGCCTATATTTATATTACGACCCCAAGTGCGAAATTGGCGATGCGCGTGCTGAAGTGTGAAGCAGCAAGCAAAGCAACCCTTCAGTTTTATATTATTAAGCGAGCGAAGCGAGCGTTTCCATTTGACTCTGCCGGAAAAATTAGTCACTGGTTTTGTTTTTTTTTTGTTTTTTTGTTTTTTTGTTTTTTTGTTTTTTTTTTTTGTTTGTATGTCTCGCCATAACGTTCGAACGGAGGCTCGGATCGAGTTGAAATTTTGACCATCGCAACTTCGTTACGATTGAAGCATTAGTTTTGGGTCAAAAATCGCTCAAACACGTCTCAGGCTGTTGTCGGGTTCTCGTTCAAGGCCAACGGGCTCTGCGGCCGGCTACAGCCTACCCCTACCAGACAACCCTCTTTGACCTAGATCAACGCGAACTCCCATATAGAAGAACTGTGACCAGACAGGCGGGGAATGTATTCTCTGCCTAGAAGACTCAGAGATGGCTAGAATAAATGTTGGCTGCCCATTTCCTTCAATTATTACTAAGGATTACTTTATAGACAGGTCTCCGTTAGCATTGGACGGTTGCGTAATTTAAAATAAAGCAATTTAGTCCAGAACTAACAATAGACATTTATTCAATCCCATAAGTCCCATGTGAAATTGGCTATATTTATATTACAATTCCAACCCCAAGTGCGAAATTGGCGATGCGCGTGCTGAAGTGTGAAGCAGCAAGCAAAGCAACCCTTCAGTTTTATATTATATTTACTATAGATGCTAGTAAAATATTGAAATCTCCCATGAATGCGCCAAATATCACCTCATTATGTTCATACTTCTAACTGTTAACTGAACTATAATACTGTTTTTAATACACGAAGGTAAAAGCTAAGAAATTTAATTGAATTGATTTATTGGATATATGATAACCAACTGCAATCAAATGTCCACAGCCAATGTAATACATAGGCCTAATAATTATCGTCGCAACATAAATAAGCAAAGTGAAAACAGATAGTTATCACAGCATAAAGAATTCCTAACACGAGTATTTAATTGTAAGTTATTGAAAAAATTACGCCAGATTCAAGATGATTTTTAGGGCGCGACTGCGGCCTTATAGGTTTGTTGTAATATATAAACCACCTGTTACAATATATTTGTGTCCATAGAGGTGGAGTGAGCATCAGACAGATCACCGAATAATATATGTAAAATGCTTGCAGAATTATTGGGACACGGGATGTTCACAGATTGTCTGTGAACTTTCTCCAGCCCGCGATGCCACGCCCGTCTATATCTACCAGTGTTCATAGCATCCCTCCACCCAGTACCGTATACTGCAGTGCAAGAGCAAAACGTATAGTACAGAGCCAACTTTTTGTTTACTCTCCAGCGAATCAATTTGTGTCTGGGAAAGCAAAAGTGCCCGCTCGCGTCTAGCCTCGGCGTCTAATGGGAGGGAGGGGGTGGGTGGGGCCGCGTCGATACAGCGTCGTCCCACCCCCCCACCCCCGTGACCTAGATCACGATCCCGCCCCTATCCGCTTTCTCTGGCCTTCACTCCGACATCCATCCCCCTTCATTTCACCTTTCTATGCCCTTCACTGTCGTCGCTTTTCACTTTCTCGTTTCCTTTCCCTGTACTTTGCTTCCTCTTCTCACTTTTCCTGCGAGTTCCTCATCGTCTTCTTTACCCTTTCTACGTTTCACATACATCAATTTCCCTTCACCAACTTCTCCGAATATTAATTAACAGAGCACCTAACATCTTCTTTATTACATTTACCTTTCTCATTAACCTAAACATTCCTTCGTATATACATATTAATTTGTTCATTAATTCATCCTCTTTTCGTCGAATTCAGATATTGTAAATCCACTTTATACTTTGACGACGAACATAATCGAGACAATGTGGGGATGAAAGTTTCTAAATCAACGCCTAATCAATCATAGCCACTAAAATAACCTGTTACAATCTCCTATTCCTCCTCTAACATTTCTGTGGCCATTACATTTACGTTCATTTCTATTTCCATATTTCCACGTCTACATATAGATTTAATTCGATGTTAATTTCCCGTCATCGCCGTCTCTGTACCCCTCCTCCTCCCCCTCCCCCCCCCCGCCGACCTCGCCGTCTCTGCAGCCCTGAACTCTCCATAATGCACCAGTCCTCCCACATTCAGTCTGCATCACTCTCAGGCTAGAGGGACAGGTCGATTAACCGATTGAACAGCCATCAACCATAGCGGATGAAATATTGCCTTTTGATAAAAAACTTAGAATTGGAAGCTAAAACAAGAAATATCTTCAGACGAAGATGATTACATTTTCCTTTCTCCTATACAACGCATGGCCAGCAACAAAAACAATTTATTGATGGCTTGGCGTAATCGTTTTTCGTTAGTAAGTTTTTACAGGTTGGAGAATTTATTACTTTTATCTCTTTCTTGAGTCGAATTGGTTGAGTCTAGTTTTTCCTGGTAGTTTTCAAACTGAAGACGAGATTTCCATAAAGAACATGGTTGCTTCTTGTAATAGTTGCACATGAAGAAGCCACTAGGAACTAAACTGCAATAAAATAATCTCTAAATTTTCGGGGCTCGCTTTAAAATTATAATTCGATAATGAGAAAACAATTTTACTCATTCGATGAAATAAGTGAAAAAAGAGCCCAACGGGCCTTCATGTTACTCTTTTTTTAATGAAATGTAAGTAAACAAAAAGTGCAAACACATATTATGAAACGGTATTTATCAAACACTGCACGTTTTATTATAATCTTCTTCCGTTCATTTGCAAATCAATTACAATCTCACACCAAATAATTCAAAATGGCGCTCATCTAATCTAATACAGACGGCATTTTATTCCCAAAATTGCTATTATTGGCCCGGCGCGATCTCTGTAACACTGGGCCCGGTATAAGTTTGTAATAGAAGTAAATTGATAGGGTGAGTGTACGTAAAGTACATAGAGTACACGTCAGCTCCCCATGAAATCCGAATCTCTTCTATAATGAGTATCCTAGCCTCATATTGCAGTCTCCTTGCACAACCAGGGCGCTCGAGTTACTACCACAGCCGTCTAGCTTCTCAACCCCTAGGGGTATTTATGTTGTGTGGGGTCGCAGTTCAAGGTCCTAGACGGGGTCCTCGGTTTGACCCCGTGTCAGGTGCGGGGGGGGGGGGTGCTGTACCCCACACTAATCAACCACACCCGCCCGGCGTTCAGCATCTGACATACATAATTCACAGTTTTTATTATTTTCTATGGTAAAACAAAAAAGTCTGCGCTCTTATCCCCTTGCACAAGAACAGACGTGGTAGTGTTGCATGAATTTTAAATGGCTCAGTTCCTAAGGATCACGACGATACGTTATCATTATTATATATGCATCCATCTGGTTATTTAATCACTTCTAGTACCAATACGTCAATCAAGTAGATGCCTCTTAAGCACGGAGGGGGGGGGGGGGTCTTGTTGGGATACGAACCCAGGCCTTGGGTCTACTCTTGCTGCCTCATTAGAAAATTATTATTAACCAAAGTATAATATTTGTAATACCATGTGACTAGAAACTACTAGAAAAATCTAAGCTGACAATTAATTTATTATTATTAAGTATTAACCAAAGTGTAATATTTGTTATACCAAAATGTATGCCTACAAACACGTTAGAATATAATAATAAACGTACTGATGTAATGAGTTATTTGGATTGTAAATAAAGAAAACTATGTGAAGCAATATTTCGACAACGGTTCAGTCGTCTTCAACGGGTTTAATCCCATTTTCCTCATTAGAAACCCGTTGAAGACGACTGAACCGTTGTCGAAATCTTGTTTCACATAGTTTTCTTTATTTACAAGTGCAGTGAACAGTCCAAACAACTCTTCATTATTAACCTCACCTGCTCTAAATAGTTGCATCGTTATTATTAATTAACCTACTACATACCCCATCATAATAAAAACAAAACAACCATATGACTCATGAGGGGGGTCAACTAAAATAATATGACGAAATAAATATCACAAAGAAAGAGTGAAGAAGTGTACCAATCATTGAATTACAGCCAAAAGATGAAAATAGCAATTTCCGACTAAATTACTTTCAAATTCAGTAGTCAGTACAAGCAAAGTTTAGACGAGAAGGGTTGTTCGAAGCGAGCATTTGGTTGGTTGAAAAGCTCTTTGAGAAAAGTGAAACATCCCTCATCGATATGGCTGGAAAAATGGCAATCAAATCATTCTGTATAGAAGACATCGAAAACTTCAAGGCGGACCTATCCATGCCTGACAAATATCAAGCACTTTTGTATTACAGTTATTTTTCTTTTTTTTATATGGATATCAATTGAGTCATAAATGAAGGAGAATTTCATTTCATATCTCCAAATAGGATGTTTAGTGGTTCTGTATTTTTCGAATCTTGTATTCCCTCGGTTTGTTGTTTCGATAAAAATAAAATTCAAACAATATCTTTATTTACATTAAATATACGACATTTTCAATATTATTTTTGTGGTAGGTATATAGAGCCTATATTTTCATCAAGTTTCAATCAGTTTTAACTGAATTGTTCCGATATTAAATAAACAACATATATGTTATTGCTTTCTCAAATGAACCATGTTGAGTTTCGAGCTAGCAAGGACGTACATACGAACATACCACAATTTTATTTATTATACGGCGTATATTTTCTTTGAATTTTCTACTTGGAATATCGAGATTATATCTAGTTCTCGGGGGAATTTAAAAACTTTGTTTTCCAAATACTTTTCGTATAGTCCATGAATAAATAAGGTACACGAAAACCGAATGGATTTATATGCATCACATTTTGATTACTTACACAAAGTTGGACATATAAAATAGTATATTATATCTTCGTGCCGGGCAAGTAAACGTATCCCTATTAACGAAACATAAATAAGAGAGTCAGAAGGTCGGGTGTTCGCACTGTCCATACCACTGATTGCTATATTTCTTAATAAAAATATCGATCTTTGGTTGGTTATCGCTCACTCGTCGATTGCGTCGGGGCCTACAGGGTTGGCTTGGTCGCTTTGATTTACTGTTCCCCACTGAAAATCAGTTCGGTCGCTTTGATTTAGTGTGAGTAGATCTAAATACAATTTATTTAATTCTTTATACAATTTATTTATTTATTTATTTATTTATTTATTTATTTAAGGACACATTGAGAGATGAATAAACAGTTAAACACACACCCATCTAGCCTGAAATTAATGATTGATGTACACTTATACTCTCTCCGATCACGTGACGTAATTGCAAGGTAATCGATCACGAGTACCTCGAGTACGCGCTCGGTGCACGCAAGTGCGCGCAGGTGACCTCATTACCCCCCTCCCCTACCCCTCCACCGCCCCTCCTTCGCACCACGACGATAATCTCACTTTTCACGAAAATGCGTCAATGTTTTGAGTAAATGCCCGCACTGGCCTTCACTACACCGCACTCACATGCATACGCGCGAGATAACATCTGAACGATAGGGGTAGAAGGTTTGGACGGCCAACATGGATCAATTTATTGATAATGTTTAATGGAGGAAATATAAATCAATGCAATATGCATGCCATTCGGGGGTGTTACCCATGCAATGCACTATACCCAGAGGCGAACACGAAGCAGTACATTATAGGCATAGCCTGGTTCTTACTTGCAATTCTATTATCATTACTGTCTTTGGATTTTTTTTAACGTGGGAATTAAACCTGTTATAGGGTGCATTATATGCCGGGATGCCCCTCATTAAGTATGGCAAGGGTTAGGACAATTGTGAAGGGATGTCCGGGCTGTTTCCTTGCATTCGCTTTAAAGTCTGAGGAAAACCTAGGAAAAACTTCAGTGTCAGGATTTCCGGTCACGACGGGATTCGAACCCGGGACCTCACGAATCAGGCTCAAGCCAAAACTGTCGGTTATAGGCATAGGCTGGTACTTGTTTTTATATAATTACTTGCATTATATTAACATTATTGTCTTAGGAAATGAATGCACGTATTTAGGAAGACAAACATAATCGCTAGAACTGTAATGAAGTGGGAATCTTGTTCAAGGTTTATGCACATACTGATGACCTTGCTGAGTTGAGCCTTTAATTAACAATAATGTATTAGCACAGGTGATTTGCATACATTTAAATTTGTAATATATTAAGAAGCCGAGTTCTGATATTCGACACGATGTATTACGACTATGACAATAACAGACTGATTCTCCAAAGTAAGATACAGGAACCACTATAGCTACTGTTTTCTATCGTGATTTGGCCTTCGAGTAGGAAGAAAACTGGAGAGGAGAATTTCTGACAACAAACATTACACTATTGTGCATTATTTACTCAAACATGGGACGGTAGATCCTAAATAAACAGCGAATAAGCTACTTTATCAACAGATTGTCGAAAAAGGATATAAAAATAAAATTTCCTACACAGTTATTCAAGTGAAGCTGTAACTTGGTGGAGGTGCCGGTCCAAGGAAATAATCTTTTCTTCCTTTCTACAATGTCAGTCGAATAAACTTCCAAAAGTTTCTTCCGCGAAAGTTTGATTACTCCCTGATTTGCTGTTCCTGATTTTAGGCAAACCTCATATTCGTTTGAGTGGGATCATCTAATAAATCATTAATTAATTGCATTTTATATTCGTTTTGAGTTTGTTACCAACATTATTGCGTTTTAATATATTTAACTGTAGTTCATTGTTGTGTCTGAATTTATGTTTTTTTGGTTTATTTATTTGGATTAAAGACGCGTCAACCGTTAGGTCATAATGCCCCCCTCTAGCCTGGGGGGGGGGGGGGGGGGAGGGCCCCATGCTGGTCAGAACCAGCCAGGGGTAGGGGGAGGAGGGGGGGTTTCTCACGTCGCGGTCGTCATCGTCTTTGTAATCGTTCGTTGTGTCATTGTAATCGTCGCCGAGGGGTCGTCAAGGGAAGGGGGCAAGGTCCTCGACGACGATTGCCAGAGCTCGCCTCTAGTTTCGGGGACTAAGATACTCCGCTTTTTCTAGCTGATGTTTGCGAGGTGGACTTTATTCTTGAATCGCCTTTTACGATTAGCAGAGCCATGCTCTGGGCCAATTCTACCCCGGGCCCAGACGGGGATGTATTTATGTAATTTTTAGATTTATTTAGTTGTCCTTAGTAAATCAGTTTTTTAACTGAATGGATAGATGTTAAATAAATAAATAAATAAATAAATAAATAAATAAATAAATAAATAAAAATAAATAAAATAAAATAAAGACCCCAAATAAACATCGAATAAGCTACTTTTTCAACAGGTTGTCGAAAACGGTTATAAAATAAAATTGATACCTTTAAGTTGGTGGAGGTGCCGGTCCAAGGAAATTATATTTTCTTCCTGTCTACAATGTCAGCAACATAAACGCATTCTAATCAGAGTTCGTGCTTGGTTTTCATCGTGTCACATGCCGCGCGCACAGATGGACGGACATATAAGAGTAGCACACAACTAAACATTGTTCGCTAGAAACAAGTGCCTCGTGCGGGATTAGAACCCACGTCCCCAGGCTTTAGCACAAAATAATGAAATCCCATAGTTTCAGATAGAAATACTGAACACAATCACTCAAGAGATCTCAACGCTGGACGAAATTCACTTTGTGCATCCTTATTTAACTATGTATTGATAAAGTAACTTCGCTCGCTATTTTGGGTGCTCCTATCTGTGGTATCGTTTATTGCCATAGTAATGATTAAATTATTTGTATAACTTATTTCACGGTGTTTGTATTGTTTTAAATTGTGATGAATGTGTATTTTAATTGTTTACTTTTGTTATCTGGCACCCAAATAAAGGCGATAATCAATCAATCAATCAATCAAACTTGTGGGTTGACCTGTAAGAGACAAATAAACATAAAATAAATATATAAATATACCCACTCTCTCCTTTAAAATTCATAACAATCTAACAACCAAACAACCTAACAAAATTTACAAACTGTAGAAACCCCCCTCTTCTCTCTCTCTCTCTCTCTCTCTCTCTCTCTCTCTCTCTCTCTCTCTCTCTCTCTCTCTGTCTCTCTCTCTCACCGAGCCTAATCCTCATCGTTCCTCTTCAATCCCACGCATATCGTCTAGATAACCTCGTTGACTAATACGATACATTAAACCTCTGTATAAGTGGTTCATTATTTGTAAGTCGCACAAAACACAGTTGTAATCATTGCACTTCTCCGAGTGCGCACACCGACAAAATGTAGTCTAGTAGGTGTATTGCTAATGTGCATACAAACAAGTAAGTGTCCAAGGAGAAGCAATTTATGTTTTATTACTTTGAGAGAGTTTCTCACGGTCAACAGAACCAGCATTGTTTCCTTCTCGTAGCTAAACACAGACTTATGGTTGGATTAAGATATAGGATCTTGTGCCAATTTTTTTCTCGAAGCGAAATCGCGTGATACAACTTGGCAGATTGGCGAGAGGAAACCACAGTTGGTAACCACACAGTTATTTTAGTGTTTATTTATAAGTGAAAACACTTGAGTAAACACGAATTTAAAAACATTCTTAAATGTATACAAATGGAAGTCAAAAAATATTTTTTAAATGCTTAAAATGTATAATGAATAATACATATTATTGACATGTTGCTAATATTTGTTTTGGGAAACTGTGATATCAAAGAGAGAACAACACACTAAAAAATCACATCTTCATAGCCGCAAAAAGTCGATTTTATCAAAAAGTCTACAGCCATAAAATCTTGAGAAAAACAAAAAAAAACATTCGTATTTTCGAGTCTATACCCACTCAGACACATAACTTATTTTCAATGGGGGACATTACATTTAAAGCAGATCAAGCCAACCCTGTACCGCTGACACCATCGACGATACCGGTGTATAATATGAAACCTACCTATAACTTCCAATATATTGTTATACAAACTATATGTACGCCCTCGACTAGAAGTAAATCAAGTGCTAGCTACAGTAGATACCTACACTAGGCTGTATAGTCTCAAGAACACGCGTGCAATCTCAGTCAGCGATCAGAGAATAATAAATATCAACGTATCACCTGCAATTACACTATTACTCATATAACGTATTGAAAGCAAGTGACACGTACGAGACGTGAGAAGTGGGACGAGACAGCCTTGTGACGTCACCATAGCTAAGCCAGGTGACGTCTTAGCCGGCTCACTTCACTGTGATACAGCACTGTACACAATCTCATTCTCTCATTCTAATTTATTTTTTAATATATTAGCTACTTTTTATATTTTGTAAAATCCATTTTTGCTTCCCATAACTTACTTTGTATTTGTATTTGTCTTTCTATTTCTTGCTAACAAATGCATAGCTACTATTTAAACATAAATCTATTTTTCTATCCTTAATTTCATATTCATTTAGATTTTATTTAATTTCTTGTTTGAAAATTGCATAATATTATTACTTATTATTTATTTAAAAAGTTACTTAACAATATTGTGGTAGTTATATTATAATTCTTTTACATGTTTTCAAATCTATAGTCTATTATAACATTTTCCAATTCCAAATACGCGTTTCATTCAATTTTAAAATAGTATTGAATTGTTATAATAATATACAAATTAAAAGCAATTAATGTATATGAAGATATCTATTGAAATATATTACATTGAATGGGACAAGGAGGAAAATTAATGTTCATTATACTCTTACTTGCAAACATTTACCTTATTATACACAATATCATGAAAGGTCTAAACAGAATACTTAAACGTCTTGTAATACATAATATACTCTCCTTGACTCCAATCGCTCGCAATTACAGCCTACTGTTATTTATTATGATCAAGATTATGATGCAAAATTATGCGGTTAGAGAATTATTATTGAAAGGGATACTGTACAAGTAGGCATATGCAGGTATGCACTTGGCAATAAACAATTGTGTATCTGACAGACTTAGATTCAGATTATTTGTATCTTTGCCATTGATATAATATGTTAGTTTGTGTGTGGTTCGTTGGTCTTCGTGGTTAGCGTCTCTGTCCGGGGTTCGATTTCCCGCTTTAGACAACTTCTGATTTGTTTCAGTTAGGAATTTGTAAACGGTGACTTTGGAGCCGTCCTAGCACCGAGGATAAGGTTGTTTCGAATCAGCCTTGTTGATCCTAGTGCTGTCCGTGGGTAGAATCGTGTCCAGCTTGATTGATCGGTGTTTCCTACTTAAATATTCCGGTCTCTAGTTGGTCATTGTTCGCTCGTCGATGGTGTCGGCGCCTACAGGGTTGGCTACGTCGACTTTACATTTAATGCCCCCCACTGAAAATGAATGAGTGGGCGGCAGACCCTAACTACGATTTTTTTGTGCAACAGTAATGAACTCACTAAACAACATAGTGTTTTATTATGTGTTATCTTCTTCCCCAGGTAACATGACGTGGGAATTATGCCTGGAGAAGCGAAGCGAATCACTAAACGCCACGACAGCGTCAATATTAATACGGGAGCTCGGGGAGTCAACAGCAATCCAATATTGATCCCGTGAAAGTGACATCGCACAGCCGAGCAGACATAACAGACATCCCTGGATGCGAGATACGTCTGCTACTCGCAATATAATAATGGAACTCAAAGGCGAGACAGGCAAGAAACCGGCAGACACAGAGGGAAAGAAAGTATTACACCCGAGAACAAAATAAAATAAAAGTGGGACAGACTTTTATTCATCGAGATGTTTCTACCATTTCTTTTATTGACAGGAAGTCGATTTCGTTTCTATTAAAAGTATGGATTTCCCGTCCGTATTTCGTCGGCCTCATAAAACCGGCGGCCATGCGATGTCTGTGTGTTGACGATCTCAAACATCCACCCGCCATCTTTAATTCATGCATTATTTGCCAACTTTGAGGAGACTTTTAATGGAATTCATGGCTGAATTTTTTAGCCCGGCCAGCGTAGCTCGCATGTCTGTTAAATATCATCGTATAACTTTGACCTTAACCTCGACTTTAGCCCTCTGATTACGGCAAGGAAGTAAATCGCATAAAAAAATATTGTAGTGTTTTATTCTAGAAATGTTATGATAAGCACGCAATTTAAATTCGTGGTGATAATAATCAACTTCCACATAAACGCTTTTCCAGTCGCGTGCGAGACCGAACTTACACGCCAGCTTTTACCCTAAATAATTGAAGGCCTAGTTTTGTTAATAGTGCAACATTCAATTAAAATTTATAAAAGTATACAAATAAAAACAAACAGACATAAATAAACTATAAAACTTACATGTATGCTAATTGCATAGATACACCGGAATGTTTTTTTATTTATTTATTTAACGTCTATCCTAATAGGCGTATAAATATATTTTGTTTAATCAATAAACAATTTAAAAAATATAATTATTTAAAATATAATATATAGTTTAATTATTTAAAATATAATATTCTTTCAATGTTTTACATCTTGTATTGTTATATGAAAGTATAAGGCAAAATGGGTCCCCGAAAACTTTTTAATTTTAATATTTTCAATTTTGTAACGATAATCTTCAAATGGAAACTAGTATACATTTAAACGTGCACAATACATACATCCAAGTATAGACAAAGCATAAATACATAAGTTCATAGCACAATGCATATGACTGCATTACCAACGTAGTCACATAAAGTCAACGACACTGACTGACAAGTACTAGATTTATGTCATTTCCTGAATGTCGTGTATAGAAAGATGTATCTAACCGTGAATTACTACGCTTTGTTTGTTGTGACCTCGAGCGGTCCGCGCAAGAGGGGCGTATGTGCGTCGAGCGTCCCGACGCTATCGATTAGTATCGCGCGCTGACGTCACCAGAGAGTGTTCACCCTGACCTCGCCAACACACGGTCGTCTACCTGCACTATACTCTTGCATGCATGTCACTATTATCATTGCTATCGTTCATACGTTGTTGACAACCAGGATGTGTGTGAATTATAGTTTCATAGTTTTACCTCCAAACAAATAACTACGTAATACATTTTTACATATATTACAAATTTAGAGTGACCCTAGGGGTGTTTAGTCCTAACAATATTTTTGCTAGAGTATATGGAAAAAAACTATATACGGTAGTACTAAACCTGTCTGCCTACTGTAGTACTTTATACTACTTCATACGTACTAAGTACTTCATACTAAATGTATAGTATTGTTCTTGTGCGTTCAACAGCACGAACCACTAAAAGTAGGCCCAGTCTACAATCTAAACCACCGCGAGTGCATGTGCACTAAAATATAACGCTTAAGTATGGAGCGGCAGTGCCAACTAGGCCTGGTATGGATTATAGTATGGCACTCAAAATGGCTTTTAGAAGTAATTTACTTATTAACTAATGCCATGTGAAAATAATTTAGGTAGAGCTTTATTCGAATGCAAATTATAAAGATCGATAAATACAAGAGGGTATTTTGTGAAGTGTTTAAAAAAATACTCGAAATATGTTAGCATGTATGTGTGTTCACATTATTAATATGTACTATGTAACAAAATACAAAGTATGGCGACTGGTTCATTTTCGTTCATTTTGTAAATCCCAATTAAAAAAATTAAGATGTACTTTACTAAAATACAAGAAAAATGTATCTAAATAATTTGTCCTGCAATGCAACGTAGTAAAAACGAACTTTCAATAATTTTCAGTCAATTCACTGCTTTTGAATGAAATAAAACAAAGATGCGATTTATTTTTACCACTAATATCTGCCTCGAAATTCTTATACCTATGTTTTTCTAGCCTGCAAGTTATATATAAGATCCCAGCCCCAAAATTACCCCAGACATTATTGGGTATAGATAAAGATATACACCAATTAAATTATGAATAATTTTCTCAACAAGTTGTAAACAAAGACACTCACCAACCAATTGAGAAACTAGAGAGAATAGCTGCGATTTGGAAACTCCATTCTTACCTAGAACAAGAGAGAACACAGTTATAGAACAACAATCAGACATTGAATACATTTCACACAAAATATTTATATTTGGACACTTAAAAAACAACACTCGTCCATTATTGAAGTGACATTTGAATACCATATCATCACTGAATAACCACACTATTGCTGGCTTAAAACTACATGCGATGCAAGGGGCGTTATGCAGGAAGTGAAACTTGTATACGTGTACGTCATACTACTTGGAAAATATTATCATTGAACCCTTTTACCAACAAAGGAAAACATCATGGCATAAAATATGCCATAATATTAATTTTCGCTATCATTATGAGAATGAAAAGTGTAGCAGGTAGTGTTTGCAGATAAAATATTACACTAGGAATAAGAAGGAAAGATTTAGCCTACTAGTACAGTATAGAAAGTGCATATCTCTGAAAATTAACCAAATGTATTTTTAAATTGCATTCACTTGATAAACTGCACATTTTGAACCCGCAGATAGTGCTTATCGCCCGTACGAACACTCATATACCTCGTGTTTGAACTTGAAGCTTAACAAGGTTATACGATATAGATGAGATATTATGTGTAAAGTGCTTTGTATAAACTGCTGCATGGTAACCCCGCCACCCTCCCAAGTTTCCGTAGCGTGCAAGGTGGAATATATTATAATATCTAAGCGTTCGTTAGAGCTATAATATCAAAACGTACTTCATACATAGCAACATTTATATCATGACGCCATAGTAAGTGTATTTGCATACGCAGATGTACAGCAATCCTTGGATCCGTCAATGTTCCTTGAGAGATAAGATAGCAGCGTTATAATCACGGAAATGAACACACTTTGATGAATACATATTAATATTACGTAAGGGCCCAGCTGACCGCATACATGTATGCTGTGCGTGTATATACATAACGCCTAGTTTTTAGTTAGTATTGGTAATATTGTATTCCCCTAGAAAGAGCACGCAATATATTACACGCATACATTACAATAATCACTAACTACACCATACCAGTAATGGTCCATTACTCATGTTTGAGTGTTTAATGATTGTTGGCAATAAATGATGGTGATTGATAGACTTATGATAACTAGGAAAACGCTTAAGTCCCGCCGCGTTGTTGGATGAGCGTAATTGGTGCATTGACCTGCCATGTGTTATGCAGATTTTTTTTTACTAAGTCGATTTTTTAAAAATTAAATTAAATTAAATAAAAAATTAACTTTATTCTTTTATTTTTTCTTAATCGTAATTTTAAAAAAAGAAAAAAATCGTAAAATTGCTATTTTCATAACAAATAATTATTTGATTGCGCTCAAATTTTACACGAATATAATAATTCATAAAATTAAGGTTCTGTAAAAAAATCATTACAATAGGATAAAGCATGTAGGTGTTATAAGTGAAAGAATTGTTAAAAAAAAGAAAAAACCCGTAAAATTTCGATTTTGATGAGAAATAATTTTTCGATGTTCTCAAATTTCACACGAATATCTTAATTCATAAAATTAAGGTTCTGTAAAAAAATCATTAAAATCGGATTAAGCATGTAGATGTTATAAGTCGAAGAAATTTTTTAAAAATCGAAAAAAATCGTAAATTTGCGATTTTCATTAGAAATAATTTTTCGATTGCGCTCAAAAACGTGGCAGTTCTAAGTTCAGAGATTTTGAAGGCCCCCATAAAATTTCATCGCAATTGGAGTATTGGTTTAGCCGGAATCGTGTGGACAAACAGACAAAAATACAGAAAAAAAAACAAAAAAAAAAACATTCCGGATTTTTTTCTCCAGTGTAGTGAAATGGAATCTTCGCTTCGCTCGCTACGCTCATCCAACAATAACACTATGCTTCAAAATACATGACAATTTTTTTCATTTCACGCAAACATAGACATATAATTTTTAATTTCGGAAGAGTCATAACCAGATTAAGCCATAATAAGCTGGCTTATTTTGCAATTTTTTTATTCAGTCCCGTTTGATAACAAAATGTAGATGGTAAGTATAATCATAGTCGTCTCGTTAGTGTTCTGTATCGCATCATAGACAATTACAGCGATCACCTTACGAACAAGCTATTTGCCAACAAGTCCCCACAGCAGGTTATCATTAAATGTGAATGGTTTGAGGAAGGGGGGAATGGCTTGAGTGAGGAAGGGGAGGAGTCGAATGTCGAAAACACTCCACAAAAAACAAAAACACATATAATTCAGATGACATGACGAGTGCATTTGTCTTTACTAAGCCGCCGTCTTGGACGACCCAAGTCCCCATCCCTGGTCCAATAAATTACGGATGCACTTGCATTTTAACATTAATGGAATTCACCTGTTTGGAGACATTCCTCTCGTTCATATGTGTGGCCCATGTGTTGGAGAGGGGATATTTGTACTTTTTAGCCGCGAACTAGAGGATAATCAAACGCACCGCCGAAGATGGGAGCTCCGAGATAAGGAGGATGACAACAGCTGCACTCGCTAATGGACCGCGGAGTGTTGTCGCTGAGCTACCGCGGGGATGATGAAGAGGGGAGGGTGCAAACTGCATAACACCCCGGCCCAACCCCATCATCTGCGCGAGGGGTAGGTCGTAAGTCTAGGGTAATTATGCTGGCAGAAAAAACCGGTAGCACTTTGAGCTCTGGAACTTCGTACGTGACTAACAGCACAGGTGTACGAACTGTACAGTAGCTATTTACTTACTTGCAATTTACATAAAATCATAAGAAATCACAATATTGTGTTATTGTCTTGGACGATATTGTGAACAAAACACGATAAACAATAAATAATAAAAATTACAAATTACAATGCCAGTTTTCATTTTATATGATTCGACAATAATAGTTTTCTGTTGTACTTTATGACGTTCAACGAGCTAGGGTGCAATTTATTTATTTAATGTATGCAGTTCTAAAAACTGATTTACAAATGAGGTACGTGAGGTAGAAGTTAAAAGAAAAGATTACCTACAATCTAAAAGGAGACGGAACGGACACGGCGCTAACCCAAACGCATTTGGAAAATTGTAGCCTAACCAATACTGACAGTGACATGTTGTACCAATTAAGAAATTTACATAATATGTTTAATTGTCATTGTCACTATCAGAGTGTTAAACAAATACCGTATACCGTTTCAATCGTGATTATTTGTCTCGGTGTAGTCGCTGTAACTGACATTCTAAACCTAACAATTTAACTGACAAATCCATTTGATTCGAAACAAACACTATATTGATTCATTGAAAATATATTTCCTTACTCGCATTTTTATGGCATGCCTATATAACGATCAGATTATAAACAATTGTTATTTATATTATTTAACAATTTTATAATTGTAATAAATGTGTTATTCATACAAAATAGGTTAAAAATTATAAATGTTTCAGAATGTAGCGCTCATACTTTTTTTATAATTTTAAAGTCGATACTCAATGGTTCTATGACTTGGTCTTAAATTAATTACATTTGTTACTAAAATGTTATTCTAATATTACAACACAACAATTCACATCTTTAAGAAATTATAAACAATATTAGCATAACTTGAGAAATAATAATATTCTCAGGACAAACATTATGATAACAGAAGTTGGATTGGGATCGTTTGTAGGAGAAAGGTGGATGTCTATGGCAACTGCCAAAAAATTAGCATGCAGTCGAGTTTTTTTTCATTTGGAGGTAATCGTTGATGTCCGGTATTATTTATAAATAATTTGCACGAAACTCAAGTTAACCTTGCACAAAAAACAACTTTCCATATAATCAATTTACCTAGTGAGTAGTGTCAGTTTCTTGAACCATGCGTAATAATCTTATCAAAGAACTTAAAACTGACACATTACCCTATTGTCTCAAACAAGTGGCTTTTACTCATTTCCTTCTGATACCAACACACGAAACCGGACACGAATCACTGACAACAACCTAACAAAACAAAACGACCTTTGGAAGAGCAATGTCTTCCTGGCAACCCCAGGATTCCGACGTCACGTTGCCAGCACTGACTGGCGGGTTAGAAAAACATTATAAAAACAAAAGAAGACGTAGAATTCAAATGTAAACGGAGAAGAAGATGTGCAGTCGAGGAATTGAAACGGAACGACAAAAAACTCGTTGATAGAATGTGTGAGGCTAGATGGTGGTGATTGCCACATGCGCAGCACGCTATGGACGCTACAGACTACAGGGGTGGCCGGGTCAATGGCGGTGTCTGCACTCGTAAATATTATTAAATATACGTATGCAAAACAAAACAACCCTGGACGACCAGTGTAGAAGAAACGAGGAAATGTATGTGGCGATACAATAATATATAGGAAATAATTTTGTCGAGTAAAGAAATACGACTGGTCCATCATGAGAATATGAGAATGCATTACTCATCAAATGTTAGGATGTGTGCATGGTGTCATTTATATTTTCAATTAGTTATTTTAGCATAAATAAATAAATAAAAAATAATTTTATTTAGAGTCTACCCAACTCAGTTATATAACTGATTTTCAGTGGGGGACTTTAAATCAAAGCGACCAAGCCAACCCTGCAGGCCCCGACCAATCGACGAGTGACGATAACACCAAAGATCGATTTTTTAATAGGAAAATAGCAATCAGTGGTATGGACAGTGCGAACACCCGAATCAACGCCAAATCACAAGGCCGATTCAGAACAACTCTGAAATTTATTATGTGCTTCGTTGCTAGGACGGCTCCAAGTCACCGTTACAAACTCCTAAGACAAGAACTGATGGACTTAGTCCAATCAGAAGTTAAAAAACTTCTGACTTTAGCGGGAATCGAACCTGGACCTTCTGCATTGGAAGCGATACGCTAACCACAAGACCAACGAGCACACAAGACCAACGAGCCACACAAGCCAACGAGCCACACAAGACCCACGAGCACACAAAGACCAACGAGCCACACGAACGCGACAATAAAACATGTGTTATAGGTGCTAAAAAAGGGCATAGTCAGAGGACATTTTAGTGTCCAGCAACCTATACAATTGTAATTGAAATCCTTACTCACAAAGGTTTTGATTAGAAAATCAAGAGTTATTTCGATCATAAATAAAATTCAAATAGTACTCGGAATAAAATATATAATATTAACCACAAATGACAAGCATTTTTATTTTGGTCCTTGTGTTGATCATACCATTTTCACGCAATGGTTCGGCAGAGCGCCGTACAATATGCTGCATACTACAATATGCAATTGCAATGATGTACGACTTGAGACAATGGGAAGGTCATAAAGAAATGTAATTTGATATAAAAGTGGAGTGGGCTGGTCTGTCTGTCTCACTGATCACATAAACCGTGTTTGAAAACGTGTCAAATCTCGCCCCATCATCCACTTGGTCTCAAATGCTCGGCGCATAATGAACAGCACGACAAAGACGCGTAGGAAAGACCAGTCATTTGTTCACACATGTCCTCTCGATGAACCTCGTTGCAAATTACCATGTAGGGTTGTTGGGCAGTGGTTGATAGAAAATCTGTTATTTGTCCGAACAACATAATGGCCAAAAATTAGAAATGGGTAAAAATAATATATAGCAGCGTTTTATTAAGAGAGTACACGACATGCGTTTTAGGCAAATTGCTGTTCGCTCGGCCGACTGACACCACAGTGTTGAAATTTTGAACATATGTCAGTATGTGGAAATATAGGGCGCTGCAGTAAACATTTCCAAATTTTGGTTTTAAAATAATTTATAAAAAATAAATTAGTTTTTCATGAATTTTAATTTTGCTAAAATCTCTAAAATTGACTTTATTCGTGATTTTTCGGAGCGATTAAGGCAAAATTTTGAAAATCTATGACCACGGGCGGTCCATGTATGCTTCATTGACACAACTTTGCAAAGTTCAATATACGTCGATACATCTTGGCCGAGCGAATAGCAATTTGCCAACTGTCAGCAATTGTGTCCCATTCCCTCTTAATATTTATTTTTCAATTCTGCGTAAATTTGGCAATTTACAGCATCTATTCTTTTCTTTTCATCAAAACGTTAAATAGGGGGGGGGGGGGGTACATTTAAATCAATAACCTTTCATTTCTACCACAAAAGTCCGAATACAATGCTTTTTCTCAGTCGACACTGTAAAGCTAGTTTTGAGTAAAATTAGTATTTAAATGTCTGTTTACTGATGATCTATGCTAATTTTATGAACGTACATCAACTCTCTGCACCATTGTTTTAGTTAACGTTTTAACACTTAAGTTCACGACTTGGCATAATTTAAAATTACTACACATTTATTTATTCCCACATTGATGAAAAGTGAAATTTAGCCTCGAAATATAGCGGGTTTTCACTCTAATATAGAAATATCGATTGTATCGAAATTCAGTATCCTCCTCATCCCTAATAATTACGAAGCAATAAATCACAGCAAACGTGCAGGATAACACGTGTTAGTCCACAGAGTACACGTGGTGGGGATAGTGAAGAAGGTCCAGAGTTTTTTCTGGAGCGAGAAGGAAGACAGACAGACAGACAGACAGACAGACAGACAGACAGACAGACAGACAGACAGACATACAGACAGACAGACAGACAGGCATACAGACAGACAGACAGACAGACAGACAGACAGTCGTAAGAAGTGATTTAAACCGCCCACCACACACCACACTCACATGTGCACCACACATGACGAGGATCAGGTGCACCAACACACGTTACAACACAACACAAGTGAACATCAGAATCATTGCGTCACTTACAATACAAAAAATTTAAAATTTCATACTTTTAAAAATGTGAACTTTTTAGTTTTTAGACAGGAAACGAATTGTACGAGTGCAGTGGTAATCACGTCATCGTACTTGCCCTTCAGATGAAGGAAGGTCTGTGCAAACTCAGAACAAACTCCAAGACAAATAAAGAGTCTGAAATACTATTCGTTTAATTAACATGTACTGAGGAATACAGATGCTCTCTGTTCACGAACACGTGTGGTGTAGGTACACGAACACGTGTGGTGTAGGTACACGAACACGTGTGGTGTAGGTACACGAACACGTGTGGTGTAGGTACACGAACACGTGTGGTGTAGGTACACGAACGAATGTGGCAAGTTCGGTTATGAAATAATAAGCTATGCTAATAGAAACACAGGACAAGCAACAGTGTTGGCTCGAGAGACTGATTCGGGAGGTCCCGGGTTCGAATCCCGTCGAGACCGACAAGCTCGGACATCCCTGTCCCAACTAGGGATAAGTCGTTTAAACGTGCATGTAGAGTACGCTTCGTTCGAGTTTTATATAAACGTGTAAACGTGATAGTAGGCCTAATTTTTTTTATTTTTTATAAACGAAATGTTATTTTGTTATCGCTTTTGTGTGTCACACTACACAAACATAGGCTATCAAATTAGGCCGATGATTTTCTAAAAAAAAAAGCTTAATTTTGGTGGAGGTGCCGGGTCATTAAATGCGAGTGTGAGAATAAAACCGTTGTCAATTATTCGTCGGCCGGTCATAAGTACAAAATTACGATTTTGGTTGTAAAACCTAGGCCTACCTGATTTTTTTTTAATAGGGCTTAAAACCGTTTAAACGTTTAAAAGCGAAAATTTCAATGAGTTAAACGTTTAGCAAACTAAAAGCTTTTTACCATCCCTAATCCCAACTACCTTACACCGTACTAACCTATAGTTGCGGGTTATAGTACAGTTGCACACCCTCCCTACAGCAGGCATGCCACCCTACACAAAGTGTTCTTAGAACTGAAATATCGTCACGTTGAACTACAACGTAATTCACGTAAAAACTCAACTCCGACGAGTAAACATACATTATTTTGCAAATTTTTTATTTAACACTGGCAAGATATTAAAAAAAACATTTTACCTTGAAGTCTATCTGTCAATGTACTGATATATAAATTGGACGCTATTCGTGTATGATTGCGCTGCCTTAGATAAAGATCAATGTTATTTGAACATAAGTTGACGAGTTGGCTGCATTTTCTCCGTCTAAAAGACAAGTCACGCATAAACATCGACCATATTCAGAATCAAGTTTCACTTCTTTTAAATGGGTTCAATAAAAATGAATGTATAATTTAGTGTTGTTCCGTCTATGTGATGTATAAGCTCATGGACAAGGTAATTGTCTATCTCACAATTAAGCCACACTCTATCAAAATCTACGAAATAGGAAAGTATGAAATTATTCAAATTTCAACAAGTATTTTAAATGTGATAGATCAGCTATCAATCAAGCGTAATTCTCAACATTTTTGCACGAATTAGTACAAAGGAAATGATTAATTTGAATTATTATAAAAAATTTACGCGCCATTGCTTCTTGTACGTATAGCATGATGTATAAAGGCTTATCCCGGCTGGGAGTCGAGTCAACATATCGGCAAATACATTAAATTCTGTTTTTGTAAATTTGTTTCAATAACTTTGTACTAAGTCGAAAATAACGAATTATTTACAAAATATGTTGAAGAATATGTAAAAGACTTTGAAAATCTTGAATTAAAATAGTTTAAACAAGTGATATTGACTCAATAAAATTGAGTACCATACCTATAATATAAATAAAAACTTAGAGAGCATCACGGAAGTTTTAATTGTATGTTAGAAAGGAGGATGTTAGAAAGTGGTATTTTAAATTACGACTATAAATATGAAATGTAATCAATTTGAAAGCTGCAGTTTTTGATGAATCCACAGTGAAATGATTAAAAATGTGATAAAAGGATATGATTTGGAAGACAAATTATGGACACAATTTCTATAAAACTTTACCGTATATAACAATGACTTTGTTTTACTATGTAAGTTACTTGCCACCATGTTAATTACATATTTGCAAGGTTAATTAATACATTAGTTAGTTAACCAATTACAAAATTATCACACAACTGCAACGACAGGGCAACCCCTTATTAAATAGCTGTACTTATAATGTCAATCATAGGCATTGTGTTTCTACCTCACCGTCGTTCCCCCCCCCCCCATCTGACATCGGAATGTCAGTTATTTCCAAGACGTGATCTTACTGTTTAACATCACACCACAATTAAAACACCAGCTTGTCAAACTCTTAATACCCTAATACGTGAGTGTGTCTAGTTATTCCTCTAAACATCCTGTTTAAGGACGTGCATCCCGGCGCTGTTTTAGCGCTGTTTGGACTTTTTTAAGAAAATAAGATCCCCAATGATTTATAATCGGGGTTGTTGTTTTGGTGGGTGCGCGCGCAGCTCCGAGCAGGGGGTAACGACAGGATATCCCCCACGACACGTGTTGGCGCAGACCAAGGAGATGATAGCAAGAGTCACGAGGGGTGACTGAACGGAAAACCTAGCCTATACCCGTTTCCTTTTTTAGCTAATTTCCTTGGATTTTCCGGTGTATTGTTTGGTGAGGGTTATCTGTATATCAGACGACGACGGAACTGTCATACTTATTATCAAGGATTTTCACATGATCACAATGAACTCTACAAAACATGTGCCAGACTACGACTTAAAATGGAAAGGACAAAGTTGAGAAGTTATTTAAACATCTATTTCCAATTTTGGTTTTAAAATAATTTTGTGTAATTATGTTTTAAAAACTTGGCTATTAGTAAACAAACTAGATGTTAATTCTTTCAACGCTTTCGCGTTTCAAAAAGTATATAAATAAAATGAATGCGGGACTATTATGATTTTTATGTTTCATCCTTTAAACAATTTTTCAGGTTTAATTTTAGCAATCAAAAAATTACTTTGTTTATCAGTTTTGGAACTGAATAGGATAGACATTAAATAAATTAATAAATACATACATAAATAAATAACTAAATGAACTGTATGTTTTAATTAATTTCTCCACTTTCAATTCAAGCTAACTAGGAGATTATACACTAGATGTAATTTTTTTTTACTTTGCCCCCTACAGAACTACGTATGTACTCCCTCCTAACATATATTCAACGTAGTGACCACGTAGCCTACTCCTGCCCAAGCTTCCTTCCCAGCTGTACACTCGTACTCACTGACATAACACCTGGACGGCCTCGCCCTATATAGATGCGCCTCTGCTTTCACTTGGAATTGCTCGTTTATATTATAAGTATCCATTTTATCTTAGCTCTGCCGGCCGGTGCCGAGTCACTAGCACCAAGAATAACATCGCCCTCAGCATCAGCATCTACATGATCGATAATATAATTAAATTGATGTCACAAACAAATTAAACATTAAACACATTCAGGCTTCACTATAATTAATAACCTTTTCCCTAAGGAATGTATTGAAACATTGAAAACAAACAAACTCGTTTCAACAAACTACCTTCTTTGAAAGACGCAACTGAAGACACCTTTCTGTCACGCAATGCCCTATACTTCATACATAAATTGGACTTAAATACAAAATTTCCAAATTATGACGCGTTTTGAAACAATTTGGTGACATGTAGTATTTACAAATTTCAAATTTTTTGTTTGCCATTTAAACATTTTAAATGCAATTGTTGTTTAGAAGTAGTGATAGTGAAGCAATGCAACAGACTGTGTCTAGCTACTTTTGCCACAACAAACTGTAGAACATGTGTCAACTTTCAATTGGTCGAAACTCGAAAGCAAACACTGCCAAGCACAATATAAACCCGTAAATCTTGTAACTATAATTATATTTTGTATTTTTTGTATTTTTTAAAATTCTTATAAACAATTGCAATCAAACAGGTCCAATCTCCAACGCGATATGAGAAGACGGTATATTGATTAGGCTACTATTGCGATAGTATATGTTTTAACTATAACTTTTTTATTTTGTAATTTATTTATTTATTTATTTATTTATTTATTTATTTATTTATTTATTTATTTATTTATTTATTTATTTATTTAACGTCTGTCCAATCAGCGGCAAGCCTGTGACAAGCGCGGTGATGATCGAGCGCCATGTTGTCGTGTCTTGTCGGCGATTACCTTACAGAAGGCGGCCGTGCACCGGTGAGGTAATCAAACTAGAGTATGAGGTCAAGGATCACCGGAAGAGAACGATGTTCTTACGTCACTTCCCTTGTTCGGGCAGCCGGCCAGGGCCTATCGGGATTCCGAGATGATTAGCAAGACGCGTGCGTAGCTGGGGACAGGGAATCTTGG
The DNA here is from genome assembly GCA_024449915.1 of Sweltsa coloradensis. NCBI lineage: Eukaryota > Metazoa > Arthropoda > Insecta > Plecoptera > Chloroperlidae > Sweltsa > Sweltsa coloradensis. The sequence goes on along the minus strand of JAMZAV010000359.1, from coordinate 513,717 downwards.
GGAGCGTGTAGATGATCGGTGATCACACATGTATCCGTTGTTAAAAGATCTTCATTCATTGTTACAGTGCAAATTAAATGTAGAATAATTACCAAAGAAGCAGTGTTGGTAAGTTCCCGCCAAAAAGGAAGTTTTAAAGTTACAGTTCTGTTGCTTAACATCAAAATTAACTTTTGAGTTCCTGAAATGTTAAAAGTATTTGTTTAAAAGTTACCTTAGCGGAGATATTATGTACAGGAATCTGGGTTGCGATTTTTTTTATCCACATCATTTCGAGAAAATGACAGGCGTTCACGCCTCTGCAGAAGGATGGAAAGTTTAAAAGTTTCCCGGTGATATTTGAAAGTTCCTACCCATCACTGCTTAGAAGATCATGCCACACTAAGCTAAAGCCAAACTGTTGACTCTTTGAAAACTCACTATAAATGTTTCAAGTAAATTTCTATTCTATGTTAGAAAAATATAGAAGTGTGTCGTCATTTGGATCTCTCTCAAAACAAAATGACCAGAAATTGCAAAATTTTACTTGAAAAGTTATCAAATTTCTATCAGAAACGACACTGTTTTCCATAGTGGTGAACGTAAGAAAATATTGTGGTTTCACTTGCACCTGAAGTTCCAGAAATATTTAAAAAAGCAAAATACAAAACGTTTAAAAATATTACTTGTGAAGTGCAATTGACACTAAATGCAGTTTTATTTTCGGTATCACGGGCTACAGTGCATTTAGTACAGTACTACGCCTCCCAATCCGTTCAAATTACCCTCCATTAAATTATTGCAAATTAACCACGAATTGTTTTTAAAAACACTTTATTTTTGGAATATCGGAAGGAAACTGTGCTAAAAAACTAGAGTCATATAATTAAACCATGTACTGGGATTTAAAGGGACTCCCATCCGCGATGAAAATACGCTACTTCCCGTCGTAATTACGTACTTTCAAAATCACCTGCAACGAATGTAAGATTTATGTTTTGTTTCGCTGCTCATAATATCCGCTCAAACTTGTTAGGTCTATTTACAAAGCCTGTTATAACAACTAATGTACACATCATGAGGTGAAATGTCGTACGAGGCTATAGCTGTAGCTGGACCAACAGCCAAACGTCTTCGGAAGTAATCAGAATCATCACGCACACCATGACCAATGTTACAAAGAATTAGTCAGGCTCTCTGTCTATTCTGATATGTCCAGCCAGGGACCAAGACAAATATAAACTCATCTTGTGATAATCTTACAGTTTGTTTCAAAAGATATTTTCACTTTGAAACGGAAAATGGAAAATTGGATGGGAGTTTTATAAATCACTAAACCGCACGGTATAAGCAAATAATTAATTTTGTAATTTAATATTTTTCAAGTTCAATATTCTGTTTTCTAATTTTCTTTTCCTACAAGATATTTTCACTAACACAGAGGTCTGGTTTTAATTGGAATGTCAAATATTAAATATAAAAACGAATAACTTATTTTTTAATTATTCAATATTTTTTTGTCGTTATCTTCCCTATTTTCTAAGAAGAATCAGAAAAACTGAAATTACAAAATCATAAAACCAATTAACTTTCAACGAAATTTATTTAAAAAAAACTCGGAGACCTGAAAGATTATTATTTCCCTATTTGAGAAAAAGCGTGTTGACATTGGCACCGGACAAATACTCCAACAACATGGTTGTAAAATATGACATTGACAAACAAGTTAATAAACGCACGACTTATAGATTACGTTGTCTATTTCCTAGATCGCTCAAACCAGCGCGGTCAAATTATGAAAAGACTTACTCACTTCAACAATTATTCAACATTAGCTAACTGTGCATGGCATAAAATTTAGGTCAAGCAATTTAAACTAGGACATCTAGACTTTCGCTAGCAGAAAAATTTACCACAAAGCCAAGGCCAACCGCACAAATAAATAAACATTACGTTGTACAAGAAAGCAACTAACGTAGATTCAAAGAAGTACGGAACAGAGATGTGGAAACCGAGATGGCGCGGTGTGAAATACCGAGCGAATCTAGGTTGAAGTAAGTGTTCATCTGAGAAGAGTCGCTGCTTAGTTCTCACAAGTTCAAGCGGGATGCGTAAATTAACAAGGCTGGGGGTAGAGAAGGAAACTTGAAAACAGTTCACATTATAATTGTTCAAGATTATGCACCGGAAGTAAAGTGCTCACGTTGTTAATTAAGTGCGCACGTGCGCGACCACAAGACCATAAGTAAAGCAAGGGGCCTAGTTATATCGACTATCTAGAGAAAAGTTATTTTGCATTTAAATTTAGAATATTTAGAATTTATTTTTTTCTAAATTTGGCATTTTGTATAGCATCTATTGTTCCTTCACACCAAAACTTTAAATGTGGGGTGTTTCTTGCACTTCTAAACTAGTTTTAATAGGAATGGTAAAATGTTTATTTTTAGTAAAATTAGCATTTGTAGCGTTTTACCCAATATGTGCTCACCGATTGGGCATCATAAACATAAAACGCAAAAAAAAGTATCTTAATATACCCAGTCCTTGATACTAATGGTCAATGGTTGACATACATGAGTTCTCAAAAATACACAGCGACAGACGTAGCCTTATAGTCAAATGGAAATGATTAGTATGGGATTGGGACGTATTTTGGCGAGACGACAATGACTCCAGATTGAGATGTTTCTAAGTTCGCGATTTATGAGCATGCAACCTGTCCAATCCTTTCGCGACGATTATTAATGTTATTTTTATTCTAAAACAAAAAAATTGTCTTCGAGATATTGAAACCAGATTATGAAAAAAAAAACGTATCTAGGTCCTACAGTTACCAGAAATAATTAGCAAAGGATACACAAAGCACAGTTTCCTACCCAGTGTTGGTTTCTTATCTTATGTTTTAACCTATTACGTTGAATTTATGAAAATATTGTTAGTTATTCCCTAACATCAAAGTTTAATGTCATTCATTGCATCATTATATATTTGACTTGAGTGGGTGACCACTTGGGAACACCACGTGCTGTTGGCAAAGCGGGTGAAGCAGATCGTCAAAGTGTGCCCCCGATTGAAAACGATCTTGCACTTTCTCCCTCAGGGCCTCAGCCGCTCTGCGGAGAACAGTGTTGATAACATGTTTCTGGTGTTGGAAAAAAGTGTTTCGGGATAGTAAGTTAAAGTATATTTTAATTCATCGTAATTTAAAAAATATATATTATATGTGTTTTGATGCATAAAATTAATTGAATATAATATTATTATATTGTTGTTAAAAACCTTTTAGGTTTTCGATCTCCGATCTGCTAGAATACAAAAATATGTATGCTGATGTAAGCTTCATACTTCAGTAATAGGGAATGCTTAGATGAGCATTTTTAGATATTATTGATTTATTTGAATAAATCGATTGAACCAAATATCGAATCAGGTCTTGGAAAAACTAATAAGTTAGCAAAATGTAAACTATGCGACCGAAAAAATACAAAAATAAAATTATGGTTCATAAAACTACAGTTTTACAATACTACAAAATTTAACAGCTTCTGTCTAAATACCGCCATAAAAAGAAGCAATTACTTTTAATTATACACCGCCGGTCAAAAATATTTATAATGTTTTTTGTGCAAGTTACATTATGATTATAATTATAATTAACCCCATTTGAAATTTCACAAAAACAAGTTCGCTCGTGACTATAGGTCTACCTACGAGAAGAAGTATCCCGTGCAAGGCATCCGTGCGCCCTATTATAGAATAGCAATCACCAGATGAAATCATTGCCCTAGAAGAAACTTTGGGACTGAATAAATAAACAAAATATTTCACGAAAATTAATCATAAAACTCAATAATCCATTATTCATTGTTTTTCGTTCCGTTGTGTTGGCATTATGTATATCGTGCAGGCTGAAAGTGCAAGCCAGTGAATCTTCATTCAGTGCGCTCACTTCCACAGAAATCATGGAGCAAGAGTTTGTCCTCAATTACCAGGACGACAATCTCATGTCTTGAATAAATAAAACTCAGTGGTTACTGTGAATCGGGATGACGCACCGGGCCCCTTGTTTCTCTTTTTACCCCATAAAAAAAGGGCCCTTTGGGGTTTTATTGCCTTTTTCCTTGGGGCCCCCGGGGGAATCCCTTGTTGGGGGGCTCCTCCCAAAAACCCCTTGCTTTTGGGGCCCTGGCCTGGGGGGGGTACCTTTTCGGGTTTGGGGCGGGAAAAAATTGGTTTCCCTTTTTTGGGGTTGAAAAAGGGTTAACCCCTTGTTCCCCGGGATTTGAGGACCATACCCAAACAAATTTGATTTAAGTTTTCTATGACAAAGTTAATGTTGCTCATATTATTTCACTGAATTGACAGGGCCCAAATGTTTTAAAGGGGGAAGAACTCACCCATTTACGATTCTGAACTTTTCCTACACAGCTCCTGGAACGTCTTGAAAGTTCGATTGATAATTCGGTGAATTAAGTTATTTAATTATGATTTAAAAATTTTAAACAAAAGATTCAGGAATCTTCTTAGGGGTCAAACCGGATCCTCCCTTAAACCAAATACATTAAGCTCAATTTTGATGTAGAGGACTGACTAGAAAATCATAATTGATTATGTCAGAACCAAAATGAAATAGGTCGAAGCACCTTACAAAGTAAATAACTTCATGAGTCGAAAATCACTAGGTCATAGAAAACAAGTTTGAAACTTTCCAACAAATCATTTGAGACATGTACTATTAAACAGCTCGCATTGTGGACTCGACAAACAAATAAATCGAGGTACCCAAAAATGACAAAGGGCGACGGGCCCCCTGCCATATCTGAAGACGTGACCAAAATCCCAAGAAACCAAGATGTTTCCCTCAGAACAATGAAAATGGGGATTTGAAAAATGTCGCATAATAATACTCGACTAGCAACAAGAAAATAAGTTCGGTTTTAGAAGATGAAACAACTAGGCAAGGGATGGTCTCTTAACATGCTCTAATGAAGGCTGCTGGGCCAACAAACCATATTTGGTGCTTGTAAATGATTACTAGGATGGTCCTCATTAACATGCTCTGCAATGAGTCGAGGATCGACTAGCGCAACAAGAAACAAGTTCGAGTTCAGGCTACTTGCTCAGAACAAGATGACAACTAGGGACACTGACCTCATTCTGCTCTAATGCGGAGGACTCAACGCACAAGAAACACAGTGTCCTCTAGCTCAAAAAAGATACAACTAGGCCGACTGGTACTATTAAGTTCAAAAAAAGATGACTAACTGCTCAACACAAAACCAGAGTCGAGGCTATTCTCAAACAAGTGACAAAGCGAGGAGTACCACAACATGCTCCCATGAGTCGAGGCTCGACTAGCCAAAAACTAGAGATCATGGTATGCTCTGAATAGGAAAGATAGCGCAAAAACCCAAGTTCAGCTCTTTGAACAGGCTAACTAGCGCACTGAAACCCAGTTAAATGCTTATGAACGGAGAAACTAGGCAACACGGTCCCATTACCAGTCAGACAATGACAGGACTCGAAGCGACGACACCATTAAGCTCTTGCTCGAAACTGGACCAACAAAGAGTCGAGGCTTCCTAAATAATACAAGCGACTACGACATAAACAGGGTGCGAGGCTGTGGACAATACAACAGACACCAGAGTCGAGACTTCAACAAAAACAGGGACTCGACTAGAACCATAAAACCTAATGCGAGGCTCGACTAGCAAAAGAACAACAAGCGAGGGACTTGCCAACAAGAAAATGCAGGACTGGTCAGCTCGACTACGCCACAGGGCACTGAGTCGGGGACTTGCTAGCACAAAGAAACTAGCGAGCGCTGGAACACACTTAGCATGCCTCATGAGATCGAGGACTCGGGCACAAGAAACCAAGTGAACTCGCTAGCAACAGAAACAGCGAGCGATGTACCACTCATTAACATGCCCCAATGACGAGGCTCGACTAGCGCAACAAAACACCAGAGTTCGAGGCTACTTCAGAACAAGAGACAACGCGAGCACTGGTACCTCTAACATGCTCTAACAAAAGTCCGGGGCCGACTGCGCAACAAGAACACCAGGTTCGAGGTACTTCTCAAAAAGTTGCAATCGGGGCGACTTAGCCCACAAAGCTCTGCAAGAGTTGGGAGGCTCGACTTGCTCAACAAGAAAAAGAGCCGAGGACTTGCTAGAACAAGATACACAGGGCGGACTCACTAACAGTCTCATAAATCCCCCAAGTAGGCAACCGACAAGGAAACTAGAAACACCGAGTCACTACTGCTCTGAAAGGGAAACACTGGCTGAAGGGAAAACTGCTAACTTTTAAAGTCGAAGGATCGCTGCGAAAAGAAACACCGAGTTCGAGTTTCTCAGAACAGAGACAACAAGGCGAGCGAACTGAAACAAGTGCAATAGGGAGTCGACCGAAAAAAAGAACACCAGAGTTCGAGGCTATACAGAATGAACAACTAGGCGAGCGACGGACTCATAACATGTCATGAGCAGGACCACTAGCGCAACAAGAAACCGAGTTCGAGGCTACTTGCTCAGAACAAGAACAACGGCGACGCGTACGAACTCATGTACATGCCCAATAGCGGAGGACTACTGCTCGCACAAAGAAACACCGAGTTGAGGCTCTTCATAAAAGGTGGACTGGCGAGCGAAAACCAGGGAAGTATGCTCAGCAAAGAAGACTGGAGGATACTCATCGAAACGGGCACTGAGTCGAGGCTGACTACGCACAAAAAGGTGAGTACTCAGCAGGAACTGGAGCGGTCAGATCATACATGCTCTGCAATGAGTCGGAGGTACTCGACTACGCGCAACAAGAAACACCAGAGTCGAGGCTGTTGCCAACAAGATGAAAACTACGAGGCTATTTCCTAACAGCTCTGCGATATGGTAGCTCGACTCGAAACAAAGACACCAGAGTTCGAGGCCTCTAAGAACAAAAACCAGGCGACGGTACCTCATAAACATGCCTAAGTGAGCGGGACTCGTAGCGCACAAGAAAACCGAGCGCCCTAAGAAAAAGGGGGGAACTGGAGCAATACCAAACATCCCGGCTTTCTCAAACAACATGCGCAACGAGCACAGAGCGGGAACTGCTCAAAATAGAACTAGGCAGAGCAAGGACCCATTAACATGCTCTGCAATGAGTCGGAGGAGACTAGCGCAAAAGAAACACCATTCGAGGCACTTGCTCAAGTAAAGATGAACTAGCGAGCCTGTACCATAAACCTGCAATGATTCGGAGGACTGACTAGCAAAAGACCACCAGCTGCAACTTCTCAAACAAGATGACTAATGCGAGCGACTAGACACATTCCCAAAACACCACAATGTCGGAGACTGACTAGACAACAAGAAAACAAGGGAGGTACTCTCAACAGATGAGAACTAGGAGCGACTGGACACCAAATGCCGGCAATGAGTCGGAGGACTCACTAGCGCAACAAGAAACCAGGTCGAGGACTTGCTCAAAAAGAACCAAGTCGAGCATGAGAACATACATGCTCTGCATGAGTCGAAGGACTCGACTAGCGCAACAAAACCAGAGCGAGCTACTTGCAGACACGGGGAACTAGCGAGCGAAACCTATTACATGCTCTATAAAAGACTCGACTAGGCACAAGAAACCGAGTTCGAGGCTCTAAGAAAGGAGGAACTGTACAAGAGCCCGTAGTGAGGACTTGCCGCAAATGAACGGGACTCGACTAGCCCAACATAAAAGGCGAGTCGGGTCAACAGAACAAGAACACGGGGGCGGCACCTCAAACAATGACAACACGAGATCGGACCATTAACAACAAGAAAAACGAGGATCGAGGCCACAAAAACAAGGAGTTCGAGGACTGTCACGAAAACAAGAGTCGGGACTCAATAACAAGTACAAGAGTGAGCTGGCCAAAAAAAACCAAAGTGAGGACTGGCCGAAAAAGAACACATGAGCGGGACTGCTACCAACATAACACGGGTGAGGCTATGCACCAGGAAAAAGTGAGACTGGGAAAAGAACCATACATACTGCCTAAGAGCAGGTGCGAACATGAAACACCAGAGTTCGAGGACTTCACAAGGCAACAGAGACGCGGTCGGGACTTCGAACATGCAATGGTCGGGGGGACCAGCCAACAGAAACCAGGTTCGAGGCTACTTGCTCAAAAAGAGACAACATTCGAGCCTGTCCCTTTAACATGCTCTGCAATGAGTCGGAGGACTCGACTAGCGCAACAAGAAACACCAGAGTTCGAGGCTACTTGCTCAGAACAAGATGATCTCTCTCTCAAACAAGTCCATGAAAGCTTTGTTTTTGCTTTAGAGCTTCTAGAGGTACGTGAAAATGGCGCGTATGTGTATAGATGCTGCAAAGTGCTATTTTGCACTTAAAACCAAAGGTTTTCAGCTCTATTGAATAGTTTCTTTTTACAAATTTGAATTTAAATAATATTAATTTAAACTTGATGAACTAATTTCAAAATATAAATATGGTGAATTTTAAACAAGTTTTTGAAAGTCCTCAAAAAATAGATGCTGCAAAACGCTATAAAAGTGACACTTGAAAATACTATGTACAGCAATAATTCAATTCGTGACGTACATGTTAATAATTGTTGATAATCTTGATATATTTAACACTTAGTATAAGTATTTTAACAATATGTAATTAATTTTACCTATCATTTAGTAATAATTTTATCGTAAATTGTTTTAAAACAGCCATATTTTTGTATGTGCACTAAATCTATTAGTTTGTTCATGGTGATAGAAGTTTTAATGACGTGCGGATGTGCGTAGTTGCTGGTACTTATGATGACTACATCACGTCCCTACATCTCGAAGACAACAATACCCTAAGAAAGGAATGCAGGATGATGCTCGGATGGAGGAATTAAAGGCGTGTTAACGACACTTAGCCAAGGCCACTTCTTGCAGCTAGTCTTATAGGTGAACACTCCTCAGCCAGCGAGATTCGCAAAGAATCGCGACCTTGGTCAAGTGTTTTGACCTTATTTTAAACTACCAGCCGGGCGTGTTGAAGTTTTTTATTGTACAAAACGTCCATACATGCCTGCCTGCATTCCAATAACCATGAACCCTCTTATGATGGCTGACACCTATTTTGAAGTTCCAGCCAGTGTTGATATGTATGGGGAGTGTAAGTATAATTTTAAAGTTTTAACAAGATATTTCAGCGGTAATTGTCAGTGTTGGGTAGGAACTTTTAAAAAAGAACGAGTTCCTTGTTAGAGGAACTTTCAACACAAAAGTTACAAATTTTTAGGCACTTTTAATAGAGTTTTAGAAGTTCCTTTCGCTCTTAGAGATGACAAAACCCACCATGCCTCTACATTTGAAAACATATTGCGCTGATACAGATACGAAAATCAGTTGATTAAAACACAGTATAGCATATCATTGTTATGAGGCGTATCCTCGAACCTGTTATATTTTCTCGCGACGACGCGGCTTAAAAATCGCGACCTAAATCCTACGTTCCAGAATTTATCTGATAAAGGAACTTTTAAGCAGGAACCTTTATTATTTCAGAAACAACTCAAAAGTTCCTTTTAATGTGAAGGGACTGTAACTTTAAAAGTTCCCTTTGAAGGCCAAGTAACTTAAATTTTAAAAGTTCCCTTTTTTGCGGGAACTTACCCAACACTGTTAATTGCATACCTACACACAATTTAATTAGTATAAATAAATTAAGGTAATTTTCTAATTGCCCATGACGGACGAAAGCAAAATTCTGTCAAAGGTATATAAAGATTCCGCAAATTTACGAATACATGTTTTCTCAGTAATAGGCCTCCGCCTTGTTTACAAGGTAACTAAAAGCAAAGTTCGTTTTAAGAAAAATATTTCCCAGATAATACAGAAAGTCTACAGCTCTTCTAAGTACCTCCTCAACCAGTTCACATAATAACCATTTTCGCAATACACCATTGAAATATTGACCACAACCAAAAAACGCGAGTCATGACGTATTTGCATATTGTAATTCTCTCTCGATGTGAAGTGAAATGAGATTTCAAAACATCGGATGACTTTAAATCGGTTTCGTGATCGATTTCCGTGTCCACGACTGTACTTAATAAATACAATTTCCGTGTCCACGACTGTACTTAATAAATACAAATCGAGGAATTTTGTTAATAAGTTCTTGTATCAAGAGCATTACAAAAGTAGAACTATAACAATCTTCAGTCTTCGTTGTTTTGTTGTTTTGTTGCTTTTTACCCACGATCGCATTAAAAATTGTACGACGTTGTTTCTTTGTTTAAAGTCGAGACTATTATTATTATTATTATTAATTTGTTTATAACAAAAATCACAAAATCTAACAAACAATAATATTTTGTACGACTGTTCTTTCATATTGATGGAAATAGTGAAAAGTACGAGTCATTACATTGTGTGTAGGCCTCTTTGTGTATCATAAATAAACTTAGAGTGTTTGTTTATCTTACTTTTATTGCAGATTAACATTATGATTAAATCACATAATAATGATGCACGGCACGAAGTTCCCATGTAATTAACATGCTAATTTCAAGATTTATATCTAAATGCTTCCTTTCAATTAGGTACTATCCTAGTCACAGTCATGAGTCATTAACTGGAAGAAAAATGTGTTTACAAACTATAATTTATATAAATCCTAACAACAAATGTTTTTGTATTTAATTGATCGTGGTTGATTCAACACGTCGCAGCGGTAGATATTTGAAAACTACAAAACTCATGAAGGTTAAATAATTATCAAGCAAGTAAGCTCATAGTAATGAACTTGAGTTTTTATTTGCTTTTTTGTACTTAGTTTTTACAACTGAACAGGATAGACGCAAAATAAATAAATTCTATTGTGTTTTCAAATAAGCTCGGTAGATATCAGTCGTCTCCAGACAACATTTTGCACTTTTACAATTCTCAAGTAAGAAGCTTCAAAATGCATCAATTACCAAACGAAATATTAAAGCATAATGCACATTCCAAACATTATTACTATATTATATATTATTATATTACTGGCAATGTAATGTACCTTCCAGTGGCGTATCCTGGAATTCATGAATGAGGGAGGGGGTTAACCAATTAATTCACAGATGTACCGAAGGGTAACGGGGGCTCCAGGGAGGAAAATTTTCTCCTTGAAAGTAATTTTTGTGAAAATCTGTGCGTTTTAAAGCATCCTCAACTTCTTATCTACTAAAATCCTGTTTTTAATCTAAAAGTTTTCTCCTTCAAGGTAATTTTGGTGAAAATCTGTGCGTTTTAAAGTATCACCAACTTTTTATCTACTTAAATTCCCTGTTTTAATCCAAAAGTTTTCTCTTTCAAGGTCATTTTGGTGAAAATCTGTGCGTTTTAACTCATTCAGACCACGTGTCCATTATAATGGACATAACAATTTTGATTTTTTTTAATTAGACTTAAAGGTTTTTCTATTTGGCCAACATAAAATTCAAAAAATTTGGGGAATTCAAATTCACATTTTTTTTACCGAATTGCGATAGGACGAATAGTACCGTTTTTAGAGCAGATTGAAATTGAAATGTGTAAAAAACGGGCAAAAAAAGTGTTTTTGGTTTTTTCCCGGAAATTTTAAAATATTAATAGTTTTGCCAGTATTTGAGATACGGAAAATCCAAACTATGCAAAAAATTCCGAAAAAGATCTAGTTTTAGAAATGCACTTAAAATTTACAATTGAACATCAAACGTTGCTTTTTATTCGAAATCCAAAATTTCCCATAATTCCTTAAATATTACAATGAAAAATATAAAAAAATACTAAAAATATCAGAAAAAATCACGAAATGTTAATTTTTAGCTTAAAATATCCTAATTTGTGCCAATTTATTATGGTCTGAATGAGTTAAAGTATCACCAACTTCTTGTCTAATAAAATTCCCGTTTTTAATCCACAAGTTTTCAATTTCAAGGTCATTTTGGTGAAAATCTGTGAGTTTTAAAGCATCGCCAATTTTTTATCTACTTTTTAATCTAAAAGTTTTCTCCTTCAAGGTAATTTTGGTGAAAATCTGTGCGTTTTAAAGCAAAACCAATTTCTCATCTACTAAAATCTTGTTTTTAATCTAAAAATTTTCTCTTTCAACGTCATTTTGGTGAATGTAACCAACTTTGTATCTACTAAAATCCTCTTTTGGTCAGATGGTAATTTGCCTTTAGTATTGCGATAAAACAATTATTTTTTCTTTATTGAAACGATAAAGTGCACTTTCACACTGTTTTGCTAAGGGGGGGGGGGTTGTCCCCCCACCTTTCACACTGTTTTGCCACTGTTACCTTTCTAAAGTAAAATGGTGCAACTGTAAACGTCTGGAGACGAGTCTAGATCATTGTCAGTCGAACAATCTGAACTCGGACTATAGGAAGTTGTCCAGATTCTTTACGACTCCCTACCTCGCCACACAACGGGCACGTACGGGTCTGAAACGAAAGTGAAACGGGTCGGAGCGCGGGCAATAACCAATCATTAGCCGGTATTGTGGCTGCAGTGACGTCACGGAGTTACGAGGATGATGGACGGCGCTTCCTCGCGACCAATCAGGACTCACAACCAAACGTTTCCTTCAGTTCGAGCAAAACTTTTCAAAGAACGTTCTTTTCTCAAATGCGAATTTTACTCCGATGTCCATTCATAGAATGTGAATGAGGATCGCGACTGTCGATATCAACGACGTCATCGTTGCCATGACTCTGATACGATGCTGACGATACGAATGACGACACATACTTCCATTGGATGACTATGATGACAATAAATACAAGTGAGCCAGCTTCTGATTGTTGACACGTTGATTTTTTTTTTCTTGTTGCACTAACACTCTATAGGCGCTCCACCTAAGAAAGGAGGTGCGCGCGCTTTCGATGGGCCAATCAGCGATCGTTATTTTAAATTGGAGCCTGCTGAATGGCTACAATTCACCCGTTAAAAGCGCGCGCAACTCCTTTCTTAGCGTGGAGCGCCTTTACCAATACAATACAATACAATACAATAATATGTATTTTGTTGTTCATACATGGTATACATAAGGCAGACGAATAAAAAGGCAAGCTAAAAATGGCGACGATCGATATTCCACCTATCCAGTCAAATTTTGTAGGTGCTACAACTAAATTTCAATTCAGATATAGCAAGTATTCTTGTTCTGCTCAAAAACTAAATTAGCAAGAATGTGTCACATAAGTTTTGAACAGTGTGCAACCAGTGAATGTTTGAATGTATAGTGTAAAAATGGGAATACGAAATTATTTTCAAGCAATCTAACCCAAACATTTTTTTTTTAAATGACGCAATACTGTTTTGAGCGGATTATTATATCCTTTGTCTGCTAAGGCTAAGCAATGGTCGAGAGAATCACGACATGGAAACAATGAAGTGAGCAACAGCTTCCATCTGAATAAACCAATTTACACGTTTACTCTTTACAATTGTGTACTTTGACATAACAGCACACTAGGGTAGGGCCCTAGCTGTGAGTGTGACATACATGTGCCGTGTGTGTACAAATAAAAAACCGGCCAGTTTGAAACCGAGCAAATGGGCGAAGCGACGGACAAAGGCAGTTAGCCTTCGACAATGTACTGGTCAGAGTTGCAATCTCGGAGATAGAACCTGTTTGTTGTGGCCTGCGAACTCGCAACTGGGCTTTGCGACGTCTGTATCGCACATTTAGATGCGGAATTAGTGAAGTATTGCACGTGGTCACTGGGCTTCCGTCTACAAACAAACCATTCCTCATGCGGGCCAGGATTTCATTTAAAGTTTTTATTTTAGGAAGTTACGAATACTGATTTTCAAAGGGGTCGGCAATAAAAAATAAAAAAAATAAAAAAATAAAAGTAAGTAAAAAAATACAAAAAAAATACGTCCGCTCAGGCGCGAGCGTAGTAAATTGAAGCGCCAATCTGACCTATTCAAGATGGCGATTTGGCGTTTCAATTTATGCTGTACATTATGATTTAGATACGATTAAGTATTTTTCTGGATTGTTTGATATGGTTTTAGCTTGTGCAGCATGGGAGTGCACTAACAGAAACAATAAAAAGTTATTGCATAAGGGGATTTTGTAATCATTTGCTGTTGATGGCTAATAAGCTAACCTGTCAACCTGACAGTCAGCTTGAAAAATATTTGGGCTACAAATCGCTCCCATCTACTTTAACATGCACACTGACCCATTCAAGATGGCTTCTAATTGTCACGCCAGTGAACCAATGACATGGGGATCTAGACTATACTATAGATGTTAAATATCATTGTCCAAAATGTATAAATTCAAATTTCGCCGATGGAAACTCAAATGATTTCTTGTTTTGGAAACCCCAGTTGAGAAGTAGCCTACATAGCCGAGGAACACAACGCCGCACTGTGACTACCGAGCCGATACCACTTGTGTAAAAGTCCAAGATCTCGCACCCTGCTTCCGTTGACTTCTAGACTCGGCTAGGGTAGAATCAATGCAAACTGGCTTAGATTGAGCGCGGAATATTTAAATTACTGCATACTAGGCAGCTTCGCTAACGATTTTCCAGTCGCGTTGATGGATGAGCTTTTATGGTTGATTATCGGCCCAAATATCACGAAAATATCGTATTAAAAATCGTCGAAAGAATCGTAAAAGTGCGATTTCTATGAGAAATATTTCTTCAAATGTCTCTAAAACCATAACATATATAATTTCAGTGATTTTAAACGTTCCCATAAAGTTTTTATCAAGATCAGAGTAGCCGTTTGCCCGGTCGCAGGCCAAATATCACGAAAATATCTCATTAAAAATAGAAAAAATAAAAAGTACGATAATCATAAGAAATATTTGATCGATTGTACCAAAAAACGTGGAAAGTCTAAGTTCAGAGATTTAGAAGTTTCCCTCAAATTTTCATCAAGATCGCATATGCCATTTGCCCGGTAGAGCGCGAACAAACAGACAAAACTACAAACAAACAAAAAATAACCGAGTTAATTTTTTTGGGTGGTCAGTGAAATTAAAGTCTTCGCTTCGCTCATCCAATAAACTGCATGGGAGCACGAGGACACTCATTCAAAGATAAAATGGACGTGGAGTGGTGATTAAGGGGAAATTGCAGGTACCATACTGAAATGGTACTGTTTTACAGTGCACTATTGACGATGGTACATCCAAATTTATTTATCCACTTTCAAGTCTACACTCTCCCTTTTACATTCACCATTCAAACGCACGTACAAATACGTACCGTATGTGAAGTCATAAACGTACATTTACAACATTAGCTGATGGCTATAAACTCTCAGGTCATAAAACAGCCATCAATAATATAGTCTGCACAGAGTATTAAAACGACACATGACCCAAATGATAAATGATTGTCGTCAAAGACAAAATGTCCTCGGTTTATTTTATGCCCCGAAATTCACGAACCACACAATAAAATAGAACCGTCTGTGCCGAATTTCACAGCTGATTGGCTGAAAACATCGGCGCGAGTGAATTGAATTGAATGTGGTGTAATTGTATTAGAACGAGACTGACAGGAGTCGAGGTTAACTAGGGATTGTTCATCCCTGGACGCACACAAGCGGCCTAACAAGGCAGACTGGTGTTGAAGGCAGGTTCTGATGAGGAGGTGAGGTGGGTATGTACCATGTACCGGCGTGATGGTGCATGCACTGTTTGCATTGTGTTAGAGGGGGGGGGGGGATATGTTCATTACAATGGAGTCGTGAACTGAAGCATTTTAATTAAAATCATGTTTTGTTTGAGATGAGACGACGAGTATTAATAATACTAATAACATCTCCATATGATGAGAGGTGAGGCGAAGAGACGGTAGATTCATTGAATGTAGGGTTTCATTTCTTCCCATCACTAACTCAAGAACAAATAGCTCATCCAGACATCAACTATCACCCTCCACAAAGGTGCAAAAACCATATCGTGAAATTCGACTCATTCCATCACCTGCTTTCCAGAATCAATCAAATTTCCTCAAAGTATAATTCAGTCTCCCTTTGTGAATAAAAAAATCATTGATACCTCATCGTAAAACCTATTTCAGAGACGAAGCTACACGATATGAATCACTATTCTGTTCGTCCTGTGCGCGTGTCACGTCTCACGATAAAATCGAACGTGACCTTTGACCTTACCCTTTATCAAGGATGATACAGAATATTTCAGGTGCCCTCGGGGTCAGGGGGCGGGGACAATCAACATAGAAAGAGGGCGGTTTATCAACCCGGCACCTCCACCAAAGAGATAGGGGAAATTTTATTTTTGAATCTAACCTCGATAACCTGTTGATAAAGACATTTCGCTCTCAATTTTGGATACTCCCGTATCAATGCTTGTTATAAAAATCAATATCAACAAAGTAACAATTGATATATTAACAAACATTGTGCTTGTGATAGGGCACACAAAACACACACACAACACACACATACAACTAAAACAAAAAAAAAACTTTTTGCCAACATATAACAATCCGTTTTCCTCTCCTGCCAAATCATCGTACATTTGAGGGTTTCAGACGCGGTATTGTATGAAACGTATTAAAATATCAAGGAAACATGTTCGTTGAATGCATAACTCTAAGCAAAGCTACAAGTAAAGAAAACGTCTTCACTCTGTCATCAATGGTAGCTCATACGGATGTGAGCAGATCTGAAGCGAGTGAGCTACAAGAACGTGGGTTCGAATCCCCGTCTTCCCACTCGAGAGGCGATAGGCAACTAACTAAACCACCTGCTTTATTCACATGTTAGGTGTCCGTATTATTCTCGGCGGTCACTATCATAAAACTCATCGCGGACGACCTGTCAACAACCATTTCCTTACACTTAACTATTCCCAGCCAGTTTGCAACTACTTGTCCGACCAAATCAAACTTACGACTTCCAGCCGATGGTTGCTACACAACAGGCAAGCGCAGCTCAGTGTCAGAGAGGTCGTGGATTCTGTAGATCCCACAGTTTGTCAAGAAGAACGTTACCACGATGAATTAATGATATTCCAAAACCATAGATTCACAAATTTTATGTTTGAAATGCCAAAAAATGAACATCTCAGATATAGATATAGTTTGAATGCAATAAGTTATATTTACTTTTGCTTTTTATACATTATACCGGGAATTTGCCCTAACAAATAGAAATGGGCGGTGGCACGTACGGTTGTGTGCTGGTCCGGAGCGTATAGCTCTACGAGGACGTGGGTTCGACTCCAGCATGTTTTTTTGTAATCCTTCATCATCATCTATCACCAGTTCACCACTAATCGTCTCGAATAGCCTTAGTGCATTAATATGTATCATCATCATCACAATAATTCACAAGTACAATTAACACAAATCTGAGGGGAGAACGCTGTTACGCCATTATGTGGCAGGATTTGTAAAAAAAAACATCTCCGACTGGGACTCGTATATCACTTTTTCTCTTGGTATCTGAATCGGAAAATGTATTTCCTGATTTAAAAAAACTCGCAAAAAATAAAATTACTTTTTAAGATAAATGCTATGCATACTTCTGATCTGAATTTATCCCGCCTCAAAACACCCAAGCCAGAGAAACGCAGATATGTACCCTACAACAACTCCCCGGTCCACCGTATGACGTCCACACCGACCTTGCCTTGGACCAACAAACACGTTCACTCGAATAACTACTTTGTATATGCATTACATATTCATCTTTACGGTAGTGGGAGTGGACTATCTAAAATTATCCTTCCTTCCCGACATGTTGGCATGGGCTAGTCTGACAGGCATGGCCTCTGGATTATCTCCAAGCTTTCAAACGCCAATCAGAATCAACATGTTTAATTTTTACGAACAATCAACACAGACATTCCATATCCTGGAGTCTTCTGCTAGAACGTGATTTAAACTCGAGCCTAGGTCAATCGTAACTTTGTAGTCTGTAATTATGCAGATTTGTGGAGTCTTGATTAGCAATGTTGGGGCAGTCATTCCTCGCATAATATTTCCAGACAACGTCTCTATATTCCCATGGCTACGACCACCACGAGTGTCACGCCTGTAAAGTCTATGTGCAACGAGGGCTATCGAGAGGGAGAAGTCACATCTATCTTTACAGAGAGTCTACTCCCCTAGTCTTTGCCTTGTGGCGGATTGGTCAGGCAAACTAAAAGATACGTACCTTTGTTTTTAGAAAGTTTCTACAAAAAAAAACATGTTGGTTTATATAAATCGTAAGTCAACTCAACCATCATCGTTGAATGTGTACTTTGATGATGTGGAATCGTAAATCAAGTACAAATTAGTTTAACCCTTGTGACCATCTTCAAGTGGCCAAACTAACGAATGAAGTATTTGGGAAGGAATTTCCGAAAGAGATTACTAGAACTCAATCCCATCATTCACAGTGAAACCCTTGGTAAAATCTTCAGTCATGATTGCTGTTGACTAGGATCGAACTGCAACCCCCTGAATGGAAGTCTCGCGTGTTAGCGATACGCCTATCAAAATAGCATAGAGGTAGCCAGGTACACGCCTCTACAAGTGGCACTTGTTGCTATAGATAGACTCAGAAGGGCGCCCGCCCCCAAAATCCTTCGTCTGTACAGAGACTTACTTAGCTTAGATTAACGACATGTTATGAAAAAACAGCCAACTTATTTACACTCACGAACCAATTTTATAGCGATAGAATAATAAAACTCGTTCTCGTTTACACTGGTATTTCTTAACACTTCGTAAACCAATGAAGTTTGAAACAGAATCAATCAACTGAGTTGCGAGGAACAATAAAACCACTGTTTGAGGAGTGTTGATTCACACACTACCTACATCTGGGTAGCACACTACTTGTCTGTGTTTACACCAAGCCAAGGATGTTTTTGAAATGAGGGTTCCTTTCCCCGCTAGGGGAGGGGAAAATTTAAACCCCTCGACCTGGTGTAGGGGCCCAACTCAGGCTAGAACCGCGTGCACTGCACCGATGAGGGACCCCATCTAGCGAGACTCCAGGGGGAGGTAAACCCGTTCGCCCCCGTAATGACAAACTTATGTTTGAGAAAAAGTTGATTCACACACTACCACATCTGGGTCATTTCTACTTGGTTTGTGGTTTTCACCCAAACCAAGGATTTTTTGAGATGAGCTCTTCCCAGCTCAGGAGAGGGTAAAAATTGAAACCCCGCGACCTGGTGTAGGGCCCCCAACATTTAGGTAAAAACACGCGTGCACTGCACCGATAGGGGGTACCACATTCTAGCGAGACTCCATGAGGGGGGGCACCAGTTTTGACCCCGCTACTGACAATCTTGACTGTTTGAGAAGTGTTGATTCACACACTACCTACATCTGGGTAGCATACTACTTGTCTGTGTTTACACCAAGCCAAGGATGTTGTGAGATGAGCTCTTCCCAGCTCAGGAGAGGGTAACATTGAAACCACGACCTGGCTGTAGGGCCTAACATCAGGCTAGAACACGCGTGCACTGCCCGATAGGGGTACCACATCTAGCGAGACTCCAGTGCGGGAGGTCACCAGTTCGATCCCAGCTACTGACAATCTTGACTGTTTGAGAAGTGTTGATTCACACACTACCTACATCTGGGTAGCATACTACTTGTCTGTGTTTACACCAAGCCAAGGATGTTGTTGAGATGAGCTCTTCCCAGCTCAGGAGAGGGTAACATTGAAACCCAGCGACTGGCTGTAGGGCCTAACATCAGGCTAGAACACGCGTGCACTGCACGATAGAGGTACCAACATCTAGCGAGACTCCAGTGCGGGAGGTCACCAGTTCGATCCCAGCTACTGACAATCTTGACTGTTTGAGAAGTGGTTGATTCACACACTACCTACATCTGGGTAGCATACTACTTGTCTGTGTTTACACCAAGCCAAGGAGTTGTGAGATGAGCTCTTCCCAGCTCAGGAGAGGGTAACATTGAAACCAGCGACCTGGCTGTAGGGCCTAACATCAGGCTAGAACACGCGTGCACTGCACCGATAGAGGTACCACATCTAGCGAGACTCCAGGGCGGGAGGTCACCAGTTCGATCCCAGCTACTGACACTCTTGCTGTTTGAGGAGTGATTGATTCACACACTACCTACATCTGGGTAGCATACTACTTGTCTGTGTTTACACCAAGCCAAGGATGTTGTTGAGATGAGCTCTTCCCAGCTCAGGAGAGGGTAACATTGAAACCAGCGACCTGGCTGTAGGGCCTAACATCAGGCTAGAACACGCGTGCACTGCACCGATAGAGGTACCACATCTAGCGAGACTCCAGTGAGGGAGGTCACCAGTTCGATCCCAGCTACTGACAATCTTGACTGAGAAGTGTTGATTCACACACTACCTACATCTGGGTAGCATACTACTTGTCTGTGTTTACACCAAGCCAAAGGATGTTGTGAGATGAGCTCTTCCCAGCTCAGGAGAGGGTAACATTGAAACCAGCGACCTGGCTGTAGGGCCTAACATCAGGCTAGAACACGCGTGCACTGCACCGATAGAGGTACCACATCTAGCGAGACTCCAGTGAGGGAGGTCACCAGTTCGATCCCAGCTACTGACAATCTTGACTGTTTGAGAAGTGTTGATTCACACACTACCTACATCTGGGTAGCATACTACTTGTCTGTGTTTACACCAAGCCAAGGATGTTGTTGAGATGAGCTCTTCCCAGCTCAGGAGAGGGTAACATTGAAACCAGCGACCTGGCTGTAGGGCCTAACATCAGGCTAGAACACGCGTGCACTGCACCGATAGAGGTACCACATCTAGCGAGACTGCAGTGAGGGAGGTCACCAGTTCGATCCCAGCTTCTTCAATCTTCATTGAAGTTAACTGAATCACAAGCGAATGCTGTATCTGTATGTGCTTAGAGCACCTGGACTATTATATTCACAAAAATTATATGAAATCACAATGTCGCCTAATTTACCACTGCATCGTGTGTTTTTGGGGGTTTTGCTCGTTTTGTTAGATATTAAATGAAAATAATAAAGTGTTATCCTAAGTTATCGCCAAAAAGTTGAGTGGAAGAGAAATAACTTATAATAGTTTTTATTCGCATTGTATACAAGTGTAGCAATACTTACGACTTCTCCATTTAGGACACGTCGCGAAATAAAGTATAGGAAACAAGAAACTATTATTAAACACGGCATTATCCTTGGTTGTAGTGACGGATGGTCTCAGCATTGTTGGCTGTGTACAAAGCCAGAAAGAACGGTGCAAGTGAAATTTAGATAATTATTGTGAAATAGTGTATTACCTAATGCCATCGGTCCATCAGGTTGTGAAGTACGTATCATATAACATCTCCTTTATCTCTCGATTTGTTTAGTCGTGAAACACTCCTGTAGGTGTAATTGTTATTATTTACTACAATTCAGTCAGTTCAAAGGCAGCAGATATTCGTTGCAGTTCCATTCATGTGTATAATGCAACTACACAATTCAGAGCTTAAAATGTACCCGTCCTGATGGTCTAGTGGTTAAGACGCTCACCTGGAATGAGGGAGATCCGTGGTTCGATTCCCGCTTGGGGCGGACTTTTTTAATTTCTGAATTGTAGTAAATAATATCTCTTTTATCATTGCACACTCTTGGTTTGCTAACATCACATGTGGAAAACAGCTATAGTTTTGTGTGGCTCGTTGGTCTTGTGGTTAGCGTATCTGCTTCCAATGCAGAAGGTCCAGGGTTCGATTCCCGTCAAAGTTTTTTAACTTCTGATTTGGACTCAATTCCATCAATTCTTGTCTTAGGAGTTTGTAACCGGTGACTTTGGAGTTTGGAGCCGCCATAGCAACAAGGCACATAATAAATTCAGAGTTGTTCTGAATCGTCCTTGTTGATTCTGGCGTTGATCCGCGGGTGTTCGCACTGTCCATACCACTGATTGCTATATTTCCTATTAAAAATATCGATCTTTGGTTGGTTATCGCTCACTCGTCGATTGCGTCGGGCCTACAGGGTTGGCTTGGTCGCTTTGATTTACTGTCCCCCACTGAAAATCAGTTATATAACTGAGTGGGTAGACTCTAAATACAATTTATTTATTTATAGATTTATTTATACTCATTCAAAATTCAAATCTACCACATGTTTATTTCTGACTAGACGAGCACGTAATCGGCTTGGTCGGTGACGTAGGAATAGGATGAGAATACGATACAAGGAATAGAATTATGTCTAGAAGGTGGATATCGACTAAACAAACCAATGTTGTGTAAACATGAACCAAACCCAAGGAAACCTTTTCAGCGATCATGATCTTTACTGGGATTAGTTGAGTTTCACTTCCAAGAACACACAATTATTCTCTCTGATTGATAACAATTAATCAGTTGTGCTCAAAAGTTCAAACTAATAGATCAACTGTTAAAACTTACGATCTCAGTGCCATATAAACCCGAGCCATATATTTTGTACCTCAGCCACTAAAAGTATGACATAAGATTGAAAAAATTACATAATTGAACTTTTAAATATATGTTAATTATATGTTTAAGAGGGAGCAGGCGTGATTTGATGTACGTCGCGTTCCTTGTCCTGCAGCCATACATCATTACATCTTAATACAACTTGGCATAGATGATAATGAAGGGCATCAGTACACCCCTATCATATCAAATTTTCAATATTTATCATAGATCAATCCGAAAATAAGTACTTAGTTGGGTGTTTTTTAACCATTTTGCCAGATTCAACATTCTAGAAAATCGAATTTATTTGTTGTGTATTTTCTATAATCAATTAATGGAAAAGTGCTATGATAGATGCCCTCATAATTTATTTTTATACAATTACGTAAAATTACAAATATATACGACTATAATTGGTTGAGAAATTTGAATGCGCATAAAATGAGCATGTGCCTCCTCTTAATTCAAGAGAAAAATAAGACAAATGGGAATGTTTTCAAAACATGCACAACATAACTCAACGTCAGGTACAAATAAAATAATCACGGTACCGTAGTATGTAAATGTGTCATTGTTGCAACGTATTTAAATTATTAATTAGGCGTCATAATTACTATTTGGTACATTTAAATGAGTGTATTTAAGTGGTCCGTGTGAGCAGGATGCATTACTCGCTCGCTTGCACCGAGACCTAGGAGACAGATGTTGCCAGAGAGGCAGAGGAAGATAAAATAGGAACGCATAAGTCTTGTGAGTAGGTTACATAAATACAACGTACACACGCAAACGATAAAACACGACGGGCAACTATTTACAATAAGGAAATACATTACCAAGAATTGTAACGTTTTTCTGCTTGAAATTTCGAAATTGTAACACATAATGACAACACTGATGATGGGGCATAGTAGCGAACACAAGGAAAACATGACTATAGTTGTGGCGCAAGCTGGAACTCTTGAGTGTGCACTACACGCAAGTTTTGAACTTACTCTTCTTCTTCATGGTTGGCCGAGTGTTATGTTATCAACTAAAGATATCGACAATGGTAGACAGTTTGTTTCCGATCAAACATAACTGATCAAAGTTATTATTTCTTTATGGGTATATAGCCTATTATCCCTTATCCCTGTGTTGTTCAACGGTTGACACTATTCGTGTTTATCTTCATCTGTGTTACTATTATTATCCAGCGTTTGAACCGACTCACATATTGCGCGTATGTGACATCCCCTGTATACCTTTATTTAAAAAAAAACTATAACCAAAAACTATAGGCATTATAGATTTATAAGAGAATGTGTAAGATTTGTGAAGCAATAATTTGAATGATAGATAATATGTTTGATTTTGTGTTTGTATATAGTCTGTGTGACACATTGCTTGTATCTAACTAAAAATGTATTTATTGTAATAGCTAAATAAGATAAGTTACTGTTACTATCATAAACTATCATAAACAATGAAATATGTAAAGTTCATAAATGTACGTGGTATGTTGTTTATTAATCGTTGTTTTATGAACCTTGAATAAAATACAATCTACATAGTTGAAATATTGTCTAGCGTTGTACGGATATCGCTCGAAACCTAATATACTAGGATGGCATTATCATGTCAAGATAGAAATTAATTAAGATTCCTCTTTAAGATTAAGAGAATTAGACTAAGAACACTGCATCTATATTGTCGTTCTAATATTAATTGGATGAGCGTAGCGAGCGGAGCGAGCGTAGCGAAGATTCCATTTCACTACACTGGACAAAAAAATCCGGAATGTTTTTTTTTTTTTTTTTTTTTCTTTCTTTTTTTTTTTTGTATTTTTGTGTGTCTGTGAACACGATTCCGGCTAAACCAATACTCCAATTGCGATGAAATTTTATGGAGGTCTATGAAATCTCTGAACGAAGAACTGCACGGAGGGAAAAATTGATCAAAAAATTATTTCTCATGAAAATCGCAATTTTACGATTTTTTTCGATTTTTAAAAAAATTCTTCGACTTATAAAACCTACATGCTTTATCCGATTGTAATGATTTTTTCACAGAACTTTAATTTTATGAATGAATATATTCGTGTGAAATTTGAGCGTTATCGAAAAATTATCTATTAAAAAAATCGCAATTTTACGCTTTTTTCGTTTAAAAAAAATTACGCTCATCCATCAACGCGGCGGGACTTAAGCGTTTTCCTAGTTTTAGATTTGCACTGCGGGATTTCGCACTTTCTCTGTTTATTTTGTGAGCACTGCTCTGAAATCTTGATCTAGCCCATTTGTCTATTTCGAAGTTGCACATCGCATATCCTGCCAGAATGTCTGCGTCACTTGTAGCTAAGTGCGGGGCACAGAACAACACAGTAGATTTGTCTCCGCGGCGCTTGTTTACGTAACACATCGCGCAGCATCAATCAGGTAAACAATTAGGACTCTTGTTTTCCTGTCCCCCTGTGATTACAATGTGAGACTATTTACCTAGATCTCGGACGCGAATATAGTGTAATGTCTGCAATCACGTTGTCTATTTCAAGCAATATGAAATGTCGATGAACTGTGTTCACGTCTTCAATAAATATAGCAATTATTTATATTAATTACTATGAACAACATGAACCCACTCAATAAGTTGTTTGGCATTTACGTTTTGGTTTATGACAAGGTAATATTTAAATCACCCGTTGAATTTACAGAGTTTTAACACTGTAGAACAAAAACAAAGAAGGAAGTAAATAAATAAATAAGTATTTAGAGTCTACCCACTCACTCATATAAACGAATTTGAGTGGGCGACAGTAAACCAAAGCGACCAAACCAACCCTGTTGGCCCCGACGCAATCGACGAGTGAGCGATAATCAACCTATGATTGACATTTTTTAATATTTGGATGAGCGTAGCGAGCGTAGCGAGCGAAGCGAAGATTCCATTTCACTACACTGGAGAAAAAAATCCGGAATGTTTTTTTTTTATTTGTTTTTTGTATTTTTGTGTGTCAGTGAACACGATTCCGGCTAAACCAATACTCCGATTGCGATGAAATTTTATGGAGGTCTATGAAATCTCTGAACGAAGAACTGCACGGGGGGAAAAATCGATCGAAAAATTATTTCTCATGAAAATCTTAATTTTACGATTTTTTTCGATTTTTAACAAAATTCTTCGATTCATAACACCTGCATGCTTTGTCCGATTGTAATAATTTTTTCACACAACCTTTATGTTATGAATTGATATATTCGTGTGAATTTTGAGCGTTATCGAAAGAAAAATTTCTTTAAAAAATCGCAATTTTTGGAATTTTTTTGATTTTTTAAATTTCTTTGGCTTATAGCACCTACATGCTTTATCCGATCGTAATGATTTTTTCACAGAACCTTAATTTCATGAATTTATATATTCGTGTGAAATCTGAGCGCAATCGAAAAATTATTTGTTATGAAAATCGAAATTTTACGATTTTTTTCTTTTTTTAAATTACGATTAATAAAAAAAATAAAAAATTAAAGTTTATTTTTTATTTAATTTGAATTCATTTAATTTATTTCAACGAAGTAATGATTTTTTCACAGTACAACAGAAAATCAATGCACTAATTACGCTCATCCAACACCGCGGCGGGACTTAAGCGTTTTCCTAGTATAAAAAACGCTTAAGTCCCGCCGCGTTAATGGATGAGCTTTTTTGTAAGCTTTTAGTTTGCTTAGGACCACTTTTCCTTTACAAGTGCTTTTTGAATGCATTGTAGGTGATTGTTGTCAGTTTCTATTGTTACATGTTAATTGTTACAAGGAAAACGCTAAATCCCGCCGCGTTGATGGATGAGCTTTTTAAAGTTTTTAGTTTGCGTGGGATATCTTTACTTTTGCAAGTGCTTTGTTTTGCTGCCTACGCATTGTAGGTGATTGTTGTCAAGTTTCTATTGTTACCTGTCAATTGGTATGGTATTTATCGTAAAAAACTTATATTGAAAGCTTTATTTCTATGGATTCTGGCTAGCTTTATGGCATCACCATAACCTTAATGTCCATATATAATATGAACGTTGTAGCCCCACCCGTTTGGTCAGAATTGACCCAAATGGCACGAAAATATCGCACAAAAAATCAAAAAACTTGTATTAAAAGCTTTATTTCTATAGATCCTGGCTAACTTTTTCAACTTTTTCTTTCAGAAAGCAATACATCACCATGACCTTAATGTCGATGTGAAATATTAACGTTGTAGCCCCACCCGTTTAGTCAGAATCGGCCCAAATGTCACGAAAATATCGCACTAAAAATCGGAAAAAATCGTAAAAGTACGATATTCATGAGAAATATTTCTTCGATTGTACCCAAAAACGTAGCAAGTCTAAGTTCAGAGATTTCGAAGGTCCCCTACAATTTTCATCAAGATCGGATATGCCGTTTGCCCGGTAGAGAGCAAACAAACAGACAGAAAAACAAACAAACAACAAAAAAACAAAAAAAACACCCGAGCTAAATTTTTTGGGGGGTCGGTGAAATTGAAGTCTTCGCTTCGCTCATCCAATTACCTATAACCCGCGCAGCGCATCCACCAAAAATTCAATTAATAGTTTAGCATTTGAGTTTTGATTGATAACAGAGTTGTTTAGTTGTTATTTATGCCAGTTGAATAAAGATTTTTAACACTCAATAAAGAAGGAAATCAAGTGTTTTATCTAGCCAAGCACCGGCACATGATGATGATCGTAGCCTACTCTCTGACATGATTGTAGTTCTCTAACCTACATACTTGAGGTTATGTTTTACTGTGATGCAATTGTCATCAGAGCATTGCAAAAAGAATATATAAATGTGGTTATTCGTGCATTTCGATTGTATTTTGACTAGTTGTTTCACCACATTTACTTACTCATATAATTTTTTTTAAATTCCGTTTTCCGTTTTATTTTTTCGCGTTTTACTAATTTCTTTTTGATTATTTTAATTTCTTTAATTTCACAATTTTAATACTCTATTTAAACAATACAAAATTGTTGACTTATACACATTGTTGTAATATTATAATTTCAAGATTTACTCAACTATACTTTTGTGTGCAATTGTGTACTAGTAATTTTGTGTTCTCCTCCTAAATCAGTTGATAAATTAAACAGTTATTGTCTATATATTCAATCATATGTTGATATTGTATTTATTACGTTCCTAATTATAGTCAGTTATAATATATAGTATTTTATTTGATCTATGTACAATTTTATATTATGCTGTACTAACAATCTTACAAAAATAATCTTTCTGGAGTATTTGCAAATTATGAGAGTATGTTTTCTTCTAAAATAACACGGGCCAAATAGGGAAAAAGAGCCTTCGTAACATTATTTTAACAATTTATTTTTCTTCTATTTCCGACAGGGCACACATTTCTCACATCCAATCCATCTATTTTTAAGTGTTCGGCTCAAGTTTATGCACAAAGCTCGAACACGCGGAAGCCTTCAAACCTACAAAGTCTGTCACAGAAATATGCATTCGGATGAAGGATATTTTTACACGCTAGTCTAGACGGGAGAATGCGTTTAAATTGTTACCTCTTCACTATTCAAAAATAAACTTTAGTTATTTTAAAACGCAAAATCGATTTTATGATAGCTAAAAGGGACAAAAAGTGTGTTTTAACTAGCAGAACAAATCTGTTGTCAAGGAAATGTATATCGCTAACCCCATCACTCATTACCGTCTTCTACGTAAGTAGTGTATGCATACAGCAAACGTAATCATAATATATTCATAAAAATACATCTGCCACTGTCAGTTTATAAATAATAACACCGCCATGTCTCTCTCTACATAGAATTCCAACCAAAAATAAAAAATATCGCATACTATAAAAATTTGTTTTAAATACGTAAGTCTTTATTAAAATACGTTTTTCAGGACACTGTTGTGGCTCACGCGTAACGCTCGGAACTCTGATTCGGAAGGTCCCGGGTTTAATACCCAACTTTTTCCAGGTTATTCCAAAGTCGAAGCAAGGATTGGGCTTACCCTTCGAAACTACCCCCACTCTGAAACACATAGCTAGACACTTGATTGTCCTTGGACAGATTTGACACGAGAAACAAATTGTTCTAATAAAGTTCTAATACATTTATCCTACCTACATGTAAATAAATTGACCATGAACCATAAACAGGTTAAACCATAATTGTTGTACCTCGAGATAAAATAACATTCGCTGTGATTGATCTCTCAATCAGACCCAGCTAATTGATAGGAGGTGCCACCTAGCAGTGTGAAGCTAGCATCACTTATTGGGCGTTCCCTGCAAGTGTCAGGACGCTGTCAATGCCGGTGCATTCTGCAGGGTGCATACACTCATACACTATACGTGCAGAGTATTTGAATCTGATCAGGAAACCATTACACGATCATCGGTCGTAAGAATGTGACGTCAATACACTTTTGATTAGGCTATTAAAAACCATGTGCATGTTTATATATGTGGCTTTAAACTTTTGTTAATTAATATGACTTGCAATATAGAGTAGAGATGTAAGATAAGCTGGTAGTGAAAGTGCAACGGTCAAATATGTGAGTTTTGGTTTTACTTCAGCTTTTTTGTCAACAACGATACTTTATTAAGACGATCAGATGCATCAATGAGCAACATCTTTGACCAAACAGGGATTCGAAACTAGATTGCAACGAACGTGGTTTACAATGTATTATTTAGTACGATTTCAATATTTTTATTATTTTAAGTACAGCGGTTCTGGAGAAAATATAAAATAAAGAATTTTATTTAATGGGGACGAAGGATAAGCATACTCGATACGACGAGTGCAGCGATGCTAGTGGAGGGCGAAGATACCATAATTGAATGTGAATGTATTGTCTTCTTCCATTCGAATGAATTAAGACAGTTTGTACAGTATTATCTACCCACACATAACAAAAACTTGTAAAAATACAGCCAAACCTTACACACTCAAAAGAAATGAGATCTAAAAAAAGTGCCAAGCTCATCTACTTTTCCACATTTGCGCATTCTTAATTCATAAACGTACAGTGTCCCGTAACAACATCCTTGAAAAGCTTCGCAAAATAGAGATTGCAACTATAAATTTAAACGTAATAGTTCATTCAAATTCTTTTTTTCTAATTAATTTTAACGTAATGGTCATGCAAATTCTATTTTGCCAAGCTTTTCAAGGATGTTGTTACGGGACACTGTACGTTTATGAATTAAGAATGCGCAAATGTGGAAAAGTAGATGAGCTTGGCACTTTTTTTAGATCTCATTTCTTTTGAGTGTGTAAGGTTTGGCTGTATTTTTACAAGTTTTTGTTATGTGTGGGATCTCATTACTTTTTCAAGTTCTAATGCAAAATTATTTGTTAAAATATAATAATTTTATCAAAGTCGATTTAATTGCTATGGTATTACCAATTAACAATAGAATGAAAAAATATAATGGTCCAAAGACTTGCTTTTTGTAAACAATGTAGGCGATTATTGTCACGTAACTATAGTTACTTGTTGATTGTATGCCTGTATAAGGCTTATTTTAAAACCTTTATTTCGAAGCCTTCCAGCAATTTTTTAAAACTTTTTCTTTCAAAGGGAATTACATCACTATTACCTTAATGTCCATGTAAAATATGAACGTTGTAGCCCCACCCGTTTGGTCAGAATCGCTGGGCAATTGAAACTGACGAATTAGATAGTAGTAGTAGTAGTAGTAGTAGCCAGTAGTAACTAACATTTTTGAGCATGTTTCAAGTCATATTTTCACCAAGAAGGAATGCTCGTACCCCAACCAAATTTGGCATGTGTTGTGGGGTACCTAAATCCCATCGATTTTGATAGTTTTCAAATTCACATCACGTTTCATGATGGCTGGGTGACACCTCGAAATCACCCCAACTCTGCTTGCTGTATAAGGTGCCTGAGTGTGTAGCGCACCGCGGCTTGGCTGCGGCGCCCTAACGGGCACCTAGATCATGACTCATTTTCAATTAATTGTTTTAACGACGTCAATATGTACATATGAAACGTACGCTTACGTAAATGAAAGTACAGTAATTCGAATGATGATGAATTGTAAAATTACTGTGAATTGTAAACTGTGCTTCGATATCAAGCCACACATTTCAGGAAATATGGGGAAATATGTAATTATTCTTGATAATTAGCCAATCCTGATCGTGTTTTAATACATTATCAACTGTGTTTATTTAGGAGATATTATAATTTTATCACAATGATTGATGATGTAAAATCAATACAGGTATTATAGTATACGATTATCTAGTTCTAGTAGTTGTATTATTATTGTTGTGGATGAAGCTAAAAGAGGCGTGGGCTCACATTGGAATTGAGAGTGTCTACCTATCAAGGTGCGCGGAAGCGCACCGGGCCAAGCCACGCGCGGCTCCGCTTCCACTAGCGCCTATTACCGCACGCCTACTTTAGCACTTAACACGGTGTCGCCGACGCGAAACCATGTGAGATAAAAACCTGCAACTTGCTTCAATCGATGGGCTTTTACTATGAGATGACCCATTTCAAGTTTCATCCCGATCTGATGATGCGTCTAGAAGTTATTGAGACGTCAAGATCGTTCAAAATGACTTTCTTCTTGGTGTTGGGTGGGTGGGTGGCTGGCTGGCTGGCTGACGAATTATGTATCTGTTTGTGGGCCCTCAATGGGTAATGTTAGAGAAGCCAAAATTTGCACCGATGTCAGTCATCTCAGTGGCCATGTGCTTGACAAACGGTAATTGGATTAGATGACCGGAAACTTAGATAATGCAAAATAACAAATTATTTAATTCTTGTTTTGCTAAGCAATGGATAATGTTAGAGAAGCCAAAATTTGCACCGATGTCAGTCATCTCAGTGGCCATGTGCTATACAAACGGTAATTGGATTAGATGACCGGAAGCTTAGATAACGCAAAAAAAATATTTTATTTATATCTGCGATGCTCAAACCTTTTAACTATCAATGAGTGAGATTTTATTTTGAATCATTGTAAATAAAGTAATTTTCTCTACTTGGATGCTAACATCCGTACCGTGTAAGTCTTAAAAAATTATTGATATACCATACAAAAATGCAAAAACTTGCAAAAAAGGGGCCAAGCCGAAAACGAGGAAGAAGATACAAGTGGTTCAACTGCATAAAGTGGTGATATCTAGAAGTGTGGCCAAGCCATTATTTGTTTAAAATAATAATATATTTGTTCATTATATAATAAATTAATAATATATCAATATCCATATTATTATCTAACTATAAAATGAAATAAATATATTAACAAAAATAACATAAACATTAAATAAATTTATTGAAACATTACATGTAGAAATATCAAAATTAACAGACGCCATTCAAAATTAAAAGCTTGGTCGATGGATTTGGATCGGTTATGTTTTGATTAATCAGTGACGACAACCAAGTTAAAAATTCATCGACCAAGCTTTTAATTTTGAATGGCGTCTGTTAATTTTGATATTTCTACATGTAAATGTTTCAATAAATTTATTTTATGTTTATGTTATTTTTGTTAATATATTTATTTCATAATTATAGTTAGATGGATATTAATATATTATTAATTTATTATATAATGAACAAATATATTTATTATTTTAAACAAAATAATGGGCTTGGCCACACTTCTAGATCTCACCACTTATGCAGTTGAACCACTTGTATCTTCTCCCTCGTTTTCGGCTTGGCCCCTTTTTTGCAAGTTTTTGCATTTTGTATGGTATATAGTATACTACGCAGTATGTACTGAAAACTCATTAACAGTACATCACATTTTAATTTCGTCTAACACATGGGTTTGAGATAATAAACCAAACAAACATTTCATCCATTTCCAATATTAATATCGCAAGAAGTAATCACGAACACTCCATTTCATAGCCATATTAAACCCGGCTGGCAGTCACGTAAGCATTAGGGCAAACAATGCCAGACGGCGAGCATCCAATCCTTCTTCCTAGCCTTGGAGTTTCGCGAGAGTTTGAGGGGAAGGGAGGGGAGGTGGCTTCGCGAATAGCGCAAAAAAACAAGCCGACTGGCCGTCGAACCCATAGTTCCTTGGCAACGCTCCCAAGGCCAGCGAGAACCAGCTAATATTATAATACACTGGCAACAGGGTAAATATAGCAGGCGGTAATGACGTAAGCAAGACAGGCCTGCCAATACCGACTTTTAGAAACGAAAACGAAGGGGTGGGATGAGGAAAGGGTTATATTTAACGGTGTATCAATGATGGCGGGATTGACGAGGCAACAACGACGAATTTTAGATTATTATTGGGAGCAGATTGAGATTATTTTCTTGTCGGAAGGTGGAGGGAAAATCAATGCGGAGAAGTCGGTGGTTGAAGTCACGTGTGATGGGGGGGGGGGGGGGTCGAACCCATAACCTGCCGCAACCAGCAACAGATACGTTCGGGTTCGATACCGTGCAGAGCCCAGCACGGACTCGGGGGCGGGAGGGCGCGGGTTCGATACCGTGCAGAGCCCAGCACGGACAGGGGGCGGGAGGGGTGCGGGTTCGATACCGTGCAGAGCCCAGCACGGACTCGGGGGCGGGAGGGCGGCGTTCGATACCGTGCAGAGCCCGGCACGGCCTCTGGGGCGGGAGGGCGCGGGTTCGATACCGTGCAGAGCCCAGCACGGACTCGGGGGCGGGAGGGCGCGGGTTCGATACCGTGCAGAGCCCAGCACGGATCGGGGGCGGCAGGGCGCGGGTTCGATACCGTGCAGAGCCCAGCACGGACTCGGGGGCGGCAGGGCGCGGGTTCGATACCGGTTCTGAGTCGGTGAGGCTCTTTACATTAGTGTACTATAACATTCTTCATTCCATTCTACTAATACTATAATCAACCTATAGTAAAACATCTCTCAGCTTATTTTTAGCATAGGTTTATGTAGTAATAATAACACTTATCTATGCTCTGCTTCCAATGCTGGTGCCGCAAGACACTAATTTGAATAAAAGTTCGAAAATAAAATAAAAATTACTTTATGAAAACTTCTTAAATACAAGAACCTACTAACCACACAATTGGTTTCTTTCTAATACTCCGAATTGACCAACGCAAAACAGATATCACTAGCTCGTCCGTCCGTTAAAACACTTGAAATAAAAATGTTTTCCCAAAGTTAAAAAATTTCCGGAAATGTCCCGCTTGCATAATATACTCTAGCATTTGCCTCATTTGTTTAGATACCTCTAAATTGGGTTTTAAAGCACGTAAAATATGCCGAAAACATAATAGTTTCTTCGTCCATTTGCCCTCGCATTCACAACCACAAACACAATTACTGGACATATATTTTCATATATTGTGAATATTTGTATTATTTATTGTTACAGAATAATTCAAATTCAAAACATTTTTAATTGAAATGTATACATTTATATCACTTGCAATAATAAATAACAATAATTAACAAAACAAGGCTTGGATTAATCAATAAATGGATCAGCCCCATATGAATCTAAAAATATGATTAACTGTCTTCCAGTGTAAAAGCTGTAAATAATAATAATAATTCTAGCAGAACATAATAAAAAATCCGGTATTAATATTTATGGATTATTACCTTGTTACCCGTCTAGACGAACATAAACATTCACTGGTCATAACAACAAACAGCTTGTCCGACAAATATACCCTGGCGTCGTATACCACGTACTTTGATGTAATCTGCGAAATATTCAGCCCCGGATCACGTGTTAATAGACCGCGTAAAAATGTAATCCGTACGCCACGCAATATTACCATTAAGAAGAAGTGAAAAAATAGGTGTTTTTTTTTACATCCAAGGTTAAAGACTTAAGTTATACGGCCTGAACACGATCGCACATGCAGTATATCGCTTAGACATAAAGAAATGAAAGCGTATTATCCTCTGACAAAGACATGTGTTTACTTATATAGGCTTGCACCTTCGTGCGATGATCTCGTGGGGTGATACCCGTTCATGTTGTGCAGATTATAATACACAAACTATAACTATCTCATGGTTGATGAGGGTGATTGACAAAATAACCGTGAGATATTCGGCAACATACTCGTCGTTTCATTCAAGACAGTCTACAAAATCATTTTATACTAAAGTTCTGGGTTCGATTCCCAACCAGAGAAACGTTTAGGGCAGTTGATAGTTGGTACTATTAAACATATCTATGGTGTGACACTAAACATATTTTTTCGAAGTAATCTGAAAACAAATGACAAGGACGAATGAGAATGTAAGGAAATCGTTCGTAATTATGTAATGATTATTTCGTGCTCTTATAATACTA
The DNA here is from genome assembly GCA_024449915.1 of Sweltsa coloradensis. NCBI lineage: Eukaryota > Metazoa > Arthropoda > Insecta > Plecoptera > Chloroperlidae > Sweltsa > Sweltsa coloradensis. The sequence continues at coordinate 479,014 of JAMZAV010000359.1, read as the reverse complement.
TTAACGTTAGAGCAATGCAAACAGTCCGCGGCTAATTGTGTGATCAAGAGCGACATATTATATAATATGGTAACTTGATCAGGCGCCTTAGAAGGTATCAGATGACCATGTCTCATCTGGCGCATGACTTGGTCAACTGAAAGACTTGTGTCTCCAAACAGTTTCCGATTACATCATTTTCCGTCTCAGAGGTTTTCCATTTCCCGCCACAGGAATGCTCTCGTGACTTGCGATTTTCCCACTATTTCAACAGTCTACGGCTGCAGTTTTCTATTTTGTTTTTATTTTTCCATGCACTTTTTTACTTTTATTTCACCATTACAACATATTTATCACAAATTGTTGTGATGTGATTTCAAACTTTCTTTTAGGTACCACAGTTCATTATTCAATGTTTATTTATAATTTATATGAACTTTAATTTGATTTACTATCTTCAGTTTTTACAACTGAATCTGATCAAAGTTCGACAAATAAATAAAATTCACGTTCAATCCGAAAATAACGGTAGGTAATATTTCCGTTTTCTAAATTAAAGTCTCTCAAAGGCAATGCTGAAATGCGAACGTTTGATCGTTGAAGTGGAATACATAACCGCACATAACAAGGTACAAGGTTACACGATTCATCGAACCCCACGAGGAAAACCTGACAACATCGATCGCGCGTCTCAGACCTTGGTTCTATTTGTTTTCCAGGAGTTGGTATGACAGCAATTATTACTCTTGGTTTTCTTCGTCCACTTCCTCCTCCAGCCGCGAGATATCGCGCTGTTGGGCACAACTTTGTGGAAACATCAAACAACCAACTGTCGAGCGATGATCATTTTGTTCGAGCGGTGATAGATGACGATGAAGGACGATTACAAAGAAAACATGCCTTGTGAGGGATTAGAACCCACGTCCTCGTATGCGCTTCGGACCAGCACCCTACTCGTATGTGACATCCGTAACTAGAATATGTGAATATGAATAGAAGTATGCTTAGCGCGATAGTATTGACATTTTTGGGTGCCGGTGAAGTAAATTTTACGAATTAGCCACGGGTAGATCGTGGCCAACTAGTTTGGTCGGTGCCCGATCTCTGGTTGGCCACGGTTCATGCGTCGATGGCGTTGACATCGAAAAGGTTGGCTTGGCGCGCTCTAAAATAAAAGGTCTTTTTTCATCACAATTGTTAAAATAAATCTATTAATAATTAAAAGATATATAATAATATATATAATAATAATTTATAATAATATATAATAATTAAAAAAGTGACTACACCGGTGTAGTCACTTTTTTAATTTCTATCTAAAGTACTAACATAACAGCGTCATAGTCGCCTACTATAAAGCCAAGGTAAAACATATATATATATATATATATATGTATGTTAGCACGTAGGTTTTCACGAACAGTCATAGGTACATCCAAATTTGGTTTTAGGGTTTTTGTTCGTGTATTTTCTCTTCTCTCTAGCTGGCCTACACAAGGACCATTGTCAGCTGGTCGACGTTTCGGCTGAATCACATCAGCCATCATCAGGACGAGACCCTTACAGCTCCGAAAAAACTACTGCTGCTGCTTCTACTGCAGACGTGGGAATGACCTCTCGTAACAACTCTGCTGGTTTATGTGTATGGTCCTTGTGTAGGCCAGCTAGAGAGAAGAGAAAATACACGAACAAAAACCCTAATACCAAATTTGGATGTATATATATATATATATATCTTGTACTTTGTTATTCCATTTTGTTTTTGTTTTTGAACCTTGATAAAGCTAGGTGAAACCCTAGTGAAACGTCGGTATAAAATATTATTTTTATCAAATAATCACACGCAGTTATACCTCAAAAAACATATATTTCTTCCACCTGCTTCCAACATAGTCGGGTCACGGGTTGGCTAACCACCAGGCTTGCCGGGCCTGTCATGTCCTCTTCTCCTTCAATTTCTTCGTCTTCCATTTCATCTTTTCCGTAAATAAAAAACAAAAACAAAAAACTGAAAACATTTTTATAATAAAAATGGAGAAATGTTCGTATAAGATCTACCGCAGAAAAGTCACTATTTGAAGAGAGAAAACGTGTCATATATTATCTTTGTCAATCGTTATAAAAGCGTCTGAGCTGTGACCATACATACAGCATTCACCAAACTTTACACGAAAGTTTATTTTACCTGTCTGTCTGTCTACAACCTATCAGGACAAATTGCACACGGACATATTCTTCCTTGTTTCCTTCAGATTCCCGAAGGAGATTACATTGAAGGTGGCGCCGACCTAAATGTCAATAACGGTAAAAGGTTGTTGGGGGTCCTGGAATACACACCTGATATTGTCGAGACTGAATCCTAGGAAGTGATTATTTGGAAATTGCTTTCTTTTCTGGAGTATGTGACAGGTCTGGCTGTGTCTCATGTAGACAGGGCATAACGGTATTTGTTAGAAAAGAGGATTATTTTGAGAAAGTATTCAACGTGGACAAAGAGGCGACATATTGACATCGTGTTTCTAGGAGCTTCGTGGGGGGTGGTCGGAACACAGTAGAGCGTTATCTAGTCATCGGCGTTAGCTCGTGGTCACGTATTTCATGACATACGACTAAACGTTTAGCGCTCAAATTTCACACGAATATTTTGATTCATAAAATTAAGGTTCTGTGAAAACATCATTACAATCGGAGAAAGCATATTATAAGTCGAAGAAATTTTTAAAAATTGAAAAAAAAATCGAAAAATTGCGATTTTAATGAGAAACATTTTTTCGATTGTGCTCAAAAGCACAGTTCTAAGTTTAGAGATTTCGAAGGCCTCCATAATATTTTATTGCAATTGGAATATCAGTTTAGCCGGAATCGTGTTAACAGACACAATAATACAAACAGAAAGGGAAAAAAAAAACATTTCGGATATTTTTCTCCAGTGTAGTGGAATGGAATCTTCGCTTCGCTCGCTACGCTCATCCAATAAAGTGCTGATTTTGGATTCCACATTGACATCAATGTTGGGAAAAAATCATTTTCACCATTTTCTTTACATATTCAAACTAAATCTACTACAGACTAACAAAATATCCGGGACATCCGGGAAATTTGTATTTTTGTATAATTTGATTTTTGAACCATTACAAAAATCGTTCTAATCATTATAATTTAATAAGGAAATTCTACCAATTCCGCATAAAACAAAGCAGCCTTTTACCCTGTCTAAAAGTTTGATATGGCAGATTTAATTGTGTATTTTGAAAAGTGTTGGTAAATAATATGTATACCACTGAAGTGCTTATTAAAAAGTAAAAACCATCGAGGATGGAGTGGAGAACAAATAATTTATTTTGTGTTATTCGATTATTTGTACTAGGCCGCTTCGCGAACGCTTTTTTTAGTCGCGTTGATGGATGAGCTTTTTTAAATAAGTTTTTAGTTTGCGTGAGATGTCTTTGCTTTTGAAATTCTTTTTGAACGCATTGTAGGTGATTGTTGTCAAGTTTATATTGTTACTTGTTAATTGTTATTAAATACTTACAAAAACTTATATTGAAACCTTTATTCTATGGATTCTGGCTAACTTTTTAACTTTTTCTTTCAAAAGGTACTACATCACGGTCACCATGAACCTCCACCCATTTGGTCAGAATCGACCCAAATGTCACGAAAATATCGAACTAAAAATCGGAAAAAATCGTAAAAGTACGATATTCATGAGAAATATTTCTTCGATTATCCCCAAAAACGTGGCAGGTCTAAGTTCATAGATTTCGAAGGTCCCTCCAATTTTCATCAAGATTGCATATGCCGTTTGCCCGGTTAGAGAGCAAACAAACAGAAAAAAAGAAAAAAAACATGGGAGCTAAAGTTTTTGAGGGGTTAGTGAAATTGAAGTCTTCGCTTCGCTCATCCAACAAAATGTGAAAGATATTTCTGATCTTCTCGAACACAACACAAGCTACCATGCGGTTGGTGTATTCACGTGAAAAACAATTATTTCATTTCTTTGAACGGATTATTTCGCTTTATAATGAAATCAACTTCCGAGAAGTAATTTAAAGAATAGAGCGCCAGCTGTCACAGCCAGTACGTACCCAGTACCCACCAAGGCTTCTTTCATTTCTCGCAGTCGACGAGAAAAGTCTCGTCTACCTGTTGCATTTCCTACTGTTGAATTAGCACAACAACAAGATCGCATGGCGCGATAACTACGAGAGCAGCTGCGGGCAACAAGGACACATCACTATTAGAAAATCATTTCATTTTCAATATATTTTCCCAGATGTATTTCCTACTTGGCAATGTGTGAAATGATCGAGAACGATGTATTATGGCAACTAAGCCCATTGCCAAACGAATTTTATCTATAATATGGTATATAACTTATGTGACTGGGGCCTCAGGGGCCAGCCCTTTTCTAACTTTCTATGGAGTTGTGAATCTTAATTTTGGATTATTTGTATAATTTCAAAAATAAATAATAAAAATAAAATAAAACAATAAGACCACGCCAGTAATCGAACGCGGCAGCGCTTCACAGAAATATTGACTTTAAATCGTATTTAAAATATATTGAATACTATTTTACGTAAGTGTTTAAAAGCGTCATTTAGATGAAAATACAATTATTTCGAAGTCTGTCAGACTGTTTATTCAGACCAAACAAAACTTATCAAGTGATCTCTAGAATGTTGTTAGAGATTAGAGAGGTGAGGAGGTAATATGTATCATAATATATTATAATAAATAATTATTCGTTGATAGAAAAACCGAAATGACTAAAACGTGTAAGCACACACACAAATTGATTCAACATAAAGAATGGAGTAAGCTTATTTTTTTTAATTCTATACATGTCTTGAAGAACATATGCACATTTTTGTGAGATTCCGTATTTTTTAGGACACGCTATAACTATAAGTAATTCCTATATTGTCGCAAATTGTACGATCATCAATATGTAGGCCTATTGAATGTGTTGCACTTACTTCTAATATTAATGGTTTATATATAAACAGTATTTATTTATTTATTTATTTATTTATATAAGAGTCTCGTACAGCACAAGTACCATTTTACATAGACAATCCTAAAAAATATATAAATAAGTAAAAATTACAATTACAATTAATAAACCTACAAATTAACAAACAATTAAAAATATTAATTAACAATAAACAAATATATCAAAATTATAAGTGCAACAAACATAAGAGTAAAAAAAGTTTGAAAGAATAGAGGGGGAAATGCTAATGACCTTCAACTGCAGTCCAATCACGGATTGATTTTTTGAAAGTATTAAAATCAGAGAATATGTCGAACTTTGGTAAATTAGGTAAATTATTATAAAGGAAGGTAAACGAAAGGTGATTGATCTACGGGTAATAGAAAGTCTAGGTCTAGCTACATGGAAAAGGTGCGTAAGCCTAGTAAAGCGGGATGGAACATGAAGTGGAAACATGGGGACAAGACTGGTGGACCGGAAAATGCCATTGATGATACGGTGCAAGAAGGACATGTCATAGCGTTTTTCTTCGAGTGGCTAGATCTGTCATGAAAAGTTCACTCATAATTTGTTGACGAGACCAGCATTAAAAGCTGGGGACACGATGACGTACAATTGCACAGAAAAATGAAAGTACTCTATCTAATTTTTTAATGTTGGTATCAGCTGATAATGCCCAAATTGGAGTACAGTACTCAATCACAGGTAAAACACAGCCCGTGAAATATGATTTTAGAGCAGTTGGGTCACGAATATCAGTGAACCTATATAATAAACCCAATAGGGACATGGCTTTTGAAGTTATTTTGGAAATGTGCTCAATGAAAAGGAATTTTGAATCTATAATGACACCAAGATCTTTCATTTTAGTAACTCGCTGAATGACTTGCCCCGACAAATTATAATTACAAAACTAATGGTAATTTTCCGCAATGAAATTGTTAACAATGAGCACTTATCAGGATTAGGACGGAGAAGCCAATCCAAACACCACTGAGAAAACGCTGTTAATGCATCTTGAAGAACGATTGCATCACATAATTTCGACACAATTTTAAAAATTTTACAATCGTCAGCGTACAACAGAAAATCACAAGCAAACGGTTTAAGTCTGTCTACAAGATCGTCTACAAAACAACACGAAAAGGAGAGGGCCCAATACACTGCCTTGAGGGACACCAGATAGCACTGGTAACCAAGAGGAAGATGAACCGGCAATAATAACACGTTGCTTTCGATCTGTAAGAAAATTCTCAATGAGCTTAAGGAAATTACCACTCACACCAAAACGCTCTTTGATCTTGTAAAGAAGGTGTTTGTGGCTTACAGAATCAAATGCCTTTGCAATATCAATGTAGGCAACGTCCAGCTGGGATCGTTTTTCCAGGGCATTAGTGGCATGATGTTGGAGGACTGCAAGATTGGTGAGACATGAACAGTTAGGGAGAAATCCGTGTTGTTCAGGCGAAAGAAGTGGAAGAGTGTGGGCCAAGAGACGATGATGGACAATTCTTTCACATATGGCAGACAGAATCGGAAGAATTGATATTGGTCTATAGCATTTCACAGATGTTTTGTCTCCTGCTTTAAACAATGGTATGACATTTGCCTGTTTCCAGGCAGATGGAAAATTACCTGTCATAAAAATCTTGTTTAATATGACAGCCAAAGGTTGAGACAAAACAGAGGAACAGTTTTTAAGAAATATAGCTCCACTGGGCCAGTCGCACGACTAGATTGTAGATTTCTTACCTCAGAAGGTGTAGTAGATATGTTATTAATACTGTGAGAGGAGACATTAGATACCGGTATGTTAATAGGCACAGCTGGGTCAGAAGGAACAGTGAAATTGCCATAGAAATATTGATTAAAAAGCTCAGTACGATCTAATTTAGAAGCAAATACATTGTTAAATGACACTTCAGGGGGAATTCTTTCAGTATTGCGACGAGAATTAATAAGAGTCCAAAACCTTTAGGATTAGTTTCTTGCATCATAGGTCATACGATCAATATAATCCTTATAGTCATTCCTGAGACGTTGTTTAGCAAGCCTCCGCAAATGCTCGAACATATGACGTGAATGTGGGCTAGGAAATTGCTTCCATTGTAGCCATGCCCTGTTTTTGTTCTTGAGCGCCGTTAGCGTTTCACGCTGATACCATGAAGGAAACCGCCGACTTTTGGGCTGCCTGTGTGGAACGTGGTCTTGAATAACATTTGAAGTCCACTCGTAAAACATATGAACTACATCATCAACATCCGGCATATCTTCCAATTGGTTCCACGGAAGAAGTGCAAGAGCATGCCTTACATCCACCCAACAGGTCCTATTCCACATTGGCACTTCTCTGAGGATATCATTGGACCAAGGTCTTCTAGGTTTAGATAGTGGCAGAAATGACAGGTCCAAAGATAGGTGATCGGAAGAGATCAAATTTCTGCCAGGAGAGACTGTCATTTTATCGAGAGATGATAAAGCGAGGTCAAGAGTTTGAATGTTTCTTGTGTTAGCCATATTGTACTGATTTAGACCAAGACCATCAATAAAATGCTGGATAAACCACTGTTCCAACCATCAGTTTCATTACCAGTTTGTGGAGTGGACCACTTGATATGCAAATTGAAATCACCAACCAATATTATCGGCGCTCTAGGATGAGCCTTTAGCACGGATTCTAAACATTGCTCAAGATCAACGTGGTTACCACTAGGTGGTCTGTAGTAACAACCGATTAATATTTTATTATTTGGTATGAGTAGCTCCACCCACACTATTTCACAGTTCGTCTCAAGGTCCTTTCTTCGTTTAGCAGGCCAAGATAAATTGTTCACTCCAATCATCACTCCACCACCACGGGTAGCACGATCACGTCTGAAGAGCGTAAATGACTTGCTGAGCGGGATTTCACAATTCGGTGTAGTGTCACTAAGCCAGGTCTCAGAGAAAGCAACGACGTCGAAAGATTCAAAATTCCGGCAGGTTCATTTCACATTCATTGAATTTATTGTTGAGACTTTGGGTGTTCTGGTAGTAAAGAGTTACATCGGAATTTTTTAAAGGTGAATTAGGACCTGGATTGATTTGGATGTCACCACAAAGTAACAGGGTCAAAACACAGAATGATATGAAGGAACACTTAATTTTAGATTTATGCCTACGTTCACTTGATACCGACACAAGAGGAGGCTTAGTAATATATGGCAATCCAAACAAAACTTAACGCAGAAAATGTAAAATGTCGTTCAGAGCACAACCAAGTACACATCTTACACTGAAACGGATAACTTGAATTTCTGTCATTAAAATGTGCATTAGAAAATTTCATTTGTAGAAAAACAAATGTAAACATTACAATAAAAAGTAAAAACCTCAACCACCCAGCCACACGGCACACTGCAGACACCATCCTTGAATTGATGACTTTCAGAATGCTTGGTTATACTTGTAGAGTGTCATATCTTCATGCAAAGAGCTTAGTATGCAAGAAAACAATACTCAAATTGGCCACCATGGTTACAAACAAATGTCATACCAAACAAAATTTGAAGCCAATTTTCAATATTTAAAAACTTAAATATTGTCCATACAAATGGATTAACTCACACACTAACACTGGTGCTGCTGTATCTTTCTTAAATAATTCCACTGATATGAAATACAAATACACACTCACTGTAAAACAGGAGAAAAACAATTTTTTGTCCAGAGCTAACTTGCTTTGTGACTTGTACATGGTCACTGCCTTCTTTCATTTTTTTTGATTTAAATTATAAATTGAAACTAGTATAACAGGTAAATTGATTGTTAAATTGAAATTATTTATAATATTAATATTTATTTTAAGAACAGTGTACGTCCAAATAATTTAAATTTAACAAGTATTTAAATTGTACCGAACAAACTAGATGAGATGGTAAATTTTGCTTTGTCTCCCTTTTCCTCTGAGCCCTCCCGAAGCCATGTGGCCTCCACTCTCGCACGCACAGGCAGCAATCATTACCAATCAAGCTCATCTGGGCTGGCGAACAGCCTACTTACCACTTACACTGTTATCGCCAATCAGTGGTGCCAAAAGAACAGACCCTGACCCACAGTCCGGGTCAGGATGCACTCAATTCACGTGAAATGCACTACGAAAAAGTATGTTTTGTCTTGTTGGGAACAATTTGTCAAAACAACTCGACGCATTGTGTGGTATTGTGTTGTATCGGGCCCATCTGTCGACAAAGGGTTGTGCATAATAGGAAGTTGCTATAGGTGATATCTGTGATAAGAGCGAGGTTGGCTGGGACTCGAAACATACTGCATGGGTTGTAATCTTTTATGCATTTTCTAGTCGCAAACGTTACGTAATCGGGCGCAAAGTTTTAATTCTTCAAGGCAGCGATGTCTACGTTAATTTTCTCGATTTGGTTAGTCGCGAAAAACTCCCGCAGGATACAATATAGAAGTTAAAAAATGTGAATGTGAATGAACCCCGATCGGGATGGATTTTTTAACTTCTGAATTGTATTAAATATTGATGTCTATGTTTGTTGTTATTTACATTTGATTAGTGTAACGTTTTGTGAATGTAGTATAGAATTAATTATGTGTGATACTATTGTATTTATATTTAATAATTTTTTAAATGGGGCATATTCAAAATGGGGGAAGGGCTGTCCACCTGGTCTTTTGTTTTCAGGAGTTGGTATGACAGCAATTATTACTCTCGGTTTTCTTCGTCCACTTCCTCCTTCAGCCGCGAGATATCGCGCTGTTGGGCACAACTTTGTGGAAACATCAAACAACCAACTGTCGAGCGATGATCATTTTGTTCGAGCGGTGATCGATGACGATGAAGGACGATTAGATAAAAACATGCCTTGTGCGGGATTCGAACCCACGTCCTCGTATGCGCTTCGGACCAGCGCCCTACTCGTATGTGACATCCGTAACTAGAATATGTGAATATGATAGAAGTATGCTTAGCGCGATAGTATTGACATTTTTGGGTGCCGGTGAAGTAAATTTTACGAATTAGCCACGGGTAGATCGTGGCCAACTAGTTTGGTCGGTGCCCCATCTCTGGTTGGTCACGGTTTCATGCGTCGATGGCGTTGACATCGAAAAGGTTGGCTTGGCGCGCTCTAAAATTAAAGTCTTTTTTCATCACAATTGTTAAAATAAATCTATTATTAATTGAAAGATATATATATAATTTATATAATAATAATTTATAATAATATATAATAATTAAAAAAGTGACTACACCGGTGTAGTCACTTTTTTAATTTCTATCTAAAGTACTAACATAACAGCGTCATAGTCGCCTACTATAAAGCCAAGGTAAAACATATATATATATATATATATATATGTATGTTAGCATGTGGGTTTTCTCGAACAGTCATGGGTACATCCAAATTTGGTTTAGGGTTTTTGTTCGTGTATTTTTCTCTTCTCTCTAGCTGGCCTACACAAGGACCATTGTCAGCTGGTCGACGTTTCGGCTGAATCACATCAGCCATCATCAGGACGAGACCCTTACAGCTCCGAAAAAACTACTGCTGCTGCTTCTACTGCAGACGTGGGAATGACCTCTCGTAACAACTCTGCTGGTTTATGTGTATGGTCCTTGTGTAGGCCAGCTAGAGAGAAGCGAGGGTACACGGACAACAACCCTAAAACCAAATTTGATGTATATATATATATATATATCTTGTACTTTGTTATTCCATTTTGTTTTTGTTTTTGAACCTTGATAAAGCTAGGTGAAACCCTATGAAACGTCGGAATAAAATATTATTTTATCAAATAATCACACGCAGTTATACCTCAAAAAACATATATTTCTTCCCCTGTTTTCCAACATAGTCGGGTCACGGGGTGGCTAACCACCAGGCTTGCCGGGCCTGTCATGTCCTCTTCTCCTTCAATTTCTTCGTCTTCCATTTCATCTTTTCCGTAAATAAAAAACAAAAACAAAAACTAAAAACATTTTAATAATAAAAATGGAGAAATGTTCGTATAAGATCTACCGCAGAAAAGTCACTATTTGAGAGAGAAAACGTGTCCATATATTATCTTTGTCAATCGTTATAAAAGCGTCTGAGTTGTGACCATACATACAGCATTCCCCAAAACTTTACACGAAAGTTTATTTTACCTGTCTGTCTGTCTACAACCTATCAGGACAAATTGCACACGGACATATTCTTCCTTGTTTCCTTCAGATTCCGAAGGAGATTACATTGAAGGTGGCGCCGACCTAAATGTCAATAACGGTAAAAGGTTGTTGGGGGTCCTGGAATACACACTGATATTGTCGAGACTGAATCCTAGGAAGTGATTATTTGGAAATTGCTTTCTTTTCTGGAGTATGTGACAGGTCTGGCTGTGTCCCATGTAGACAGGGCATAACGGTATTTGTTAGAAAGAGGATTATTTTGAGAAAGTATTCAACGTGGACAAAGAGGCGACATATTGACATCGTGTTTCTGGGAGCTTCGTGGGGGGTGGTCGATCACATTAGAGCGTTATCTAACCATCGGCGTTAGCTCGTGGTCACGTATTTCATGACATACGACTAAACGTTTAGCGCTCAAATTTTCACACGAATATTTTGATTCATAAAATTAAGGTTCTGTGAAAACATCATTACAATCGGAGAAAGCATATTATAAGTCGAAGAAATTTTTAAAAATTGAAAAAAAAATCGAAAAATTGCGATTTTAATGAGAAACATTTTTTCGATTGTGCTCAAAAGCACAGTTCTAATTTAGGGATTTCGAAGGCCTCCATAATATTTTATTGCAATTGGAATATCAGTTTAGCCGGAATCATGTTAACAGACACAATAATACAAACAGAAAGAGAAAAAAAACATTTCGAATATTTTTCTTCGGTGTAGTGGAATGGAATCTTCGCTACGCTCGCTACGCTCATCCAATAAAGTGCTGATTTTGGATTCCACATTGACATCAAGGTTGGAAAAAAATCATTTTCACCATTTTCTTTACATATTCAAACTAAATCTACTACAGACTAACAAAATATCCGGGACATCCGGGAAATTTGTATTTTTGTACAATTTGATTTTTGAACCATTACAAAAATCGTTCTAATCATTATAATTTAATAAGGAAATTCTACCAATTCCGCATAAAACAAAGCAGCCTTTTACCCTGTCTAAAAGTTTGATATGGCAGATTTAATTGTGTATTTTGAAAAGTGTTGGTAAATAATATGTATACCACTGAAGTGCTTATTAAAAAGTAAAAACCATCGAGGATGGAGAACAAATAATTTATTTTGTGTTATTCGATTATTTGTACTAGGCCGCTTCGCGAACGCTTTTTTTAGTCGCGTTGATGGATGAGCTTTTTTAAATAAGTTTTTAGTTTGCGTGGGATGTCTTTACTTTTGAAATTCTTTTTGAACGCATTGTAGGTGATTGTTGTCAAGTTTATATTGTTACTTGTTAATTGTTATTAAATACTTAAAAAAACTTATATTGAAACCTTTATTCTATGGATTCTGGCTAACTTTTTAACTTTTTCTTTCAAAAGGTACATCACGGTCACCATGAACGTTGTAGCTCCACCCATTTGGTCAGAATCGACCCAAATGTCACGAAAATATCGCACTAAAAATCGGAAAAAATCGTAAAAGTACGATATTCATGAGAAATATTTCTTCGATTATCCCCAAAAACGTGGCAGGTCTAAGTTCATAGATTTCGAAGGTCCCCTCCAATTTTCATCAAGATTGCATATGCCGTTTGCCCGGTAGAGAGCAAACAAACAGAAAAAAAAAGAAAAAAAACATGGGAGCTAAAGTTTTTGAGGGGTTAGTGAAATTGAAGTCTTCGCTTCGCTCATCCAACAAAATGTGAAAGATATTTCTGATCTTCTCGAACACAACACAAGCTACCATGCGGTTGGTGTATTCACGTGAAAAACATATAATTTCATTTTCTTTGAACGGATTATTTCGCTCGATAATGAAATCAACTTCCGAGAAGTAATTTAAAGAATAGAGCGCCAGCTGTCACAGCCAGTACGTACCCAGTACCCACCCAAGGCTTCTTTCATTTCTCGCAGTCGACGAAAAGTCTCGTTCTACCTGTTGCATTTCCTACTGTTGAATTAGCACAACAACAAGATCGCATGGCGCGATAACTACGAGAGCAGCTGCGGGCAACAAGGACACATCACTATTAGAAAATCATTTCATTTTCAATATATTTTCCCAGATGTATTTCCTACTTGGCAATGTGTGAAATGATCGAGAACGATGTATTATGGCAACTATGCCCATTGCCAAAAGAATTTTATCTATAATATGGTATATAACTTAGGCATTGGGGCCTCATGGGGCCGGCCCTTTTCTAACTTTCTATGGAGTTGTGTATCTTAATTTTGGATTATTTGTACAATTTCAAAAATAAATAATAAAAATAAAATATAAAATAATAAAACCACACCAGTAATCGAACGCGACAGTGCTTCACAGAAATATTGACTTTAAATCGTATTTAAAATATATTGAATACTATTTTACGTAAGTGTTTAAAAGCGTCATTTAGATGAAAATACAATTATTTCGAAGTCTGTCAGACTGTTTATTCAGACCAAACAAAACTTATCAAGTGATCTCTAGAATGTTGTTAGAGATTAGAGAGGTGAGGAGGTAATATGTATCATAATATATTATAATAAATAATTATTCGTTGATAAAAAAACCGAAATGACTAAAACGTGTTTTTTCAACATAAATAATGCAGTAAGCTTACTTTTTAATTCTATACATGTCTTGAAGAACATATGCACATTTTTGTGAGATTCCGTATTTTTTAGGACACGCTATAACTATAAGTAATTCCTATATTGTCGCAAATTGTACGATCATCAATATGTAGGCCTATTGAATGTGTTGCACTTACTTCTAATATTAATGGTTTATATATAAACAGTATTTATTTATTTATTTATTTATTTATATAAGAGTCTCGTACAGCACAAGTACCATTTTACATAGACAATCCTAAAAAATATATAAATAAGTAAAAATTACAATTACAATTAATAAACCTACAAATTAACAAACAATTAAAAATATTAATTAACAATAAACAAATATATCAAAATTATAAGTGCAACAAACATAAGAGTAAAAAAAGTTTGAAAGAATAGAGGGGGAAATGCTAATGACCTTAAACTGCAGTCCAATCACGGATTGATTTTTTGAAAGTATTAAAATCAGAGAATATGTCGAACTTTGGAAAATTAGGTAAATTATTATAAAGGAAGGTAAACGAAAGGTGATTGATCTACGGGTAATAGAAAGTCTAGGTCTAGCTACATGGAAAAAGGTGCGTAAGCCTAGTAAAGCGGGATGGAACATGAAGTGGAAACATGGGGACAAGACTGGTGGACCGGAAAATGCCATTGATGATACGGTGCAAGAAGGATATGTCATAGCGTTTTCTTCGAGTGGCTAGATCTGTCATGAAAAGTTCACTCATAATTTGTTGACGAGACCGGGCATTAAAAGCTGGGACACGATGACGTACAATTGCACAGAAAATGAAAGTACTCTATCTAATTTTTTAATGTTGGTATCAGCTGATAATGCCCAAATTGGAGTACAGTACTCAATCACAGGTAAACACAGCCCGTGAAATATGATTTTAAGAGCAGTTGGGTCACGAATATCAGTGAACCTATATAATAAACCCAATAGGGACATGGCTTTTGAAGTTATTTTGGAAATGTGCTCAATGAAAAGGAATTTTGAATCTATAATGACACCAAGATCTTTCATTTTAGTAACTCGCTGAATGACTTGCCCCGACAAATTATAATTACAAACTAATGGTAATTTCCGCAATGAAATTGTTAACAATGAGCACTTATCAGGATAGAGACGGAGAAGCCAATCCAAACACCACTGAGAAAACGCTGTTAATGCATCTTGAAGAACGATTGCATCACATAATTTCGACACAATTTTAAAAATTTTACAATCGTCAGCGTACAACAGAAAATCACAAGCAAACGGTTTAAGTCTGTCTACAAGATCGTCTACAACAACACGAAAAGGAGAGGGCCCAATACACTGCCTTGAGGGACACCAGATAGCACTGGTAACCAAGAGGAAGATGAACCGGGAATAATAACACGTTGCTTTCGATCTGTAAGAAAATTCTCAATGAGCTTAAGGAAATTACCACTCACACCAAAACGCTCTTTGATCTTGTAAAGAAGGTGTTTGTGGCTTACAGAATCAAATGCCTTTGCAATATCAATGTAGGCAACGTCCAGCTGGGATCGTTTTTCCAGGGCATTAGTGGCATGATGTTGGAGGGCTGCAAGATTGGTGAGACATGAACAGTTAGGGAGAAATCCGTGTTGTTCAGGCGAAAGAAGTGGAAGAGTGTGGGCCAAGAGACGATGATGGACAATTCTTTCACATATGGCAGACAGAATCGGGAAAAATTGATATTGGTCTATAGCATTTCACAGATGTTTTGTTCTCCTGCTTTAAACAATGGTATGACATTTGCCTGTTTCCAGGCAGATGGAAAATTACCTGTCATAAAAATCTTGTTTAATATGACAGCCAAAGGTTGAGACAAAACAGAGGAACAATTTTTAAGAAATATAGCTCCAATACCATCTGGGCCAGTCGCACGACTAGATTGAAGATTATTTATAAGTTCTCTTACCTCAGAAGGTGTAGTAGATATGTTATTATACTGTGAGAGGAGACATTAGATACCGGTATGTTAATAGGCACAGCTGGGTCAGAAGGAACAGTGAAATTGCCATAGAAATATTGATTAAAAAGCTCAGTACGATCTAATTTAGAAGCAATACATTGTTAAATGACACTTCAGGGGAATTCTTTCAGTATTGCGACGAGAATTAATAAGAGTCCAAAACCTTTAGGATTAGTTTTTTGCATCATAGGTCATACGATCAATATAATCCTTATAGTCATTCCTGAGACGTTGTTTAGCAAGCCTCCGCAAATGCTCGAACATATGACGTGAATGTGGGCTAGGAAATTGCTTCCATTGTAGCCATGCCCCGTTTTTGTTCTTGAGCGCCGTTAGCGTTTTCACGCTGATACCATGAAGGAAACCGCCGACTTTTGGGCTGCCCGTGTGGAACGTGGTCTTGAATAACATTTGAAGTCCACTCGTAAAACATATGAACTACATCATCAACATCCGGCATATCTTCCAATTGGTTCCACGGAAGAAGTGCAAGAGCATGCCTTACATCCACCCAACAGGTCCTATTCCACATTGGCACTTCTCTGAGGATATCATTGGACCAAGGTCTTCTAGGTTTAGATAGTGGCAGAAATGACAGGTCCAAAGATAGGTGATCGGAAGAGATCAAATTTCTGCCAGGAGAGACTGTCATTTTATCGAGAGATGATAAAGCGAGGTCAAAAGTTTGAATGTTTCTTGTGTTAGCCATATTGTACTGATTTAGACCAAGACCATCAATAAAATGCTGGATAAACCACTGGTCACAACCATCAGTTTCATTACCAGTTTGTGGAGTGGACCACTTGATATGCAAATTGAAATCACCAACCAATATTATCGGCGCTTTAGGATGAGCCTTTAGCACGGATTCTAAACATTGCTCAAGATCAAAGTGGTTACCACTAGGTTGTCTGTAGTAACAACCGATTAATATTTTATTATTTGGTATGAGTAGCTCCACCCACACTATTTCACAGTTCGTCTCAAGGTCCTTTCTTCGTTTAGCAGGCCAAGATAAATTGTTCACTCCAATCATCACTCCACCACCACGGGTAGCACGATCACGTCTGAAGAGCGTAAATGTCTTTTCTGAGCGGGATTTCACAATTCGGTGTAGTGTCACTAAGCCAGGTCTCGGAGAAAGCAACGACGTCGAAAGATTCAATTCCGGCAGGTTCATTTCACATTCATTGAATTTATTGTTGAGACTTTGGGTGTTCTGGTAGTTAAAGAGTTACATCGGAATTTTTTAAAGGTGAATTAGGACCTGGATTGATTTGGATGTCACCACAAAGTAACAGGGTCAAAACACAAAATGATATGAAGGAACACTTAATTTTAGATTTATGCCTACGTTCACTTGATACCGACACAAGGAGGCTTAGTAATATATGGCAATCCACTCAAACTTAACGCAGAAAATGTAATATGTCGTTCAGAGCACAAACCAAGTATACATCTTACACTGAAACGGATAAATTGAATTTCTGTCATTAAAATGTGCATTAGAAAATTTCATTTGTAGAAAAACAAATGTAAACATTACAATAAAAAGTAAAAACCTCAACCACCCAGCCACACGGCACACTGCAGACACCATCCTTGAATTGATGACTTTCAGAATGCTTGGTTATACTTGTAGAGTGTCATATCTTCATGCAAAGAGCTTAGTATGCAAGAAAACAATACTCAAATTGGCCACCATGGTTACAAACAAATGTCATACCAAACAAAATTTGAAGCCAATTTTCAATATTTAAAAACTTAAATATTGTCCATACAAATGGATTAACTCACACACTAACACTGGTGCTGCTGTATCTTTCTTAAATGATTCCACTGATATTAAATACAAAAACACACTCACTGTAAAACAGGAGAAAAACAATTTTTTGTCCAGAGCTAACTTGCTTTGTGACTTGTACATGGTCACTGCCTTCATTCATTTTTTTTGATTTGAATTATAAATTGAAACTAGTATAACAGGTAAATTGATTGTTAAATTGAAATTATTTATAATATTAATATTTATTTTAAGAACAGTGTACGTCCAAATAATTTAAATTTAACAAGTATTTAAATTGTACCGAACAAACTAGATGAGATGGTGAATTTTGCTTTGTCTCCCTTTTCCTCTGAGCCCTCCCGAAGCCATGTGGCCTCCACTCTCGCACGCACAGGCAGCAATCATTACCAATCAAGCTCATCTGGGCTGGCGAACAGCCTACTTACCACTTACACTGTTATCGCCAATCAGTGGTGGGCCCAAAAAAACAGACCCTGACCCACAGTCCGGGTCAGGATGCACTCAATTCACGTGAATGCACTACGAAAAAATATGTTTTTGTCTTGTTGGGAACAATTTGTCAAAACAACTCGACGCATTGTGTGGTATTGTGTTGTATCGGGCCCATCTGTCGACAAAGGGTTGTGCATAATAGGAAGTTGCTATAGGTGATAAGAGCGAGGTCGGCTGGGACTCGAAACATGGGTTGTAATCTTTTATGCATTTTCTAGTCGCAATGGCTAAACGTTACGTAATCGGGCGCAAAGTTTTAATTCTTCAAGGCAGCGATGTCTACGTTTATTTCTCGATTTCGCGAAAAACTCCCGCAGGATACAATATAGAAGTTAAAAAATGTGAATGTGAATGAACCCCGATCGGGATGGATTTGTTAACTTCTGAATTGTATTAAATATTGATGTCTATGTTGTTGTGTATTTACATTTGATTAGTGTAACGTTTTGTGAATGTAGTATAGAATTATGTGTGATACTATTGTACTTATTATTTATATTTTTTAATATTTCATTAATATATCACTTTAACATGAGAGGAACGAAAGCGGATTAAACCATAAATGAAAACTACAAAATACTCGAATCACCATTAATAACGAAATGGTAAAAGATACATAAAACTAAAAGCAAGACTGGGGTAGCTGTATATTATTATTTATAACTGTACTACATCTACGGGGTAGGTTTCCTGTCTGGAAACGTAATTGAAAATCGAAATGCCACAAAATGGCGTGGTTAAAAGTCATCAATTCATAGATAACCAGGGAACAATTAGAAGTAGGAAATCAATTTCATGATGTTGGAACTGAGATTAAATCGAGGACATTTATGTTGTAATCTGTAATTTTATCAAACTCATCACAATACACGACTGAATGCATCTATACATTTTACAATATGTAAAACGAGAAAGACAAAAAAAGAACTTAAAAAAAGTGGCTTCAAGAAATGTTATACTATATCGATTGTCGCGTATAAAAAGGAAGTAAGTTCTTTATTCCCTTGACAGGTACATGATCCAAGTAAGACTCTCGATAAGAAAAAGTGAATTTACATAGTATTAAACTTTTTTTTAAATGTATAAGGTGTATAGTATAAACATAGTATTGAAGCTAAAATTAAGATAAGAAGTAATGTAAAAAGTATTTAAAAATGATGCACACAATTGAATATAATAATTACTAAAATGAAAATATTGATATTAATCATCACAAGTTAATTTATTTTATTAACTGATTTATTTATACCGTGCTGGCAAGTAATGATTATAGGTACGATGAGTCCACTCAGTCTGTCACGTGACATCGGGGACGATCATTATTGACACTCGCGAGTTGTAACGTTGTAGAATAACAAGTTAAATTATATTTTCTGTTTTTCACCGAATAAAACAGGAAAGTATTTGGTACAGTTTTTTTTTTTTTTTTTTAATGTGACAATGTTACTTTCAGGGTCTGAGATGTATGAGAAAAACATAATTTTATTTATTATATTTTATTTTATGATTTTGTGATATCTGATATACGTTCATCGAAAATCTTTACTCATTCCAGGTTGGTGTCAAAAATATGTAGGTCCGTAATGAGGACTCCTAAAATTATGTTTTAGTTATGTTAGACTCCTTAGTCCTCCTAATTATGTTTTAGAATTAAGACTCCTTAGTCCTAACTATGTTTTAGAATTTCGTTCACCCCAATAGTTTAGCAATAGCACACGGTAAATTCGGAGAATAAAATTAATCGTGATTTACAGGCTTCATAAAACGAATTTGAGTTACCTCAAAGTCAATGTAAAAGCCAAAATTCGGATTAGGTGTGTTATTGAATTAATAGTTTCGTAATCAATTTGGGAACAACGATACCAATGTATCTGATTTTAATTTGTGAAGAGCGAATTATATGGCCAAAAATAATAAGCCAAAAATAATTACGCCTTGATAAATCCATTTTGACGACACAAGGGTCAAACTCCTTTACCTCATTTCACTCTCAGCTCATCACTTTCATTGAAAACCATGAAACGAGCGAGAACTTCACAGATAATTCATACAATCTCCTTGATTTAACAAAAGATTCCTTACTTTAATATGGGTGTAAGAAGTTGTTATTGTTGTCGTATAGTCTACTGTAGGCTTTGTTCTTCTCGGGTTACAGACCTAGCAACGTACGAGCTTTGTTCGTTATAACACGTCAGCATTCTTAATAAGGGTATCTAAACGACCAGGCTACATGTAAAACACACTCGGATGTCCGGTTTGGTTCAAATAAGTTAAAGACATGCTTTGTTTAAAATGTTAATAGTTTCCGTTCAAGTCTCGAAACCCTCAACAAGTATTTTAAACCACTTCTTCCTGTAAAAACGTATGCATTTCCATGTTTATGTAATGCACGAGGTTTGCCAATTTTCACGTTAAGCTCTGACGTGCGAGCGAATCGTCCGTTAAATTGCAAAAATAAACTTCTTATTTGCAAGAGCGGCCAAAAGTGAGAGTCTTTGCGGTTGAGGACGTGGTAAATACATTGTTGGAATGTGCGCAGAGAAAATAAATCCCCTCGTCCGAGTGTTTGAGAATCCAAGGGGATACCCGACTAAAATTATCCCCAATGACGTGTTCAAGGAGATAGGTAATGTTTATTTGTGATAACTACGGTACTGGGAGCTGGCAGAACAGAATCAGGAAGACAAGACCGGGCTATACTCTTCTAGTAATATAACAAGGCTATAATGTAAGAATCAAAATTGTAGATTTGCCAGCAGCGTCACTAGGGTTTGGACATTTGGGGGGGCAAGTATACTCGTCGTAAACATAAGTTTTTTAGAGTGCATTTGGTGTGTTTTAGAAAAGAGCGTTGGAATGCAATACCGAAACAATGTAGTTTGTGTGCGTCAATTTGTTTTGTCGTCATGTCGAGCTTACAATTCACAGCACACATGGCAATCTAAACATGGAAATTATTTGGGGGGAGGGGCGGATTGCGATTTGGGGGGCGCACGCCCCCCAAATCGCCGCAAATCCCCGCACTGTGTGACCCTCTTCAGTGACTAACATGCTAGATTATTAGGGTAAAATTATAAATAGGGTAGTTTGGAAAGGACTCGATCCCTTGCATTGAGGAAAACCTCTGTGAAATCTTTCAGTCATGGTTGTCGGTGTCGACGGGATTCGAACCCAGAATCTCCCGAATCAGAGTCAGGCTTAGCAGGAGGTGGATGAATGATCGCCCATTCTTGTTCGATGTGGCACTTAGTGCAGGAGTAGGCTACATCTTCATCCTTAGTGTGTTTCAATTCGAAGGCGGCGCAATATTATTTCAAATGTGCCAAGTAGCGCAGCCTGTGAGTAAGGTTTAGAACTAAGCAGACACCACTCTGCACTCTCTCTCTGTCGGTCATTTCAACAAAACTTGAACACTAAAAGCCGGGATATTTGAAAGTATTGCCGTTCCAATACATGTTCATTGCACCTTCGGTAGGTAGCGGCATTAGGTTTGTTCGTTCGCGGACCTAGTGTTAACACTCAAAAAGCCAGTGTCTACACTTTACACTGCTTCTAGGCTAGTGGTATGAGAGCCAGTTTTTAACACTGAAGCGAACGAACGGACCAAAATGGCTCTTTTCACAAAAGTGTGTACGAACGAACAAACCTATTGCTCGATACAAACCGTGGCAGTGAATTCAAAATTACGCGCGTAATTTCGTTATTCGAGCACGCTAGCGCGACCCGTGAACATTATTCGAACCATTGCGGACTAGCTTCACACTACGACCACTAGAGTGCGACACCTCCCAAATACGAGTGTCGATAAAGTAGTTTCTACCTTCGTTTATAATTTCAATTATTCTGTTCTACTTTCAAAGTTTTAAGATTAAACATTACACAATGTTGTAATAATTAATTTATGAATTTAACTTTTTCTAATAGTGCTGAATACATTAAGTGTGATTTGCTGAAATAAATAACACATAAAATGATATTATTGATAAGGATAAGAGAGCTATTCGATAACCTATATCGGTTGGTTTCTACAAAAAAATGTGTGCAATAATTCACAGTTAGCCTTGAACCTTTTTCCAATGTAGTATGTACTGTCACAATAACTTCAAATTACCACAATAAAATCCTACACAAATAAATACTAAGTCAATTTTTAAACTAGTATGTGCCACAAGGCATAACTCGTTTTTAAAGAACCTCAATTAAATTTACTATACTAACACAGAGCGCTAGCCATAGCAACAATTATGCATCATACAGCTGACAGCATCGTACCACTTCTCGGTAGTGGTCACTGAAAGGTCGATTTAAATAAATAATATTGACTTCCAACATTTATTTTGTTTTAGACATATTTTGTGTGCATCTATATTAAAGCTCTGTACGAGTTGAGTAAACATAATGGTATTAATAATTTACTAATTGTCGGTACATTTGTTACTCAAACAAACCTATGAGGAGTCGTTGAGGCTAGAGCGGAGACGAGTTTAATCTCTCAGCTTTCTGTTTTTTCTGGGCAAATGGTTAATAACATCGGTATCATATTTCATACGAACTTTAATAAAGAATCAATCTATGAGATCTAGAATGCGTATTCCTAAATTAATTAATTGATTTTCAATTTAAAAATCGTGAAATCTCTGTAATTTACTCAATTTTGGTGAACTTCGGAAATTTATTCCAAGTGTACAGATTTTTTTAACGCAATTGTACATACTGGATATCAACGTTTAAATCGGTGTGAATGCGTTGGTTTATTTGGTTTTATCGTAAGATAAACGGTTTGATGGGAATTTCCAAAATTGAAATCCTTGATTTGAATTTCTCATTTTTCACATTTTGGACTTAAGTCTCGCATTGGACCTTTATAGCTCATTTTTTGAAACCAAGTGTGGATACCAATATAAAAGTATTGATTAACATGTATGCAAAATTTGGTAATGATATTGCTAACCGTTCAGCAGAAATCATCAACACCTGAGTACGCACATTTGAGTTAGGCCAAACTATCGTGAGAAATTCCATAAATAGGTGAATATTTTATTTTCATTTTTATATTTAATACCACATGGGTGATGTTTGTTCATGCAATCCTACCTGTATTTTCTGCTTCCATGCACTCAGTCTTGACTACCCGTCCAAGGTACGAAGCTCCGGTCGTGGTGTTTGTAATTGACTGCGATGGGTTGAGGGAGGCGGGAGCAGCGAGTTTCTCTGAAAAGCCAAGGGAAACTATATCTCAGTGTTATGTTTCCTTATAGTAATGTGGGCTTGATATTGGATACACAGGTAAGGAGAGGAGGAAAAATAATTAGTCTACAAATGCTCATCTACAGAGCATGTTTGAAAAACTAGTATAAAACAAAAGGTAGGCCTACCATAATCTATCAATAATAATTCTCAAAACATTTTGTTGATAAAAAGTTTAAACCAATTACAACAGCACATTCTTAGCTTCACTACGACAGTTCATTATTAAATGTAAAACACAAATGTAACAAATCATGTATATAATTTCATAAACTATACAATGAAAACAATATCAACAACACTTACTCATCACAGAGCTAGTCTTATTTAATGGACACATGTAATACACTTTGTTTGTTTTATCGTGCATTGGTCTCGATTCATGCCACACTCTTGTGATTTCTTAAAGCTAGATAACTTTCAGATAACACAATCAACTATAATCAAGAGATCAAATCTTTGAAATCTTTCACACATTCCTTGCTCCCTCAACCATGAGAATTATTTTAAATGAAGCACAGCCAGGTGTTTTAATCAATCATCAATAAACATTTCAGTAGAAACATTTAATACATATAATATATATTATTACATTACTTTACCATCATGATCATAGCTAAAGCATATTTTAAATATGCAGCTGCTGTTTCAATCTAGCAATAAACTTTAGTGAGCAGAAGGAGCGTTCCATTATTGCTTGCCATAAAATTGCTTACATGTTTTTTTTGTTTATTTTGTATGTTTATTAGTTTTTTGTTTGTAGTCTCGCCATGAACGTTCGAACGGAGGCTCGGATCGAGTGAAATTTTACCATCCGCAACTTGTTCTCGATTGAATGCCATTAGTTTTTGGCAATCATTCAAAAAGTAAAAAGTTACATTAAAGTTATCGAAAGTTTTTTTCAAACTAACCGGCGCAAACTGAGATGCCAATCATTAGAATGTCCGTCCGGTCACGAATATGTTAATTTTATTTTGATCCGATAAGTAGTGTAGATGGAAATTACATTATAACAAAAGTAACGTTGCCATGGCAACGAAAAGACGCGCGAAGTTTCTAATGCACTGCCAACTAAAAGTAATCACAATACTTTCGAGAAAGCAGTCTATTATTTGTCACCAAAGAGTTTAAATATTTTTCCCAATGAGTCAAGGTCCTCTAGATGGCGGTGGATTTTATCCACAAAGTAAAGGTTTACACACGGGTTTACCCAAATACCTTGGCAATAATAAATAATACTGGAAACGCGAACGTCGTATTTTTTTTTTTTTTTTTATATAAAAATGTGCAATGTGGGTCTAGCCATAGCACGTGCTCGCTTATCAACGCGTCCAACTGAGCGTTTCCTAGTAGTAATAATATGACTGAGTGGGTAGACTCTAAATACAAATTTATTTATTTACTTATTTATTGGATGGGAAATACAACATTTTCCATGATCTCTCATCTTTCTCCTTCACATTCCTCCACATAATAAACGAATAATACACAACATGATGACAATGTTAGCGTCTCTTATATGTCTGTCTCTTCTTAGAATCAAGGTCCACTGAATCTCTTAGCGGACTTTCAGGGAACCTCCAGCGAGCGAGTGGAGCGGCGGGTGCATGGATCTTGTCTCGTCGCCATCTGCTTACTGTATCCGACAGACCGACAATGTATTATTTTCTTATTTGCTGCCATCCTATTATCTCCATTGAGGCATTGATACACTTCATTAGCAACCTCTCTTGCTGTCTTCATGTTGTCGCGTGTCTCTTCTCTTCCATGTTCGTCGTGCCCATTTAATACTATCCGCTGGTACCAACTTCAATTCAAATATGGCCTCCCACCTTATGTCCCCCACTGAAAATCAGTTCTGTGACTGAGTGGGTAAACTCTAAATACGAATTTATTTATCTATTCCCATGTTATAATGTATCTGTTATTTTAGCTGTAACTCCAAAGAATATAACAACACTGTGTAAAATTGTGACTCATTCTTGAAAATGTAAAGGAGTTTACTAATACACCATATTTGGATTTTTCCAAATTCCAATGCAACATTACAAAATTGCATAACTAACCTACTTTATTCCCATGATCCCAAGGATCCAAAAATGTATGACCCCAAACTGATATATTATTACCTCTGTACCTACATAGAGTAAAATTAATTAGGTTCATCAATAACATTTAAAACAAATTATAAATAAATAATATACTTAAGTTGTACAATATGGAAACATTGGTGAAAGCCAAAGTGTATTTAGCCATAAGGGCGCATCGGTGCAGCGAGTGACCTTGGGGTTGTATCACAGCGAGCAAAGTGATTATGTCGCTCACAGGAGTTTAGAGGTGAGAGCATCTATGCTGGCAAAGAATGAGATAAGATAACCAAGGTTAAGAAGGGAACCTCACTTAAAAGAACTTGGTTAAAGAAATTTTTAGTTTTCTTTATAGTCAAGAAATTACATTTGAATAAAACAGACTCCACCAACCTGCGATATTTTGAATCAATGCTCTACAATACAAATCAAGAATTATAAATTTGGGGGGTTTACCATTTTAAATTTACTGTGGGAAATTTTTGGATTTGGATAACTGTAAAGACATGTCCGAGGACTTGATCCATTGCATACGCATTAATGACTGGAGAACACATGGAAACAAACTTATTTCAGTCAGGATTGTCGGAGGAGGGATTCAAGACAGCGACCTCGCGAATCGCATGAGCAACACTGTAGGTCTAATTCGAAGTATTTTTAAAAAAATGCTTAATATTTATCATACAATTATCAAAAACATAATTTTATAAAGGAAATAGAAATCTTTAGCAAAATACACTTTTTAGGTAACTTCTCATACCACAGATTTCTCTTTTACATGTCTTGTATTGTTCAACACAACAACTATGTATTTTTGTATAGAATTATTATCCATCTTAAAACATTTAAAGAAAACATTGTATTAGGGAGCATTTTTGGTGGAGGTGCCGGGTCGGGAATTATTTTGTTAACCTCACAGATTTTAAAACTTAAAATCTGTGCAGTTAATATTTTTGGAAATGTATCTAGCATTGCTTAATAGAGCAAAAAGCAGCTGCATTCTTAGACTAATTACACAAGTAATGTTATGAGACAAAAATACATGTAATGATAAGAAAGGAGTTTGTAACTAGCCGCGTTTTATTAATATTAGTTGGGGACACACATTCATGGGGATTAATTGATGGTTGGTGGCAGTAATAGAATTTCAAAAGTGTATGTTCACAAGATGAGTTTTTGTAGCTTAAAAAAATGAGATTAATATTTATTTTTGATTACAGACAGAAGAAGACGGAGAGGCCCGTCTTCAATGCCGACCCAACGCAGAGTTGGACGTGGCAACAGATAATGATGATGATATTATAAATGCAAAAAGAGATTGAAAAAGTGTAACTACTATGAGAAAATATAAAAATTTTGAACTTACAGAATTGTATGCATGTAATATTACTCCTTACATTAATTTTGTTATATCAAATTTTTATCATCGAATTACCAATGTAAATTATAACAGTTTGAAAGCATGCTGCTATAGATCTCAATACTGTGATCTAACATATATTTGTACGTAATTGATTCCTGAAATCTGGGGACATTGTGGTTTTGGTGAATTCCTTCTTGTTTCACAATCTAGGATACCCACACACAATCTGACATAAAACTGTGAATTCATATACACACACTAAATGCACCCCACAATTACACCCCTTCTTGGCAATCAATCAATCACTAACCAGCTTGTACTTGCACATAGTGGATAATTATGTTTTTGTTTATAAAAAATAACATTGAATTATTATTATTATTGTTTAATTTTGTATATTGGATTCCCTATGTTTAATTAAATAAGGCAATGTACACTGTATATTTTATTTTAAGCTGTGGAAATAGTAATTGTAATTGTTGTAACTGAGCCGAGTGCCCAAATCACAAATCAAACTACTATTATTTTGTATGTACAGAAAATATTGACGAATACGTCAGTTATAAATAAATATTAATTAACTGGCGAGAATGCTCCAAGATCCTAATAAAATCCATGATATAAAGAACGTCAAGATTTTGACCGGTGGTGGGATCTAGGTCAAAAATGACCATGTTTACTATTTTCCTTTGATTACTCTGAACCCTAATGATTTTTTACTCCTATATTCATACTAGCTTTTTAACTTTTGAATACTGATTTTTTTTTCTTACCTGATTTTTGAGTTCGAGTTGAGTCCGAGTACTAAAAGTAAAAAAAAAAACTCTAGTTTAAAGGGTAATTCAAGTCCGAGTAGGCCCTACTTTGTTTTTTATTTTACTACATTTTACTCTTGGACTATATTTACAATGTGAACAATATTCATTTTATTTATTGATGTTAGTCCGTATATAGGATCTAAAATTGTAACAATTTTAAATATAAAATGTAATCTCTCTCTAGATAATTTGAGGGTACGGTTATAAAAAAAATGCATTATTAACATGAAAATATTCATATCGATTTATCAATATTGTATTACTTGTGCCAAAAAACGTTTAAAATTTTCAAAAAATATAAAAATTTGTATCCAAAGAGTGGGCCCACTAATATCAAGGCTAAAAAGGGTTTGTGAGGTATAGTGCCAAAAAGGCATAACTTTTTTATGTTTTCACACTAGCATTTAATGACCCAGCTCCTCCACTATCCTTTTATGGGGACAAATTTACTGGCGGCTACCCGGCACCTCCACCAAAATATTAACTTTTTGATTTTTAATACTGGTACTCGATTTGGAACAAATACTTGACTCGACCCGAAATTTCGGGAACTCGCAAATCTCTGAGCTTAGAAAATATGCTACGTTTTTGTACAATCAATAAGTATTTGTTATAACATTCAAACCATTATATTTTTTAAATTTAAATTTTAAAAAAAGTGAGCAAACTATTTATTAATAATGTGTGGCTCAATAAGGATGATAATGTATCGCCACCATGCTAATTCTCACTCTTGTGTATCACGACCCGGCACCTCCACCAATTGTGATAGAAAGTTAGATTTTACTGACAGGCACATCTATATACGGTGAAAAATGCACAAACCGAGGTAAGATAGTACGAAGGTGAAATAAACTGCAATGTGTACAGAAATAAGTCACAACAACTTAGTCAAAGTCGTCCAAAATTGGACTTGAGGAAAGTAAATTTTGTCAAGAATAATAAAGGAAAGTAACACAATGTTTGTATCTACTAGGCCGCATCGCGAACGTTTTTTTAGTCGCGTTGATGGACGAGCTTTTTTTAAGTGTTTAGTACTTGTGTGGGATCTATACTTCAAGTTCCATTGCAAAATGATTTTTGTTAAATTAGGATAATTTTAATAAAGTAGATCTAATTGCTATACCAATAAATAGAATGTAAAATATCTGGAGGCCCGAAGACTTGCTTTTTGTATGTATTGTAGGTGATTGTTGCAAATTTTCTATAGTTACTTGTTAATTATTATACACCTTAAAAACTTATATTAAAACCTTTATTTCTATGGATTCTGGCTAACTTTTTCAACTCTTTCTTTCAAAGGTTACTACATCACCATTACCATAATGTCCAGGTAAAATATGAAGATTGTAGCCCCACCCCCAAAGTCAGAATCGGCCCAAATGTTACGAAAATATAGCATTAAAAATCGAAAAAAATCGTAAAAGTACGATATTCATGAGAAATATTTCTTCGATCGTACCTAACAACATGGTAGGTCTAAGTTTAAAAGATTTTGAAGGTCCCCTCCAATTTTCATCAAGATCGCATATGCCGTTTGCCCGGTAAAGTGCAAACAGACGAAAAAAAGCTAAATTTTTTGGGGAGTCAGTGAAATTGAAGTCTTTGCTTAGCTCATCCAAATTAAGGGAGTCAATATTTCAAGACTGAAAATGGCGTCTTTCCCTAGTCCGATTTTTGCCGACTTTGGCTTAGTTATTTGTGATTTATTTGTTTTCACAATGCAATTTGTTTTCTCTTTGTATGTACTATTTTTTTCCGGGTCAAACCATATATCTGTAGTAGGGTTCCAGCCCCTGTTACTACTTCTAGCCAAAATTTGAAGGAAAATAAACAAATTTTCATTAGGTATTCAGCCTCTCTGACCATAGTCTGGCGCTCGGGTGACTAAACAACCAGGTCCGACCCCGAATTCAATTTTCAACAAACCAAGAGCCATGGCAATAAGATAAGAGCTACTCCCCCCCCCCACAACTGTTGTTGATGGGCTGGGACCTTCTTTCATTCTGTCATGCAAGGGCAATTCATGACACTGCAGCACACATTATTCATTTTCTTCTAAAGTTTGTAACATGCAGCTTGTGACCAAACATTTATGGGTTTCTATGACCATTGACCACCACCTTCACAACTATGTCGATCATGATGTGTATTTTTGTTCTATTCAGTATTGAGAGTTAATAATCCGTTTCCAATGCAGAAAGTCCAGGGTTCGATTCCCTTTAAAGTCAGAATTTTTTAACTTCTGATTTGGACTTGGTCCATCAGTTCTTATCTTAGGAATTTGTAAATGGTGACTTTGAAGCCGTCCTAGCAACAAGGTACATAATAAATTTTAAAGTTGTTCTGAATCGGCCTGTTTGATTCTGGAGTTGATCCGCGGGTGTTCGCACTGTCCATAACACTGATTGCTATAATTCCTATTAAAAAATATCGATCTTCGATCTTTGGTTGGTTATCGCTCACTCGTCGATCACGTCGGGGCCTACAACTACAAGGGTGGCTTGGTCGCTTTGGTTTACTGTCCCCCACAGAAAATCAGTTATATGACAGAGTGGGTAGACCTAAATACTTATTTATTTATTTATGTTTAATAAGCAACACACTAACACTTTGTGGTACTATAAATTTGATTTCCTCGTTATGCCAGTTTTTCTATAATGCCAAAATTTGAATCTTTAATTGCATTTTGATTAGTAAAAGTAGCCTAATTAATTAGTCGCTAACAGAAATTGGCATTGGCCTTTTACATTTTCGGATTACTATGATAACCACCTTTCCTTTAATATTAATGTTGATTATTTTGAGCATTTTTTTAACTGGGATTAAAAATAAATAAATTTGTGTAATTATTTATGACATACTTAGTTTGTGGTGTAAGTGAAAGGTAATTAAATGAAGCAGTTCATAGATACTATACCAACTCTTTTGCACAATTTTCCACATCTTTCATTTATAAACTAATTAATTCTATTACATACAATGAAAGTTACAGAAATTGAGCTTGGGGTTATAACATTCAAATTTCTAATTCTTTATGTAGGAAAGTTTTGGTTTGGTTAAGATTTTCATGTTGTTTAGAGATACATCTTGTACAGAATGAGATTGTACTTCAGACCTACCAACACCACAAAAGCCCCGGCCAAAACGAATGAGTACACGTCGACTTTAATGCAGATGATTGAGCTTAAAATGTATGTACTGCGAGTGATCGTCAGAGAATAGTGAGGGTGCGGGGTGGCGAAGTCTTATCAATCCAGCAGCCGTCAACTTATATTGGGCAGGTGTGTCCTGTTGACAGCATAAGCCAGCACTGCGCCCGTGTCTATGTAATGTAACACACCTAAAACAAGTAAGAGACTCGGCCCGTAGGCGTGCACACGTAATGGCGAGAGCTGATGAGGTGTTAATACATCTATATAGTAGACAGGTACATTCTGTCCTACACTAGTCCTTGAACACATTGGTAGACGGTTGATACCACTAACAAACATACGGATAATATCTTGTTATAAGTCTTTGATTCTGCATTATTTCAACTCACTAGGTACTTTTCATTTTCCACAACTTCATGCACAAATTTCACTGAGCTTTAACACAGCTCTTGCATACTCTTTATTATTATTTCTACTCTTCTAGCATACACTTCATATTGACACATAAAAATCAACTCAACAAAGTACATATCATTTAGAAATATCACTATTAGATTACAACAAAATAATACATTAAACAAGTACAGTGTATTTCCTATTTAAAATACTGGTCTCTATTTCGTCACTGTTGGCTTGTTCATAGTGTTGGCGCCAACAGGGTTGGCTTGGTAAATATACAATTTTAATTGTTTATTAAGATGACAGGATGAAGATGACGATGAAAATGTTGATGGTGAAGAAACGCTCAGCCAAGCAATCTCGGCAAATAATTGTTTCGTACCCTAGATATCGGTGTGAAGAACACCACTTAACCTGACGTTGTTGGAATTGAGTTTTGATAATTATTATTATTATTAAGATGATGGTGCAAAATTATTGCATACTTAAATGAACCTCCAGTAATTTGTTCTCCTATTTGATCATCAATTGATGGTTTCGCACATGATTCCATCATTACTTCAATGACTTCATCACTGCTGCCCAGATCCTATGTCGGCCTTAGTTTGGCCACAACTCCACGACTTCATTCTCCTTTATTGCTCTGATTTAGTACATCCCTCACATCTTCTTCATGTAAAAGGGTTCTGGAAGACTCCTACATCTTCTCTGAAATATTCTCAGCATCTGTGTGGTGTGTCACGTTTGAAGGTTTTTCCCCCACTTCTCCATCTCCTCTTTTCTTGCAATGCCCTATAGCTACCAGCCAGGGGACGCTGCTAGATACACCCCCACAGGTGGGCAGTAGTGTTATGTACCAAGGTCGGGTCAGACCTCATGCGGGCGCCTCATCTGGCAAAGTAGAGTTCTTGTTGGTTAACCAGGGAGGCTACAGTTTGTAATGCAAATATTTTGTGTACAATGTTGTCAATAAACTAAAGATACCAATGGCTACATTCCCCACTTCTATTCACAGGCAATAGTGGATCTGTAATTACATTTTCATAGATAGGTTTATCCTTTTCTTATATCCAGTTCCATTCTCATCCATTTTCTGTCTTCTATTTTCCCTGTTTATTCGATAGTTCTACATGCACAATTTTAATCAATATGTACCACACACCAATACCATACGTAGCCCATTTCCATGCTGTACGAGCATACGTCCAAATACAATACCATAGTCTAGGGCAGGCCATTCTTATAATTCTAGTAGAGTTAAAACAATGTGGGTATAAGAAAGGTAGCTGTGTAAAAAATGTTTGTAAAATCTGGAACATAAATATAATATGTTTATATGGAAAATTATAAGAATATAGTACGTACACATTATTATAGCATTTGATCAATGATATAATTATATAATATTGCAAAACAACATAGTAGGTATACCGTTAATAAAAATAAAAAAATAAAACATAATAATTCATGACCCTGCATAGTTTCTGTACCACAGTTAACAACTAGCCCAGTGCTCGATACATGTTAATTCCCAAATAAAAATTTTACCAAAGAGAGGTTTTAGTTACACAGGGTCGACTTTGAATACGGGCCACCTACATCATTTCAAGCTCTTTCTTTTATATTAAATATAAACTAAACTCAAAAGAATGCTTGTACAATCCCTCATATTTCCTCACTTTGATTACAGTACTTGATGAGGGAGAAAACAATCGTAACCAAATGTGGATATTGGAGAAACGTTTTGGGAAAGATTCTCACTTGATTTACAAATATGACTATGTAAAACAAGCACTGGTATGGGTGTAACCATAGTAGGGAGTCCACACACCAATAAAATATAATTGTGAATTGACATTCTTGGTGGAGGTGCCGGGTACGGTTAAATTAACATTTTGAATAAATTCTAATCCAGCCCCCTTGACCCCTAGGGTCACCAAAAACATTTTGTATCTTCCTTGTTGAAGGGCAAATTTAAACACAACGCATGTCAATCAGACAGAGGCCGTGTTTGGTTTTTATCGTGAGAAGTGACAGACGGACAGAAACTGATGCTTACACAGGGGAGCTTTGCTCTTGTAACTACTGGTATTTTATATTAAGCATCTAGTGCAGTCTACATACAAACAACGGGTCTCGTTCCAGCATGATCGGAACGCACTAGCGACACAATACGACTGGAATGTTTCTCGATTTGGTTAATCGGGAAACACTCCCGTGGGTGTAATTGTTTTTATTTACTACAATTCAGAAATTAAAAAAAAAATTCAGATGTATAATGCAACTACAATTCAGAGATTAAAATGTACCCGTCCTGATGGTCTAGTGGTTAAGACGTCCACCTGGAATGTGGGAGATCCGTGGTTCGATTCCCGGTCGGGGCGGACTTTTTTAATTTCTGAATTGTAGTAAATAAAAACGACTGGAATGATCGCAGCTAGTCGCTCGACTGCGCAGGTCGCCAACCATAAACAACTCTTTATATTGTAAGTAGAGACAATTTTTAAATGCAAGGTACATATTTAGAGAGTAAAGCTACCTTGTAAGCAACACTTTACTATCTGTCCCTCTGTCCATGTCACGTCTCAAGATAAAACAGAAGATCTCAGATTGACATATGTTTTTTGTTTGTATAATCATTGCTAGAGGTACGTAAAATAACGTTTTGTGAATAGATGATACAAAGCGCTATTTTTTCACTTACAACTATGGTTTTCCAGTCCTATTTTATTTAACTATTTAACATAGGCATAGGTAATATCTATTTGTTTACAGACATTTTTATTCAGTTGATATTAATTCAACCTTAATGACTAGGTAAAGGTTGTTCAGGATATCTCCTTTTTTTTCTATTGGTAAATAGGAAATACATGCCTGGAAAATAGTTTTAAGTAGGGGTATGTTTCAAGTGTTAGGGATGCCAAAAACAAGCATTTTATTTTACCTTAAAAAGCCTATTTACATCATTTCATGAATAAAGGTCCTTTTTGGGCATTTTTAAGGTACTATTGTCCTATTTTTATATAGTTTGCTAAAACGGTTGCAAAACGTGCGAGTGTGAGTGCAGTGTCGAGCTTATGTGAAATGAAATTAAAATTTTAAAATTTTGTTTTTATTTTTCATCTTGTGTTTTATATATCGACAAAACTATCCCCCCCCCCCCCTCTTCATGAGAATATATTGGTGAAACTGTTAATAAAACATTACTGAAAATAATGAAAACAATGGAATTTGATTAAATTCAATAGGTCCTTTTTTGTTTTTTCTAATTTATAGGTCCTTTTTTGCTGTTTTAAAGGTACTATTTGCCTGCTTTTTTCTCACTTTGAAAGGTCCTGAACATCTTTTCCCTATTAATGACACAATTTCAAAATAAAAATATGAAAAAACTTCATACACAAATTCTTGAAAGTGGCCAAAAGTAGATGATACAAAGTGCTATAAAATGACTCTTGAAAATGCTTCATACAAGTACCTCTAGTCATTGTCCTTCAACAACGATGATACAAGATGATTTTGGTGACGCTAGGGGTCATGGGGCAGGGCTGGCGGCATTCAAACTTTACAAATAAATACCCGGCACCTCCACCAACAACAAAATTTTAATACCAGTACCTACATGATGTATTTTATTTTTGAATCCCTCTTTATACTCGGTACTTTCACTAACAACAAGATTTGAACAATTGTTAGGAATGGTGGGTATGGTATTATTTCAGTTCTGTATTACAATTTCTGACAAGAAGAAAAGACAGAATCCTCACATTCATTATCCAAGATGAATTTATTTCAAGCTGGTTTACTTAGTCATTTGCAGGGGTGAAAATACACTACTTGTTCATCCCTATTAGGACTTAATTATTAAGCAACTAGCACTAAAATAAATAAAATGTTGAATTTATGTCAACAACCCCCTTTGGATATTGTATTTGCCACATATATCGGCACACTTTGCAGTTAAAATTATTTTAAAAGCTCATTTAGAAACCAATAATTAAGTATAAAAATAAAAATAAATGAATGTATTTGTAAACTAGGGGAACTGTACTGTAAATTTGTGTAGTATGTATTTGTAAATATGCTGTGTGCAAATCATGTACCTCTTCTTAAGTATTACTCTAAAAAAATGTTCTAAGATACCTGTGTAGTGCAAATAATCTAAAAAATGCTAAGGAATGAAGGATGTTTACTATAAAATCCATGGTTGGATGGAGTTATTTGAGAATAGTGTAGTAAAACCCATAGCACACTGAGTTTGAACCCACAAGCTCAACCAGCGGTTTGACCTTACACGCGCATAAGCACGAACCAAATTTCAAAACCGCCTGTCGGACCGGCCTTAGAAAAACTTTTCTTTTCTCAAAAGTTTGGTAGCGTGCTTAGCTTTCTGAGCTGGTCAGTCAGCTCAGGGGTTGAAAACAATTGTTCAAACTCAGTTTACTACGGACTTCATTACACTAAAACCACGCTTCAGTTTGAAATTGAAATCACGAGAAGGCTGCAAAATATTGAAAAACTGATTGCAGAAAGTAATGTGGTCTTGTCAGTACTACAGGCTTTCATTAATTTCAATAATAATTTCATTTTGTTTGAACAATTTTAAATAATTATATATCTGATATAATTATATGAGTCAAGATCTTTTGTACTAAATTGTTATCAAGATTTGAACACAAGAATGAAGATTGAACACTAGAATAAAGATTCGCGTTTGGTTGTTTCTTCCGCGAAAGTTTGATAACCTACTACCTGATTTGCTGTTCCAGATTTTTGGCAAACCTCATATTTGTTTGAGTGGGATCGTCTAAAATCAGTTTTTTTTTCTTTTTTAATGATTTTTTCTTTCTTTTTTTCTTTCTTTTTCCTTTCCTTTTCTTTTTTTTGTTTTGTTTTGTTTGTTTTTTTCTTTTCTTTTCATTCCCCACCCTTTTGATATTTGATTCATTAATTAATTGCATTTAATATCCTTTTTATTTGTTACCAAAGTTGTTGTGTTAGGTAAATGCTTTAATGTTGTAATAATATATTACTATTTCAAATATTTACTTAACTGTAGTTTATTGTTGTGTCTGCATCTATGTAATTAGATTTATTTAGTTGCCCACCTTTGTAAAGCATTTTTTTTTACTGAATAGGAAAGACCTTAAATAAATAATAAAATAAACATATTGTAATGCCAAGGTAAGGGTTTTGTTTATTTGATGAAAAATTAATTAAATACATATTCCAAGTACAAACCGTACCAATTATTAAATTTGAATATTTATTCTTGCATTAAAACCACATAACAGTAGATTTAAAGATTTTTTCTGCGTTATCGAGATATCAGTGGCGTATCCAAGGGGGGGGGAGAGGGGGGACAAAACCCCCCTTTTGAAAAAAAAGTGTAAAGAAGAAAATAAAATAACAACAAATTACCATCTGACAAAATAAGGATTTTACTAGATACAAAGTTGGTTATTGATGCTTTAAAACGCACAGATTTTCACCAAAATGACCTTGATTGAGAAAAATTTTAGATTAAAAACATGATTTTAGATAAAAAAGTTGGTGCGATGCTTTAAAACAACGCACAGATTTTCACCAAAATGACCTTGAAGAAGATAATTTTTCCGGGGGGCACATCTATGAAAAAATTGATTGAACCCCCCCCTTTATGAATTCCTGGATACACCACTGCGAGATATCAATAAAAAACTGTTATTTCACATGGTTTTGAAATTGGCGTTGGTCTACCGCCTTAAGGTAGCTACCCCTCGAATGTTCCCTTCAACCCTACTGACCTGCTAGAAGAGGATTGGCCGCGGCGATGTTGAACTTGCGCACCGCGCACGAGCGCATCTCCTGCAGCAGGGCGCTCTTGCTGAGCGGGGCCGTACTGCTCGTCACCGCGACCACGTTGTTGTTGTTCTCCTCCTTCTCGTCGAAGTCCGTGAAGAAGTTCTCCAGCTCGAACGTCGTGTCGCCGAGCTGTTTGAAGATGTCTTCCTCGTCCTCTTCGTCGAGGCCGGATACGAGGCCCGTCAGGTCTGACTGGGAGAGCTCACCCAGACCCGGGGAGCCGTTCTCTTGCCCAGGGCCATTGCCACCCTCCTGCGGACACATAGACGACATAAGCACCCTGAAGACAACTAATATAGTACAAGCTAGTCCAGACATATTGTAAGTCCATGGTCCAACCAATGTAACCTGGTCATTTGGCCTTCTAAGTTTAATGTATACATTGTAATACAATAAAAAATTACTTGTTAACGTTTTTCTTTTAGTAACTGATATATTTTGGCCTTCTAAGTACAATGCATATTATATTACAATTGAAAACAATCTTCTATTAGACGAGAACCACCCTAAATAACCTAGACATTTCAACTTCTAAATTTAATGCATATTGCAATTTAAAAAAATCTATAACCCATGAACTATTATTGTTCAACCTAAAGTAGAGCTAGTTATTTAGCCTTCTAAGTACAATGCATAATATGTAACAATTGGTAGGTCAATTGTCTATTGCCCAGGAATGCATTTCTTAAATGAATAATAAATAATAAATTGAATTTAGAGTCTACCCACTCAGTTATATAACTGATTTTCAGTGGGGGACAGTAAATCAAAGCAACTAAGCCTACCCTGTAGGCCCCGACGCAATCGACGAGTGAGCGATAACCAACCAAAGATCGATATTTTTAATAGAAAATATAGCAATCAGTGGTATGGACAATGCAAACACCCGCGGATCAACGTCAGAATCAACAAGGCCGATTCAGAACAACTCTGAATTTATTATGTGCTTCGTTGCTAGGACGGCTCTAAAGTCACCATTTACAAACTCCTAAAATATGGACTGATGGACTTTAGTCCAAATCAGAAGTTAAAAAACTTCTCACTTTGGCGGGAATCGAACCCTGGACCTTCTGCATTGGAAGCAGATATGCTAACAACAAGACCAACAATGAATCATATTGAAGACCATTGCATTACAGATCAAAATTCTGTTAGTGTGAAATGGAAAACTACATCAGAGTACAATTGACCTGCCAAATCATATAATGCTTGGTCAACGATAGTTCTTCAGAAGTTATGCAGTTACTAGTCACCGTGGACCCAGCATATCCACCACGGCCAGCTCAGCACATTTAGGAATACTCAGACGCTCCCTATTATGCGTACTCACTACTCAATGACCTTTCCATGTCTGTATTATTATTAATTTATAAAATTTATCTATGTACGTACTTTTTTATACATCTTTACACCGAAAGTGGAAATCATGACCTCAACTTTTAAATACTTGTGTTAGCATTGCTGTTATGCAGTTACATTATTTAATACCACTTTTACTATAGGTCCAACAGTACAGTACAAACTACAAACACTATTAGGAGCCATTGATTAAATAGCAAATCCTTATTATTTTATGGTACCATACTGCCGTGTCACAAAATACTATCAGAATATCCAAGGATGTTGGTGTATTGTATGTCTAGTTAAACTAACAACATTTTGTTTTCATCCAAAAGAGAATGATTAATAGAATTTAAATCTCTTGAGAGGTGGATCGATAAATGAAGCCAATTGCCTTAATACATAAATGTGCGTTCAAAATGCAATACCCAATTCACACTCCCTTAATCATATACATAAAACGTGTACCATTAGTTACAATTTTAATTCAGGAGTATTTGTATTTGTATTGTGTACTTTAATTTAGCTGCAGTTGTCATCAGCAGGTGAAAAGTTTTGTCGTCCCCAGCCCTTCAGGCTGGGATTTATGTTCTCTTTGCTTTCCCAACCTGTCAACCATTCTCCAATCTCAGTATTTGTATTACGCAATTTAAATTGAACACTGTCACGTGTTTTATAAAATAACAGGAAATAACTCCCATACCAAGGCAATAACACAATTTTGTACTATTGACTTAAAATCAGCCTTAAAACATAAAAATCAATGATTTTTACCGTCAGAAAGTAGTCTTTAACTACCAACTACAGAAAACCATAATGACAACAGTGTAACCTTGAATTTTCAAATACTTTTTAAACGCCTTTAAACGTACAAATTTCATAAAACAAGTAAAAGTGGTATTTTTAATACTACTATATGGTAGTATTGTTTAGTATTTCGTGATTTGATGACAGATCTTAAATGGACACATTTTGCAAATGTTATAAATGCATTCCGTACATTCCTCCACAATCCTCCTGTGCTTGTAATTAATATAGTATAATTAAATAATATAATAAAGCAATATATCACAGTTAGTTTAGCTGTGAATAAACAAAGGTTTACTCCACACACCACACTAACCAGGCACTGTGACAGGTCCACCATCTTGCCGTCATTGTCCGGACACCATAGCAGGTCGTCGTCAATGAAGGGCATGGTGTTGGCATAGGCTTGGCCGGCCATCTGAGCGGGCTGCTGCCTGTACAGCTGCGTGTCTGCCAGCGTGAATGTTTGCGGGACAGGCGGGGAGAAGAATGCGGCCACTGCTACTCGCTACTAGGTGATACCACCCAGTGGACACTCCAGTAATGACCTGTAACAAGAGCATGACAATCAGCACGATACTAGGTACTACATTCTAGCACTTCAATTTATCCCAACCCAATGTAACTCAATGCAATCCAATTCAGTTTTTTATAAGACAAAAGAGCAAAAGCGACCCAGTCTTACAACGGAACTCAGACGGGGCTGCTTTTGTGGTTATGTCATCTGTCTGTGTGTACAATTCAAAACGACCGATCTCTGAACCGATTGCGCTGAAATTTGCACCAAATTTTTGGGTGTATGTTTGTTTATTATTATTTTTACTGCGATTGAGTTTTCACTCGGTGGCAGAATTTCTCTCCCTATTAACCCTCCCTTAAACTTAAAATCTATATAAATCTTTCTCCCCGACTACTTCCCCTTGCAACCCATTACAATCTATTATTGTTCTACCCAAAAAGGAATTTTTTCCCCACATCAGTTTTAAATCCAACCCTTTCACATTTCCAGCTATGATCATTCTTACCCAAAATATAACCCTTGTCTCACATCTTTGCCAATTTCATCCCATCCTTCATATCCCCTGCTAACTCTATAAAATGTTGCCAATCTGTCTTCTCTCCTCCTGCATTCCAAAGTCTGCCATTTCAGCATTGTAACCAATTCTCCAGAACTTTCATAATCCCTAATCACCATCCGTCTCTCATCTTTAAATAATTATTCCATCTCAATCCTTTCCCCATAACACACCTGGACGCATTCTTCTGTGAACATGTTCAGCAAAATCTGTTACGATTCAAATGTACAATAAATAATAGATTAAAAATAGTCTGAAATGTGTAGCATTTAATATTTTAACGTCATTGGCTTTTGATCTCGAACAAATAGTTTTCATTGAATAATGTTCTGAATGTAAGGCGGTGAATGCATTGCAGTGACCAGGGTATAACCACAGATAATAGAGTACACTGTACTCTGTTATCTGTGGTATAACGATTCCCACGCTCAAGGTTCCCCAAAATTACGTTACTCGTATTTCATACTGGCTAATGCTTTCCATGATATTGTATGCATTTCAAAGCATTTTCTATAATTTTTTTAATGCATTCCGTAAATTTAAAAAATCTATCCCGACCAGGGTCTGAACCCAGGTCTCTTACATTCCGGGTATAAGGGTGCCTTAGTCAACTAGAATAAGAAAACGCCAAAGTCGTTGTTAGACGAGTGAGCGAGCCATGTGTTGAGCATCCGGTAACATTTAAGCCTACATTTAAGTTCTTTGATATATGAATTACAAATGAAAGGGTTTTGAGTTTAGTTGGTAGGATACAAAGGAAACATTTTCAACAGTAAGACCATAATGCGCCACTCTAGCCTATGATAGGCTAGGGGAGAAAGACCCATGCTGTCTTGATCCAGCTAGGGGGATGACAGGGAATGTTCCTAGGTACTTAACACATGGCTAACTCACTCGTCTAACAACGACTTTGACGTTTTCCTACTATGAAATAGGACTAATTAATATTCATTAATAATATAATTAATTATCGTTATTTTAATTGATATGAAAAATTGTATACAAAACAATAATACAAAAAATATTAAAGTGACAGTTGAATTGTAGAAGTGTCGCTTGTCTCCTCCCCCCCCCACACACACACATAAATTATTCTAGTGCTCTTAAAATTATGAGACGAATGAGCGAAGCGAATTAGGATTTCAATTCAAGATAAACGGAGCTTATTCTGTGACTCTGTGCATGTGTGTACTATAAAAATCAGCCGAATCGCTGAACAGATTGCGCTGAAATTTTAAACAGACATCCGGTACGAGTTAACTGAGAACTGCTAACAAAATCAGCTAGATAATTGCAATATAACCTACAAGAAATAATTCATTGAAAAATAGGCTGTGTAGGAATTATTTTAACGTCAATGGTTTTGTTTTTGAAAAAATATTTTTTGTTTGTCAGGCTGTAAAAATTGCATGCAGTGACCAAGGTGTATAAAATATTACACGCTCAAGGTACCGGTACCCCAAACTCTGCTCGGAGATTGAGTATAGTCTACCTTGCAATCTTTTCACGTATTTCGTACTGGCTATTATTTCCATAGAATTGTCATAGATGATACACTACACTGCGTTATATATGCATTTCAAAACATGTTTTATAATTTTTTAAATACAATCCAGAAAGTACAAAATCTTTCTCCACCAGGGGATTGAAACTAGGTCTCACACATTTCGGGTACAAGGGCCAACTAGACTAGGAAAACGCCAAAGTCGTTGTTAGACAAGTGAGCGAGTCATGTGTTGAATACGTGGGATCATCTGCAAACAAGTTGATTAAATGATAGGGTTTTGAGTTTATTAGTTATAAGGGCGCGTCAACTGTGAGGCCATAATGCGCCACTCTAGCCATGATAGGCTAGGGAGGAAAGAACAACGCTGTATAGATCCAGTCTTAGGTAGAGGGCAAAGAAGGGAATGTTACCGGGTACTCAACACATGGGTCACTCACTCGTCTAACAACGACTTGGGAGTTTTCCTAGTTATTAATATGAGCCCCGAGTCTACAAACTCTCGTAGCTACGCCACTGGATCGCGGGAAACCCAGATTTTATTAGATTTTTACTTAGGAGACTTATAATAATTTTACTAAATGATGAATGATGATAATTAATAAATAAAAAATGAATAATAAATAAATAAATAATAATAAATGAATGAATAATAAATAAATAAATAAATACATATTTAAATAAATAGTTTGTAAATTGGGTGCTGAGTGATTCTGCAGATTTACCAAAGTTGTAATATATTTTCAAAACCTTTTAGAGGATAAAAACTCTTCAATAATGCAATAAAAACAACGCCCCTTTTTATCTACTATAAGGTTTTGAATAAATTATTGTGAACTTTCCTAACTTAAAAGAAAATGCCAACCAAATTGAAATATTATCAATGGTATAAGAATAATTGAGTAATTAGGCCATAAGGGTCTGATTTATTTGATTTAGATTGAAACAAACACATATTTTGTGTCCCAGGAAGTGACAAAATAAAGCGTTCTGCATAACTAACCTTGCAATATCACGGTACTTCTCAAACTTGATCCAAAACATGAACGACGGTTCTGCGGAACTCTCTGAAAAGAAGAGAAATCACAATTAATTCGAATCGTTCATATTTCCCACACTTTTTACGTTATTTTAGTACCAACTAAACAG
This sequence comes from Sweltsa coloradensis, assembly GCA_024449915.1. NCBI lineage: Eukaryota > Metazoa > Arthropoda > Insecta > Plecoptera > Chloroperlidae > Sweltsa > Sweltsa coloradensis. Next base: position 436,182 of record JAMZAV010000359.1, on the reverse strand, counting down.
AACTGTAAATACAAGAAAGTAAGGAAAGTTTTTGTTCCTGCGTTGGCTAAACTGGTTGTTTCAAGATGGCGGCTTCCAGTGTCACGCGTGAAGTGCTAGTTAACGTCAGTTTAGTGTTTGTTATTGTATTAGTGTAAGAAAGAACACGTGCTCGTTATGGAGGGCGGAGACGAATTCCTGGACCCCAGGTCCCCTAATTTCAACCCCCTCAGAGCCCTTTATTCCAGGAGTGTCCCCCTTCCCGATCCCAATGCTCCAGTCCTCACAAACTTCGTCCAGGAAACCGCATTGAACCCAGCATCGCCGGCGTTCGATCCCATGAAGGCCCTGTATTCTAAAGACGTCAAACTTCCCGTACCAAACGCCCCGGTTTTAGACAATTTACATAAATACATTGCAATTGCAAAGAAAAAGGAGGAAACATTGATTAAAACCGAGGACGGTGCTAGCCCCGGGCCTAGTACGTCTGGACGTCAACAACAGGTGTCTGGGACGGGAAGGCCTAAACCCGGGTCTAGCAAGGACAAATCTGTTGCATCGACGTCCTCTGACTCTGGTGCACCTGCCAGACGGTTTCTACCTCATCAACGTAAGCTGGTGGTTTTCTTATTAGTCCCACTGACGAGCGTATTTTGTTGGCAACACCTGTAGCCTAGGGTTGTAAATGTTACTTTATGTAGGCCTTCTAATCATAATATGCAAGGTATATGCCTACTTACTCGTCTAATAGGATAAAAGATAGAATGCATGTTTTGTTTAGCCCTACACGGTACACCTTTTATTTATGTAATAAACCAAGCTGGGTCCAGCAGAAGTCGAGCGAACTTTAGAGGTTATGTTTACTAGTTGGTGTGGTTTGTACGGTGGCCGCTAGAATGAGCGCGCTTGGGCGACGTGTCGCTGAAGCGGCAACTGTCGGAACTTCTTGTCCTCGCGTACACTCGGGTGCCCGTAAAAGTGGAGACTGTTGGTTTTTATCGGTCACTCACCGGACGTCAGTGTGTCGAGTCATAACATAATGCGTCACTCACTCTTCCACACCATTAAATTAAATCGAGAAGCGACGAATGACAATTTTTAGGACTATGAATAATTGTTTTTTTAACTTCGCTCTATGTACCGCCCATGTCATCATTTTGCAGGCCTATTTTAATTTGAAATATAAACAGTCATGGTGAATAAAATATGTCAATCATCACAAGCCAAGTGATACTTCCTAGTCAGATCTGTTATCTTCTTTGTTTGTGTTGCTAAAATTGTCTGATAAGGTCAATAAACCCATTCGTCTGTTATCACGTTATCTCTGACAGTTGGGAACTAAAAAACCTAATACAAAGCAAGCCGACTTTTTCTGTGTGAGAGAGTGGGTATATGCTCAACGTTGGTGGAATTTTTATTAGTTAGGCTAGGCTCATTGCTTACACACACAGCAACAGCAATAAAAAGCAGGCTATCTACTTACTAGATTTAAGCACATTTTACTCCTTGCCCAATTGCAATATAATCTTTTACAGGATTTTACACAGAAAACGCTTAAGTCCGCACTAGGTTGTGGATGAGCGTATAATTGGGAATTAAGCTGCCATGTGTTTGCGGGTTTTCTGTTGTTCTGTGAAAAAAATCAGAACTTTGTTGAAAATTTTTTTTAAATTAAATCCAAATTAAATAAAAAATTAACTTTTTTTTAAAATTAATCGTAGTTTAAAAAAAAAATAAATCGTAAATATTGAAGATTTGTCATAAGAAATAATTATTCGATTACGCACAAAATTTAACGAATATATTAATTCTTAAAATTAAGGTTCTGTGCAAAAAATCATTTAATCAGTAAAGCATTTGAGGTGTTATAAAAGAAGAAATTAAAAATCGTTTAAAATTGCGATTTTCATGAGAAAAATTATTTGATTACGACTCAAATTTCACACGAATATATCCAATTCATAATCAAGGTCTGTGAAAAAATCATTACAATCGGATAAGCATGTAGGAGTTATAAGTCGAAGAAAATTTTTAAAAATCGAAAAAAATCGTAAAATTATGTTTATTTTTTTCATGAAAAATAATTTTTCGATTGCGCTCAAAAACGTGGCAGTTCTTAGTCAGAGATTTCGAAGGGCTCCAAAAAATTTCATCGCAATCGGAGTATCGGTTTTAGCCTAAAATGTGGTTAACAGACAGACAAAAATACAGAAAGAAAGAAAAAATAAAAAAAAAAAAAAAAAAAAAAAAAAAAAAACATCGGATTTTTTTCTCCAGTGTAGTGAAATGGAATTCTTCGCTTCGCTCGCTACGCTCGCTACGCTCATTCAAAAATGTTAAGATTTACGAAGAACACTTTGTGTTACTTTGTTAATTACAAGCTAGGCAAATATTATTAATTGATATATAAATGTATTCCCCAAAAAATGAACAAGTAGCCTAGGACACCACCACCAGGCTACCAAATAACAATTTTGTATTTTTTTTAAATCGTTTCTACTTTGGTTTAACCTACTTTTGTAGGTAGCTTGTTTCTGTCACAATATGCAATCTTGCATATCCCTAATTGACCCAAGGCACGAAAATGTTTTATTGATTATTTCCTATATAAAATATTTGCCAAGAAAATCTCGTAGGAGAACTTTATCATTTAAAAGGACACAATAAATAACTCCCTTTGTAAGGAGAACGACAAACTCCTGTAGCTTGAATACTAATCATCGGTACATAATCAATTATTATAATTCTATTTGGTTGTCGCATTGTTCACACAAGCACAGCCTGACTATAACTTGACACAATTCAATGTAGCCATCACTGTCGGTGACGGTAACATGTAAGGCTTCAGTGTTGGAATGTGCTGACATATTAACACACCAGGGATTTATTTAATAATATTACCGACACTTTATTTTTAAAAACGTCATTATACTTGTTAGGCACGTCAACACGATGGCATAATAATATAACGTAACGCTTTTCAAGAGGGGATTAACATGTAAAATGAATGACAGTTTAATGAAAAATGGGGGACAAGTGAAAGGTATTGGCCGAATATTAATAATTATGTACGTAACTATGCAACATGTGTAGCCTATACGATAAAAGGTGTAATGTAGCAAGTTATCGGGCTAGAGAGAGACGATTTGAGATTTTATTTGATATACTATTTATATATTTATAGTTTTGGGACATACCTCAATATCAGCCAATCTAATACAATATTATCCTTGGCCAGGCGGTCTATTTACTAACTTGTGCGACAACAGTCGATCGACAGCGACAACTTTGTAATTACAATAACGCATGTAAAACTGTTCCAATCGAGACAGTAACAACAGCTTACAAATGAGCTAGTATGACTTATTCTATATTTACAAAGTTGTCGCTGTAGGTCGACAACTGTCATTTGAGTTAGTAAATAGCCCCCCCCCCCCTGGACACAACGGGCAAAGTGTAAAATTAAATGTTGAGCTACGTAATTTTAATTAATGTGTCAACACACTTAGTTCCACCTACCTAGGTAAAATTTTTTGTTAATAGTGATAGTTAGGTTATGTCCCGAACGAAATAAAATACATTTAATTTCAATCAGACAACTTTCTACGACTTAAAATATATCAGTCAGAGACTCAGCGGGCGATACAATAGCCACGAACATAGTCTCGGTGTGCAATCTATAATAACCACAGTCCAACGAACATTGTGCCGAGTTATATTAAATTCAATTATCAAAATTTGTTCCCTCTGTTTTAAAGCATTCCATAATCATTTTGCATCATCATCTTTACAACAATGTACAGAACCATTAATTTCCTTCATTTGTTGTCATTTGTAATTGTATTCATGTACACTAACATTGTACTGTGTACTGATTAGTACGCTGGACCCTGTGGTCTTCCAATGTAATTTGGGACAGCTGTCAAATTAAAATTGATTTTTATTATTATGTGATCGAATGAATTTGTTACAAATGCGTACGGAAAACTATCGTGTTATTCGCAATTATGTCGGCTACGTGCTTCGCGTGTTTCTCAATCTCAACTGAGTCTTAGTAGACCGATATGTAGAGGGGTGTGCTCGAAACTAGAGTTCAATGAAACTAGAACCATAGGCTACTATTACTAACTAGTCTACACGCATGATCTTAAATCAGGTACCTATACCCAGCACATGCAATGACTATTGTTAAGAAGCATTAATTGAAAAATGAAGAGGATGATAATGATGATTGCTCGCGAAAAAAAAACAGTTTTAAAACGACTATGAAAAGCGAAAAAAAGAAATGGCTGTAACTTGTTAATGATAATTTGCAAAAAAAAATTACCTGAATTCTGAATATTCGTAAATTTATTCAAGATTTATCGTCTTTATAGACTAATTTCCGGGTTGCAATGAATCTCATAGATCCAACTTTTTTCTCACGTATAATTGAATTAAAACAAAAACTAGCCACATATCACATTGTAAAATAAGGATACATAATATTACGTCGTTGCGGCGGAAGTGGGAGAACTCCTACCCCCCCCCCCCCCCCCCCCCCTCATGTTCCAAACAACAATTTTGTTTGCATGACGTCGTTTAGCAGACTTTTATTTTAAACTCAACTCATTTGACGTAGGTAGATACTATTAGACAGATTCGCTTTAAAAGATTGCTTATTATTCAATAATAAGTTTTTAACTAATAATATACACTTTACAGAATGTCCTCATCAATCAACCACACGCAGTCACCACATAACGCGACATCTAAGAAACGTCTCACAAGAAGTGTAAAGCTGTATGTTTTCTAAGATACCGGAAGTATTCACTTAGGCGGAGTTGGTAAATAAAAACATCAATACTTAAAGGGGTATTCACCCGCTATACTAAAAAAAATCATTCAGGCTAACTAGTTATGAAAAATTATTGGGTCCACCATGACCGGATTTTTTTTGTCAAACTTACTATTTTTCGAGCTAGGTCCCATCGGCAAAAATCTCCCATGAGAAATAACAAGGGACGCTCTTTATACCCCGTGACCTTGGGAGGATTTTGATCCAAAAAAATATTGGCCATTATTGATGTACTCGGTAGCCTTTTCTGTAAATCCTCTATATTTTGTTTTGTAATTTGGGCAAGTGATTCGGTCAAAATATGCTGATTACCAAGAAGGGGTGTGATTTTGGAATGCATATTTTTGCGAGTTTGAGAGTATATTTGTGCACAGTTTCAAGACACGATGTTATAAAATACCATTTAAGATTGGTACTATGCTTTAGTATATTATGTGGAACTGAAAAGAATCAGGTTAAACCCGATTTAAGAAATTTTCCAAAACGCCAATTTTCTCAAATTTCTGGATAAAAAATGAAAAATTCGTATGAAGTCACAGTTACAATATATAATTTTTTTAAACGGTCATTTGAGTGTAGTATTATGCTATAGACTATGTGGTAAAAAATAATTTTTTGGGGTAATAGCCCCTTTAAAAACCTGAAGTAGGTACGCGGGATGAACTTTTGAGTTATAGACCGTTATAAACACTCGAGCAGGAGTATGCTACGTGGCGGTCCTGATCTTCGCACTCAGCCTCGTTGTGTACAATTAGTACCTAGATAGGAGGGTGGCAAAACAATGCCTGTAATAGGCCTAACTAAGGCTGGGCACGGAAATCGATATTTCGATACGATATCGATATGTGTGGGAATATTTTCTATAGCCTATCGATATTAATGGACTCGATATAATTATATCGAATAATCATTTTTTTTTTTAATTTAAAAAAATCATCAATCGGGAAGCCGGGTAGGTAACCTATTAGTATATTCGACCTAAGTTTTACATCATGTGGTGGAGGTGCCGGGTCACCAAACGCGAGTGCGCAAACGTAAAAATAGTTATGAGTTTTTGGCATTTCCCTTTTCAAAACGTTTTCGCCACACATTCTTAATAGCAGGCCTACTCTTTTGATACATTTTGTATATTTTGTTTTTAAATGTAGGCTTTTTGTACAAACATTCAACTTTCTATACATCGATATTTTCGTGTACACGTATCGATAAAAGAATGATAGGTAATAGCACTACTCTAGTAAAAACCCTTGTAATTTGTGTGTTACTGTTTGATAGTCGATGGATTATATTGTCGTAAAAATAAATGCAGCATATACAACAACAACAACAACAACAACAACAACAACAACAACAACAACATAGTTGTTCTGAATCGGCCTTGTTGATTCTGGCGTTGATCCGCGGGTGTTCGAACTGTCCATACCACTGATTGCTATATTTCCTATTAAAAATATCGATCTTTGGTTGGTTATCGCTCACTCGTCGATGGCGTCGGGGCCTGCAGGGTTGGCTTGGTCACTTTGGTTATGTCCCTGCACTGAAAATCGTTGTGACTGAGTAGGTAGACTCTTGATACGATTTATTTATTTATTTATTTATTTATTTATTTATTTATTATTTATTTATATACCGATGCTTTTTCCGTTTGAAGTATCGGGACCACGTGTATAAGCCTAGATCAATGGGCAACATCGTCGGTACGTTAAGCTGGAGGTTCTGGTGTCGAGACCACGGAGTACGAAACATACCGTCCTATGTAGACTGAAATGAGGATTCCCGGTGGCAGGAATCGAACCCCTAGCCTCACGAAGAGAATAGGTCTGTTCTTTTGTCCACCAATTTGTACACCTTTTGCACTTTTTACACCTTTTGAAGAAATAAACGTTCTTTTGTCTAGGTGTAAGAACAGTATTTCTTCCAAAGAAGTGTTCTTTTGCCCAAGGGGGTAATTCCAACTTTTACACTTTTTGCACCTGCCTCTTGAGGAGGTGTAACAGGTGTAGATATGGAAATTCGCGCCAATTTCAAAAGTAGCCCCGTTATAATGTGCGATAAAACTGATAATAATAATAAAATAATATGGAATAGAATTGTAGAATATACACAAAGCTGTGTTATTGAGTGAGATATCTTCTGAAAGTGTTTGAATTGAATTACAGCAGGCAACATAAACTCGAAATTTGCTGTCAAATTACAACAAAATCGTTATTTTGTCCACCCGTGAAATATTACCCCACTTCTGATTCTGTATTTTACACCTAGATGTAATTACCACAATTTGAGGTGGACAAAAGAACAAACTTAATGAGTGCAAGTGGCTGACGATGTGGGACGCGGCACTAGGCTACATCCTAGTCCTAATGGTCGTGCGTTCACCTCTCGCTTGAAGCACCGAGCCTACCTCTTATTGTTCACATACACGACATCGTGATCGCTTTCGAGGAAGCGTCTTAGACTTACTCGTCATCAGTCAACTGGGTTCGATGCCCAGCCGCGGCGTTCTCGAGCTCGACAATGCAATCGCTTACGTCTAAACCTATTGTAATGATATAAAAAAGGCCCAAGGAAAAAATGTATGTTCTTTTCCAGTCAATGGATGTGAAACCTTCTGAGATATTGCATATTAAAATATATTTTTCTACAAAAGGACGGAGAAAAAGTTAATTTAATTAATTTCATTGTGTTAATAATATGTTTATTGAAAAATATTAAATACTTTTTAAATGCAATTAGTCTACGGTACCCAAAGTTGAGTACAATGGTCATTCAAGTTTATAGTTTTATCCACAGCATTCTTCGATCGTCCTACACAAATTTGAATTGCATTTCTTCCCCAGTAGTAAAAATCGGTTATTTTTAACAAAACCGATGTCAATGATAATATAGACATGGTTCTTTCAACAATATATGCAACGTATTAGACCCTAATGAGCTCTTTGTTAGTGCGAGTGTTGTTGGGCCAAACCAACGAAATCATGTTATTAAACCTTTAATTTAGTCTAACGCTCAAACCACATTTTCTTATCCCCCTTTCCTTCTGTTTTATCAAGAATGACAAGCACAGCTTCTATGTCGTTAGTTCTTGCATAGATTATAGTTAATTAAACCTTTGCTAGGTCGAAGGGGCGGTATTTTAAAGGTCGTAGGCATCAGGGGTTGTTTGGGGGCGAACTACTTTTCGTTCAGTATTTGCTTCAATTTCACTTCGCTTACCTAGACTGTGCTTCCTTGCACTGCTTCCCCATCAGACGTGCCTAATTATACTCGTCTAGTTTATTACTTCTGGACTAGACTCAGACTAGGATTCTTTAATTTCCTAGACCACCAGCGACTAAATCCGGTGGTCCCATAAGTTAACGACATTTTTATGTGTAGATTAATAAGATATACAGAAAAAGGCGTGTTCTTGGTCGGAGCGGTCGTCGGTTGAGAGCCGCACTGACAGTGTGTTACAAGTTAGCCTGGTCATTCACCTTAGCAATGCTCTATACTCTTCGCCGAGTGGCTGGCTTGACTATCCATCCATGTGATGTGAGGTCATTTGACAACATTTCACTAGAAAACACTGTGAGGCTGGTTGAGTCTTGTGCAGTGTGGGGTGGGGTGGCAAGAGAGAGAGGGTTGCGGTTTTATACATTGATCATCAGTTCACGTCGCACTTTATTTCAATCCCATCGTATTCCCCTCACACATCACAACCCCCACCCACCCTGCTCGCCTGTGGCTGGTTCTGTCCAGCACAGGCCTGTCTACCCACATCCACCCAAGATTATCACAATCATGACATTTAGAAAAATATCGAAGAAACAGTACCATATATTGTGTTGGTGGATCATATGATCTTATGATATCATTGATCGCAAGCTGAAAATTATAAATAAAGAGCAAATTTCAACACTTGAATTTACTAGAATACCGACTAAAAACACAATTTATTTATGCTAGGCACATGCTTAAAAATCTGGGAAATATGAATTTACATGGAGCTAGGCTAATTTTAAAATGATTGATTGATTGATTAATTGATTGGATATTGCTTAACGTCTCATATTAATGCACTTTGGCTATTCGAGACGATTAATTTAATTTTAAAATTAAAAATGTTAGAAGCGCTATTAATTAGGCCTATACAGGTTTGCAGCGGAAATCCACTACATTAGAATTATCATGAGCTGCCAACAAAACAATGCAATAGTAGGGCTACATTATAGTATTGGATTTTCAGTCCATTTACACAGAATATAATAATTATTTATTTCATTTTGATCGTGTACATGGTACAGATATGCACTGCTCCGAAGAGAGTGTGAAATAGTAGATATTCTAATACATAGATATACTTTATATACTTAGATATCTATTCTAGGTAGAGCATACTTAAAATACTTATAATAATTATAATTCAGTCTAGAACAAAAGTTAATAACATAAAAGGGTAAGGGTAATCCATTGCTGAAAGCCCCCTATAGCGAGCCGCCAGGCTCATTGGGGGCTTGACCAATAATTGTAAAATGTGAATTTTGACATGCAATAAAGAACAATACAACAATATAAGTGACATAATAGACTGTTTATAAGTTTAGTTTTGTCGGTCATTCTGATTTACAAATTCATCAATAGAATAAAAACACTTGTCAAGCAGAAATGATTTTACTCTAGCCTTAAAAATTATGTGCCTGCTTGTATTTATGAGTTTGATGTCTGCTGGTAATTTGTTATAGAGGGCTGAGCATAGAGCCAATGGTCCTTTGGTAAACTTGGATGTGCTGAAAGAGTCGATATGAATGTTGATTTGCGAGCGTGTGCCATGGTGATGAATTTGTGAATTGCGGGGAAACCATTCAGGATTATTGTGAACAAAGATTACACAGATTTGAATAAGGATACATGGAAGAGTCAGTATTTTTAGATTTCTAAAAAATTCTTTACAGGATTTTCTCCTATTGGCTCCAACCATGATTCTGATGGCTCGCTTTTGAATGCGAAAGACACGGATTGCTTGCGATGAGGCGCCCCAGAACATTAGTCCGTATGCTATATGCGAGTGGATATGAGCGTAATATACCGCTAGCAAAGTTTGCGAATTTACAATTGTTTCAGCTTTCTAAGCATGAAGCAACGACTTCTCAATTTAGACGAAACTTTTTCAATCTGGGGAGACCAATCCAGAGTTGCTGTGATGGCTAGACCTAAGAATTCAACTAACTCAGAGCAAGCAATGCTTTTGAACTTAGACGTATTAGAGGGCTTGAGTTTACTGGAGAGTGTGGAGAATGAAAGTTTAAGACAAATGATTTGGAGGTTTGAAGAGCTAAAAGATTTGTGGTACAGTAGTTGGACATGTTATCTACCTCCTTGTTGGCCATTATGATAAGATTGTTAACTAAGGGGGAAGGTGCTGTAAAGAGTTGGCTGGAATCGTCCACATACTGTGTTAACGAGCCGAAATTGAATTGAAATAAAACATATATTTGTAGTATATTTGAAGCCTTCAAGTACTTTATTGAAGTGACAGCCAATAGCTATAAGAACGTTATGATTTTCATCAGATATCAGCTCAGAATCTCTTGCACTTGCATGCCACAAATTCAAAGATATAACTTTTCACACTTCGCTCCTGTTACAAATTGCTCTAGAATGAGATAAGTATTGCACAGGGACTACAAACCATGTAACAATTAACGTAATAAATCCTCAGTAAACACAAGGGCATGTAATTAAAATATTAATTGCTCATTAAGCATGTAACGCATATTGCCGAGCAATGCTTGACATTGCAGCGGAAGTTGAAGCCAAAGTCAAGGATTTTAGTCTTCGTACCTACATTCATTATCACATATCGCGAATTATTTTAAATAATTAGCACTGGTCGGAAATGTAAAAGTCAATTTTACTCAAGTGCTTGTCGCTTGAATTAGCAGAAACATTGGCGGTACATCACGAATAGCTTATTGTCTTGAAAGCAAGCACGGTATATTGTCCAAAGAATGTGTGGTAGGCATACTTAGTGTTATTGCTCCATTTCATTGGTCGGGAAACACTATAGTAGGTGTAGTTGCTTTTATGGAAATCAATCCAGAAATTAAAAAAATCCATCCACCCCGCTAAAATGTTTTTTATTTTATTAATTTCCATGGAAAAATGTTATTGATAAAAAACGTAGTTTGTGTTTATCTAATTAAATTTATACATTTATATATTTATTTATGGCCAATGAACATCTTGAATTTTGATCAAGATACAAAAAACGTTCTGGGTTGTAGCTTTTAACATTATTGTAATACGTCGGGACAAACTTCGAAATCAAAACGCCACCAATCTAGTCGAAATGTGAGTTCGTGGACTTTAGGACTCCTAGAAAGAAAACTGTAGGGCCTATAACTTAATAAAGAAATGGCTATGTCGAGAAATAATGTTCTTGTTATCTATCAATGGTGGACTGGAAAAAGAATCAAAATACAATAGTTTTAGTTCATTCAAACTTCCATTTTTCCACTGTACCATGCAGTAAAATTTTAATTTTAATTGATACTATATCATATCAATAAACTTTTCGAGTTTCATGTGTTATAACATAATTTATCGATACACTTGTATCGTACATACGCATCCATTCAAGTTTTAGATTTTACTATGTATCTAGGCGTTTTTTTTTTTTTTAAAGAACTTTTTACAAAATATCATTGCATTTTCATTTCATTCGCACTTGTGGGACACCCGTCCCGTTGTCAACAAAGAATCAATAAAGAAATGATAGGGTACATTGAAGTGTAGGTTAATTTTATTAGAAAATGCCTACGTTTAAATAAATCTAGCGAAAGTAAAATTAAATACATAGGAACTAGCTATATTATTTAAAATGTTAGGGAAGTAATTATCAATTAATTAATACTGTATGTATAATTGTTAACAGAAGGGTGATAGAAAACGGTAAATGGGCCTAAAAGTGTGCTAAGTAAATGTCCTGTACTAGCCAGGCCATGCACGTGGAAGCGTCAGCTAGCTATCTCGCACACGCCCACTAGTGGCCTCCAACACTTATATGATATCTCTGAACAACGAGACTCGTACCGAGATATCGTTACACCTACCTAACCTTCATTGATACTTTTCTAGCTCTTTTACCCGACAAACCGGTTAGCAGGACTCGCATTGCTCGTATATATGTAAATCTTGTGAGTTCTATTTCCGCTAAGAATATTCTCGAGCTAATAGAGTGAAAGTAAAGAGACATGCTTCACATTAATATCCTAGATTGCAGGAAAAATTAAGTGTTTTAATTATCTGCCCACATATTTATATTTTATATTTTTACCAGAGAGATTGGCATTGATGGAAAGCTGTCGGTTCAACAGAAAGGTAAGTTTTTTATGTTAGTTAATTAAATTAAATAAGTTAAGTTAGTTTAGTCGTGAAATGATAATTTTTGTAATTTTACATTTTCCCCCAATATTTGAGACGACAATGAAATGTGAAATTAGCTGTTTAAAATTCTTGAGACAGGATTCGAAAAAACCAGGTCCCTTGATCTAATGTGGCTTGAAACAGCAACTTTTAGTCGATATTTTTGGGGTTTATTTCTGTTTTCTGTTCATTGATATTTTGTTCTCGTCACTTTTACCAACATCCACAAAATGATTGGCTATAACTAACTCGAACAAGTCCAACATCCAGCTTTTATAAATTTTCCCAGTTACAAGCAGTTTTCTTCGCTTTGTTTCAGTTTTCATGTGCGGTCTTTATTAATTATCTTAGCTTGCGAGGAATAGGATTGTGCATCTGATGCAGACATCTCTAGGCTGATCTCTGTGCACAGAGGAACCGGAGTGAACCCGACTACAGAACAGATATATCAATCAAACATACGACTCATAATAATCAATCAGAAACAGAACATATAATGTCGAGTCATTGATTGTGCGAGCATGTTGTTAATTGGTTGATTGGTAATCACTTACAGTTCGTTAAGTTTATTCTGTTGTTTTTTCATAATAATTTGTTTGACAAAACAAAATGAAGTCTTCAATTTGGTATGTACCCCATATTGGACCCGGTTTTCCTTCAAAGCAGTATAAATATCATAATTTGTTATTGGGAAGCTGTCAAACCGTCATTGCTAATTGAAACCTTGTCATAAAGAACACTCTGCCAACAAGTTTGGGATATACGGTGTTTTTTCTCCTTGGTAACAATGTTTGTACATGGGGTGACAACTGGGTTATGTAAAATATGGATCCCCGTTTATTATAATGGACATTAACCTTCCACGATTTCATCTCTAATTTAATTTAAACTAATTTAAAAAAGCTAAAACTTTTATCTTATGCATATCTAAAATTACCACGATGCTAATTAGTTAAGTGTTTTACATATTATTACACTTGCCTATTTTAACACAAAGAATCCAGTAAAACTCGACTGCCAAAGAATACACAATTACTCTCTAAAATACATTGTTCACACTTTTTGCATTCTTCTCGTTACCAAATTAGTCAAAATGCTTTTAAAATTCTTGACGTCTTGAATTAAACCATCAAGCCGTCACGATCTCTAATGGAGGGCATTGTATTGTTATTGTTATTTAGACATGACAATAGTGTCTCCCTCCGTTATCTCGGACTAGTTTTCATCACTTAACTATGTAATAATCTCCGTTTCTTCCGAGATGCAGTCTGTACTCTGAAAGGGAGAGTATCATATCCACTTTCCCGGCTCAATTACTTGCGCAGTATTATGCGCTACCTCGCAGACGGTCGCCATTAGTTTTCACTCCTCTCCTCTCTCACTTTCGCTTAAACTACAACTTTCCATTGTTGATCAGTGATCACTTTCATTTTGGCATATAAATGAACGCTTATAAAATACATGAGTGTTTTATGTGCTCCACTTGGAACTTGACCGACGATAAAAATAGATAATTGCAATTATTTATTGACATTTATAGGTGTTAAAGTTTCTAATTGGAGTTTCTTCCAGTAAAATATCGAACTAGATTGTACGTCGCACTTATTTTGTAAAACACGAGCGACAAAGACGAAGACTGGCGGAGTTGGACGAAGGTGACACGTAGACTTCGCCCAGTCAATGTGAACGGCTAAATTAAATTAGAAAGAACGGTGCAACTTAGGTCCCTAGTGGAACGTAGCCTACTCCCGTACAAACAACACATTTTAATGGTAGTAATTTTATGATATTCTAAAATTAGTATATGAATATTGAAAATATGCTGGTCTTTAGTTTGTCATTGTTCGCTCGTCGATGGTGTCGGCGCCTACAGGGTTGGCTTGGTCTGCTTTAAATAAAATGTCCCCCACTGAAAATCAGTTCTGTGAAGGAGTGGGCTTACTCTAAAAACGAATTTCTTATATTTTTTTCATTCTATATTTTATTATATTTATTATTTATTTTTATATTATTTTATCTATTTTATTCGTTGCTTTCATAAAAACATTGATCTATGTATGTATTTGTTAAACGTCCATCCTATTCAGTTATAAAAACTGATTTACAACAATGTTTTTTTTAGGAATCTTGATATTATTTTCTTTTACCCTAATGTTCGCTCAAAACAAAAGTGTATACTGAGCTCTGAAATCTATAATAATTTGATATTAGAAGTTAGAACCAAACAAGTTTAACTCAAGATCATACAATTATTTTTGTTACTTTATAATGGCAACGTGAAACAATCGTCCTCCCCATAGAACTTTATCCTGTTTTGTGTGAATATTCCTACATTTCCACAACCGAACTCATTTTATCCTCTTTCATTGCAACCATAGAAGATGTTTGCAAAAATCACATCTCAAAATTATGTTGGTGGGGGGTAATTGTATCTGAATCAACTTGTAAAGTGTCGTCCTGATAACACAACAATACGCTACAACTGAAAGGCGCAATGTAAGTTCTTCTTCTTTTTAGTTTTACTGGCGTCCATGCAGTTTGAAAGGTGGTTGAACAACCTCGGAGGATACATTAGGTCAGAGAGTCCGGCTGCAGCGGACTCGTGTGACTCCCCGGGTTATTTTAGGTGGGAAGGCCAATGACCAAACAGGTCTGGTTACACAACTAATACAAAATAACGTCGAAACTCAACGAGGCACAAAACAAATTGTACTCCATCAATTCTTATTACCGAGTGTCGCGCCAATAATACATATTTAATAAATAAGTAACATACATTATACTAGGCCACTTCGCAAACGGGTTTTTTAGACGCGTTGATTGATGCTTGTTAGGGCCTATCTACCTGTATTTCGACATTCGAAATAAAAAAACATGAAATTGCGATTTTTATGGAAAATGTTTCTTCGGTTGTACAAAACAACGTAGCATGTCTAAAATCAGAGATTTCGAAGGTTCTCGCAAATTTTTATTGAGATCGGAGTAGTCGTTTGTCGAAGATCGTTTGTTGAAGATCGAACATACGACAAATAACAGCTTCGGAAGCGCTCGACTCTGATTCGGGAGGTCCCGGGTTCGAATCCCGTCGAGACCGGCAATCCTGACTGATGGTTTTTTCCGAGGTTTTCCTCAGTCGTTAAGGCGAATGCAAGGGATTGAGTCCTCTTAAACAGCCCTCGGACATCCCTTCACAATTCCCTATCCGCACATACCTAGTTCACCTGAAGAGGGGCTAATTGCACCCTATAACAGGTTTCCCACGATAAAAAAAAATAATAAAAAAAATAAAATAAAAATAACAGCTATTTTTCTTTGGAAAGTCAAATTAAAGTTTTCCCAACCTTCATCTAATTATGTCAGCCCAGTTACAGCGGACATGATGTGTTCAGCTAGTAAATTACTTTCCATCTGGATGACACTGTGAGAACGAAGCTCGAGTGTTCTCCCCTTTCCCCTCTTTCACTCTCAATTAAATTTATCGTACGTCTCGAAATGTCGAAAAGTTTGGGTTTCGATAAATTTTGATTGCGAAAATATTTACTCTCGCATTTCACAAAACTTTGTCTCGCAACGAATTTCAGAAGACGGGGAATTATAATTTGTATTCGAATTCGATTCCGTAAAGTTATCGCAATACCTAAAAGAAGACTTCTTGAAAGTTTTGAGGACTGTTCCTTGAAAAGCTAGCGGCTGCTTTCCTGTAGGACTCTTTTATCATGGAACTCTAAACTTTGAGGGTTAGAATAAACCAGCTTGACATAACTTATCTGTTGTTTTGACTCTTCCCAAATATTATCTCGTCCTCGATTCAATTATACCTGCTCGTATGTATGAGTCTTCGCTGACAATCTTATTTACAACAATATCGAAAGTAAAAAACTAATGAATACAAGCCAGAGTACGGGGGTACCCAAAATAGGGAGCGTAGCTACACTAGGAAGCTTCGCAAACGCTTTTTTAGACGCATTGTTGGATGAGCGTCATTGTTTAAAAACGAAAAAAGCATAACATTGCGATTTTCAAAACGAATTCTTTTTCGATTACGCTCAAATTTCACACGAATATACTAATTCATAAAATTAAGGTTCTGTGAAAAAATCATTACAATTGGATAAAGCATGTAGGTGTTATAAGTCGAAGAAATTTTTTTTAAATCGAAAAAAATCGTAAAATTGCAATTTTTATGAGAAATAATTTTTCGATTGCGCTCAAAAACGTGGCAGTTCTAAGTTCAGAGATTTCGAAGGTCTCCATCAAATTTCATCGCAATCGGAGTATCGCTTTAGCCGGAATCGTGTTAACAAACAGCCAAAAATACAAAAAAGAGAGAGAGAAAAAAAAACATTCCGGATTTTTTTCTCCAGTGTAGTGAAATGGAATCTTCGCTTCGCTCGCTACGCTCATCCAATAATCAACGTAATGTCCAAGAAAGAAGAATACACAATTAAAATATTATCCTGTGTCTTACATCCTGAGACTGTCTCACTGCCTGTCTATGTGTCTGTTTCTCTCTGCCCTGATTACCGCGGTCTATCAGTCAGTCTATCAGTCAGTCTGTCTGTCTGTATGTCCTGTCCGTTTTAATATCTCTTGTGTTCTGCTTGTATAGGGATGATCCCTGGCTACCGGCCTGCCACTCTGTCTTACTGTCTGTCTGTCTGTCTAAGTATGTCTGTTTCTCTCTTGTCTGTAGAGATGATCCCTGGCTACCGGCCTGCCACTCTGTGTGTCTGTATCTCTCTGTTTCCTGGCTACCGGTCTATCTGTCTGTCTGTCTAGTAATGGCTGTCTGTCCGTCTAATGTCTGTATGTGTTCTGCCTGTAGAGATGATCCCTGGCTACCGCCCTGCCAGGACTACAAAGAACATCATCACTCGAATGAAGGACACAACCACTGGGCCACTCTCCGTCCTACGCGACTGCATGGAGCGCAGGGTGCGCATCAAGGTGCGTATTGTTGCCCTTTACTGTTTGCTTGTGTCTAGATATTATGTCAAATACATGATACTCGAAGCATCTTCGGCAGTTTTCGTGTTCTTTCCTATATTTGTCGTGTAATATAGAAATATCGATGCAACATTTTCATATTTGTTTAAATATAATTCAAGAACATTTTTCAATATCTGATCGTTGTAAGTTTATCGATTAATAATCAATAATCATTTGACAGACCTACTTTTTACCGTTTTCTGTTGTATGTATGTATGTAGCATCCTCCTATAATATCTCACCTGCTAGTAGCAAACGGCGCCTCCGCCTACACTACTGGCGCACATTCACGATTGCTGTGGTTTCGAAGATACGAAAGGAGTCAAAATCTTTGATACGGTTATATATTTTTTCTTCTTGTGCAGCAATATAGATAGATGACCTTGACACTAAGAAAATGTCATCGTATTCTCTACTTAAGGCTGTGAGGTGAGGCCGTGAGGGAGGCGAACTGAAGCTGGGGTGAGGGTTGTATGAAGAGTGTCTCGCACGTGTGAAGCTAGATGAAGGCAGGGTCCACTAGATACTTATGCTGAGCTGCTGCAGCTGTTAGGTATCTAGTGGACCCTGGATGAAGGTGCTCTAGTACAGGGGTCACAGCCACCCAGACCACGAGGTCACGGCTTTCTCTGCTCGAGCTGGAGATCTAGGAGGCGCGGGAGATTTCACTCGGCTGACGCTGGACCCTCATTCTATAACTTACAGTGACAACTTGTCACGTGAATGAAGTGAGAACTCCATTTGGTATTCTGTAAGCCTTTTGAAGTTGTCATTTGATTTCATAAAGTTGTCACTGACAAAAATGTTGTGAAACTTATCAAAACTTTTAAAGCCAAAGAATATTAATTAAACAAAGCTAAGCTATTAAATGTATTATACTGTGCTTTTTAACCTTCCTGTTTTACTTTGCACTTTTTAAATTTAACGTTATTTTTTCATGATTTCAAGACAAAATGAGGTTATAATTTGTTTGCTTGTGAAAAGGGGCTTATGTGAACTTACGTCTCAATGTAGGCCTTGAACATCAATTAGAAGTATTTGAAGCTTAGCTACTGTAATAATTAGGTCAACTACATAGGCTCTAGGGCCTACTAATTGTATGTTTCTAGGCCTGCGACTGTCACAAGATACGCTAGGCAGGCCCTAGCCTTGGCTATCCCAAAGGTAAAGCCCATCAGAAATGCTCTTAAAATTAAGAATTGGGAAGAAGTGGTTCATTGATGATAAGATCAAAGCTAGGCCCTAGCACGACCTGACACCTGAAGGCTAGGCTATGCCTTGTCCTAGCCTGAATTTTGTAGGCTAAAGTTCCAACAAGGAAAACAATGAAACAACAAACCGCCATTAACATTATTCGCCTATCTGATGGTGTAGATACTTACGTGCACGGTGGTCAGTCGTTTTGAAGTTAACAAATCCTGGCTTGACCACTAAACTTCTCACTTGGCTTCAGAACGCCTTTTCACGTGATATTTTTCACGTGAATGATAACTTGTCACGCGCCGTGAAGGACAATTATACATAGTACATGAGTCCTGGACCCTCATTCTATAACTTACAGTGACAACTTGTCACGTGAAATGAAGTGAGAACTCCAGTTTGGTATTCTGTAACGCCATTTTGAAAGTTGTCATTTGATTTCACGTGAGAAGTTGTCACTGACAAAAATGTTTGTGAGAACTTATCACAAAGCTTGTTAAAGCCAAAGAATATTAATTAAACAAAGCTAAAGCTATTAAATGTATTATACTGTGCTGTTTTAACCTTCCTGTTGTTACTTTTTGCACTTTTTAAATGTTAACGTTATTTTTTCCATTGATTTCAAAGAAAAAAGTGAGGTTATGTATTTGTTTGTTTTGAAAAGTGAGGTTATGTGAACTTACGTCTCAATGTAGGGCCTTTGAACATCAATATAAGAAGTATTTGAAGCTTAGGCCTACTGTAATAATTAGGTCAACCTACATAGGCTCTAGGGCCTACTAATTGTATGTTTCTAGAGCCCTGCGACTGTCACAAGATACGCGTAGGCTAGGCCCTAGGCCTTGGCTATCCCCAAAGGTAGCAGCCCATCAGAAATGCATCTTTAAAATTAAGAATTGGGAAGAAGTGTGTTCAATATGATGATAAAGAATCAAAGCTAGGCCCTAGCACGACACTGACAGCCTAGGAAAGGCTAGGCCTATGCCTTGTCCTAGCCTGACATTTTGTAGGCTAAAGTTACACACAACAAAGAAAACAAAGAAACAACAAACCGCCATTAACATTATTCGCCTATTCTGATTGGTTGAAATACTTTACGTGCTACGGTGGCTCAGTCGTTTTGAAGTTTAACCAAATCCCTGTGCTTGTGACAACTGAACTTCTCACTTGGCTTTCAGAATCGCTCTTTTCACGTGATATTTTTTCACGTGAAATGATAACTTGTCACAGCGCCGTGAAGTGACAATTATAACATAGTTACAGAATGAGGGTCCTGACCTAGCCAATGCACCACCCTGCACCCGCTGCACTCCATAGTACACCACTTACACCACAGTACACCACTCACACCCACAAACACACCACGCATACTAGTCAACAACACACTAGGGTATTTGACGTGTGAAGAAAATATATTATTCTTTGAGAATAGCCCTACATACGCCCGTACCAACGCAAATATCAAAGAATTATTTAAGATTGATAAATACGAAAATATTAATGTATTTTACAAGTTTTAAAAACGCGTTGACAAGATCCAGATTCTGACATATTGACAACATATAACATCACGAAAATTTATATTTATATTTTTACGACACCAATTTACGGAAAATTCTAGGAACCTTTCACAGTTAAAGTTATAAATATATTTGACCACATGGTCTATTTTTTTTTTTTGGATGAGCGTAGCGAGCGTAGCGAGCGAAGCGAAGATTCCATTTCACTACACTGGAGAAAAAAATCCGGAATGTTTTTTTTTTTTCTTTCTGTATTTTTGTGTGTTTGTTAACACGATTCCGGCTAAACCGATACTCCGATTGCGATGAAATTTAATGGAGACCTTCGAAATCTCTGAACTTAGAACTGCCACGTTTTTGAGCGCAATCGGGAAATTTTTTCTCATAAAAACGCAATTTTACGATTTTTTTCGATTTTTAAAAAATTTCTTTGACTTATAACACCTACATGCTTTATCCTATTGTAATGATTTTTTCACAGAACCTTAATTTCATGAATTAATATATTCGTGTTAAATTTTAACGCAATCGAATAATTATTTCTTAGACAAATTAAGTTAATTTTTTATTTAATTTAATTTAATTATAAAAATTAAGTTAATTTTTTATTTAATTTAATTTAATTTAAAAAAATCTTCGACTAAGTAATGATTTTTTCACAGAACAACAGAAAATCCGCGTAACACATGGCATCTCAATGCACCATATACGCTCATCCAACAACGCGGCGGGACTTAAGCGTTTTCCTAGTTTATAAAACATACCATGTGAAGTTTAAAAAGTATTCGCATGGACTATCAGACAGGAATATATACCAATATACCACTAACTAAATACCAAATGAGACTTAAAATTTATCTCTTATAAGCCCCTTTATACAAATCTAGCAATTCATCTTTACAAATGTAGCCCGAGTTGAGTTGTGATAGTACCGACTTTAGCAGCCATACCATATGTGATTTAATATTCCATTACTTTCCACGGTAAATTTGCCAACCTGGCTAGACACAAACCACACATACATGTTATGTTTACGTGTTTGTTTCCAATGCTGTAACAACATGGCGGGCTAGAGTGTGTACTACACTGTCGGGTTCAGTGACACCCGCCCGGGAGGCCCCATGTGACTCCATGTTTACATCTTGGATTCGGTTAGGGTTTTTTAGATTGTGGGAACAGTTTCATCCACATGTGAATCTAGTTAGTTGGGCTGTGAATGATATTGAGCCTACTCGGATTACCCGCCATATAAATTATATTAAATTATTTTATTTTGTTATTTCATTTCTTTTTGAGTTTCAAAATTAAGAATTCCAGATTCTGTTTGTTAATTTTTAGAGTATATTGTTTGCTTGTTTCTCCCAGATTTGGAATTATTTACAATAATTTTTTAAACAATGATATTTCCATTGAATCAATTACAAAAAAAAAGTTATCACTTATAATACCCAAATTCAATTTATAATTAAAAGTTAATCATTGGAGTGTTCACAGTTATGATATTTTTATTAAATAAAAACTATTAAACATATCATAACTGTACAATGATGATATCTCAATGACATATTTTCAACATTATAGTTACCGGTGCTGGTTATAGACTGTTTCATTATTTGTTGTCAATCTTGATTTGATTGAGGACTGATTAATAAGTTTTCTATGATT
Organism: Sweltsa coloradensis; assembly: GCA_024449915.1. Lineage (NCBI taxonomy): Eukaryota > Metazoa > Arthropoda > Insecta > Plecoptera > Chloroperlidae > Sweltsa > Sweltsa coloradensis. Next base: position 414,588 of record JAMZAV010000359.1, on the reverse strand, counting down.
AGTCTACTTCATAGATTTGACGTATAAGTTCACAGTGTACAGGATTAATAATTGCTTTCTTGTTTCAATTGAGAAGGTGTCAGTTACAAGTTACAAACTAGTTATATCCAAGTCAAGTCGTACGCCCCCGTCTTCGTGCGCCCCTGCAATCTCGAGGTGGGCTTTCCGGGCTAAATTTACACTCGCTCTCTTGTATTCTACGCCTCTCTTTTCTACACTATACTACACGAACATACCCTACAATCTACGAGTTGTGCAGTCTGTCGGTGTAAACTTCTAAACTTCAAACCGACGTCAACGTGTCTCGTTATTTGAAATATTTATTAGAAACCACTTCCGGTTATAATATCAAGAAAACGTTTTTCATTCACAGACTCCAGGATGGGTGGGCGTAGCCGTGAACTCAGATTAAAAACAATTACCCATTAAAATGTAATTCTAGTTATTAAACTCAAACAAGTAATTATCATGCATCCGTTACGCCCTCACATTCTACTCAATACCTTGGTTTAAATAAATATTTAACATTACAAATTATATAAATTGAGTGAGGGGCGTATACGACATGTGGCTACTCCTATGCCGTCTATTGTTGCGCTTAGTACGTGTTGTTGTTGTTGTTGTTGTTGTTGTTGTTGTTGTCGTTACAAAAGTAGTTATCTAGGCACAAACTTTGTAGATAAATAGTAGGTCTAATGCTTGGCATGATTTAAATGTATTACTATGACGAAATTGACTTTTAAGAGTGTTCTTCATCCATGCCAATTTCCCTGTAATCACAAAGTCTAGACAATCATGCACACAAGTTGTTTCCCAACACAATAGCTATTAATGTGCCAGCAGGTTGTATGGCAGAATAGAGCACAGCTCCACACTTACTTGGTGTATGGTGACTGCCAACCAAGAATAACAAACACAATATAAGTATTAACAGGCTGGGTTGGCTTGGTCTGCTTTAAATTGAAGTATACCCAACTGAGAATTAGTTACGTAAGGAAAAACGTTGGCGCCGGTACTTGCAAAATAACAGTGTAAAATAACTTCGTTGATGAATCGATGATACGATTATGTACTGAATGGAACGTGATAAGTTTTTGTGAAAACTGACTAGAATTTACAATATTACCTAAGATGTTAGAAACCCAATTTATTAAGTGTTGACCAACCAATGTTGGGTTAGGTGGATAAACAAAAAATACATTAAAAAAATTATAAACTAAATACAGAATAGTTTTGTAAAATAATGGTTGAAACTTTCAGACTTGATAGGTATCAAAGCTTCCCGAAGAAAGTCCTGGAAGAAGGGAGGGGAATGCTTATTATGAGCGATGACCAGAGAGTCTGCTTTAACCTTTCTGGTCTCGAACCTTTACTTTGCTGCCCCGGGTCGGTGTTTTACAGGCTGCATTATTAGCGATATCACATTGCGCTCATCGTGAGGTGTTGATCTATTCATAGAATCAGGTCCCTAAACAAAGCTCCAGCTAACCCAGTCACTTACAGAACTGACTCAACTATATTCTGTCTGTCCCTTTCTTAACTGCCTTCTTCAGACATTACGCGAATAATAAAATATATCTTAAAATAAAGTTATAACTTTCACATATTTTATTTATTTATTTCATTGTTTATTACATTAGTTAGAGGATAATACATAGGAAGAAAATGGTGAAGTGGGGAAAGCGTCTTGGCTTCGGAAAACCCGGAGGGGTGGGGGTGGGGGTGGGGGGCAAGAATGTGGTGGGACCCTCCCACCCCCTACTTGACTTCAAAGTTGGAAATAGGGTTAGATATTGTTATTTATTTGAACGTCTATTTTACTCTGTCATTAAAACTGATTTATCACAGACGACAAAAATAAAACTCGACAAATAATTTGTATCGACTTTTTAAATTTTAAATTAGATTTAAATCAACAAGTTTCTAAATCGCATATCACATTTCGAGGATTTTCGAAGATTGAGTTGGGAGTCTGGTATTTTTTTATGAGATTTGTTTTGAAGACCATCTCCTATTTATCCCCTTTTCCCTTCCTTTTCTTGAGAAAAGACTTGCGTAACCTTCCTAATAAGGTTTCCCGGAAAATCTTGAAATTAGTTTTTTCATCATATTTATCCCGAGACAAATTCTGTCCCGAGACAAATTCTGTCAACAACTCAACTACGTATTTTACCTCTTACTTTTCTTTTTATTTGTCATTCATACACACACGTCATAACAAGACAATCTTTCTCTTAGATATGTAAAAGAATAAAATAATTTGAAGGCCAGATAAAAGCTGTAATAAAAATTATTAGGATTGAGAATTGAGATGTAGTCTAGAGTCAGAATTAACTACGCAAAGAACAATACACCCAATATGTGTCAGTAAAAATAAATTAATGTCGAAAATATAAAATGATATGTAATAGTGTGTAAATATGTAGGGCCTAAAGAATTGATTCAAGCGGTGATATCACCAAACATATAGCAAGTTTTTATATCACAATCTTATACTCGTCCGAAATATACAGTAGAAATTAATATTATTCATGATCTCTTACTTATATCAAAACGAGATTTTCTGCCGATAGTTAAACATGGTAATTAATATAGCTACTAATATATTATAAAGAGTTCAACGTATATCTTCACAATGATGCTAGGCCACTACATAAAATAAACCCTGTCACATAACGTAAATGCCCGAACCAGTGTTCGAACCTGGGACACAGAACCATGGTTTACCAAGGCCAGTACGCCGGCCGGCTAGCTAATATTAGCAGGGAAGGTGTGATGTACACCTAGATGCCTCCTAGTCTGCGACTGTGAGCTCAACCAGTCTCTGTGTCCCCTACTACCGCGCGCCAAGCTGTAGATGATGCACGGAAGGGTTCGAACCGTCGGACACAGAACCATGGTTTACCAAGGCCCGTACGCCGGCCGGCTAGCTAATTTTAGCAGGGAAGGTGTGATGTACACCTAGATGCCTCCTAGTCTGCGACTGTGAGCTCAACCAGTCTCTGTGTCCCCTACTACCGCGCGCCAAGCTGTAGATGATGCACGCAGGGTTCGAACCTGGGACACAGAACCATGGTTTACCAAGGCCAGTACGCCGGCCGGCTAGCTAATATTAGCGGGGAAAAGGTGTGATGTACACCTAGATGCCTCCTAGTCTGCGACTGTGAGCTCAACCAGTCTCTGTGTCCCCTACTACCGCGCGCCAAGCTGTAGATGATGCACGCAGGGTTCGACCCTCGGACTCAGAACCATGGTTTACCAAGGCCAGTACGCCGGCCGGCTAGCTAATATTAGCAGGGAAGGTGTGATGTACACCTAGATGCCTCCTAGTCTGCGACTGTGAGCTCAACCAGTCTCTGTGTCCCCTACTAACGCGCGCCAAGCTGTAGATGATGCACGCAGGGTTCGAACCTGGGACACAGAACCATGGTTTACCAAGGCCAGTACGCCGGCCGGCTAGCTAATATTAGCAGGGAAGGTGTGATGTACACCTAGATGCCTCCTAGTCTGCGACTGTGAGCACAACCAGTCTCTGTGTCCCCTACTAACGCGCGCCAAGCTGAACATATGAAGCACGACGTTTAACACATAATATATGTTCAGTAATTAGAAAATAATGATCTGGCGTTTTGCCGGAGCTTCAGGGCCATTTTACTCGAGTAGCACCTTCATGGATGATGGTCTTTAGGTTGGGATTATATCAATTGTAGCACTTGCATTATTGTGTTATGTATATGTTTATTTTGCATACGAGCTAGGTTTTTACTTGTTAAAACACCCAACATATTATATAAGCTTTTGTAGTGATGCTAATCAACAAAGTGATGAGAATGCGTAACATGGGATTCGAACCCACGTTTCTGGTTCCAAGTTTGTATAATTTCAGTGAAATAAGGATGGGATTAACGCTGTACGATTCGAGCCGAAAAATTATGTTCGTACTTTTCAAATCTCGCCTACATTTTTCTATGGATTAAGATTTTAAAATGCGCATACCGTTGAAAGATGATAGCCTACCAATCTTCGTAAATGACTTGTTTTTCAAATTTTGGCCCCGTTTGTCACGCGTTATTTTTTAATATCGATCAAAAATTGCAAAATTGAGTCAAATCTGTGTCTGGAATGGAAAGGGGGCTTGCACGAAAAATTAATATTACCAACTATCGGTGGGTGAAACCAGAAGTAGAAAGTGTAGATTTTCCTCCATGTAATTTGATTTTGAAAAGTACGAAAGTGCTGCACTCTACAAGCTGAGCGTCCGCACGCAAGCCTCTTCGACGAGGCGAAATGACCCGACAAAATAATTTTAATTTTAATGTCTGTATAAATAAATTCGTATTGAGATTCTACCCACTCAGTCATATAACTGATTTTCAGTGGGGGACATTAAACCAAAGCGACCAAGATAACCCTGTAGGCCCATATTCACACCTTTGTTCACATTCATCAATTTGACTTGAAACGTTTCTCCGGGACAATTCCACTTTTCCGGGACAGTTAGTAGACGTAGATACCGGTACTAGTTTGGATGTCATCTTGGCCACAATATTGACTAACGAGCTATACAACCTAAGCAGTTATTATAAATAACTTTCCTTTTAAAACTCACATTTGATTGATCGTTTAGTTTATTAATAAGTCGTGTTGGTTCGAATGCGTGCCAACGCCCGTGCGACTAAGTCGTGTTGGTTCGAATGCGTGCCAACGCCCGTGCGACTAAGTCGTGTTGGTTCGAATGCGTGCCAACGCCCGTGCGACTAAGTTCAAGTTCGCGAAGTGAACACAACATCCTGGCTAAACCTCCACCTAGATCATTGTCACCTAGTATATTGCCCAGTCATCCGTCACGAGCCGTCCTAACAATATCAATGATGAACAATATAGCGAAATATATGCTAATAGATAACATAGGAAGCCCCCTTACGCAAATATCCGTAGCGGTTTGACTCGACGGCTCAGAGAGGTGAATGACCATTGGACTGACTGACGTATACGTATCACCTGGCGGAATTATATGTACAGATGTGGTCACGCAAACTGACGCGATTTCAGACTAATTAAAACGTTTCCTGGACAAAAACCTAGAAAATATAATATTTTTTATATATATTTATATGGGGTTCGTTCTCTTAATAAACTTGAACCGCAGATGAAAAGTAAAATTCTCAAACGCCAGGTGGAAATATGTTAATTAGTGGATTAGCACGAGGAACAATATTACCAAGGTAGATAATTTGATGTTATAAAGGAAATTCTCTGCTTTTATCCACACGCAATGAATTTAGAATCCGATTTTAAATACTGTTTGTATAGATATAAACATATTTTTAAATTTTAAATTACTTTTACGAATACGAACGAAACTCACAATTTTAAAGCTCCTGTCTGTGACAAGTGACAACACACTTGATAATATTCTAGTGTTGGAACTTACAGCATGGGTGAGGTAAGAGGTAATAGCGTATAGAACTAATATTACTGTTTAAGAGGAAGCAGGCGTGATTTGATGTTCCGCGATCCTTGTCCTGCAGCCATAAATCATTACACCTGAGTACAACTTGGCATAATTAACAATGAAGGACATCTGTACTTGCCTATCATAATATCATATTTTCAATATGATTTATTTCGGTGTTTTTGACCATTTTGACAGATTCTAAATTCTAGATAATTGAAATTTATGTTTTGTTTATTTTCTATAATCAATTAATGGAAAGGTGCTATGATAGGTCTAGATGCCTTCATAATTCATTTTAACAACTATGTAAAATTACAAATCGATGCCAATAAATTAGCTGAGAATTTTGAATGCTCGTAAAATGATCATGTCTATTGGACACATAATCAATTCAATACTTAACTCATGACTATGTTTTTATTTTTGCCTATGTCTGACAGTGACGAGAGCAGCATTGGTTTATACTATTGCTATTCATAGCTTTAATTCATGCGCTCACAGACTGGATAATATTCGTATAAGCCAGGATATGGTTAAGAATCGTGAGCATGCAACGTCAATAATATCCTTTGGTTTAATGTCCCCCACTGAATATCAGTTGTATGACTGAGTAGGTAGACTCTAAATACGAATTCATTTATTTATTTATTTATTAAACTAGTTTGAGTTCCTGTCGTGCACGGTTGGTTTTCTCCTGCATCGCTTTACTATGTCGGATGCATCAATTCTTTACAGACGTTAGTTTTATGATGGGCATATAGCGTGCCAATTAGAACGAGAATTGCTGGCGAACTGTCTTATTCTGCTGTTGTTTCATTTCAATTATCCAACTATTTGAACTATTACAAAGTGCATCTCGTCTAGTCAAACTTGTTTGTAAACAATTACAACTTCGTCTCTAGATGTTAGGGGCATCACTCTACTATCACGAGCAAATTGTACATACATTGACAAAATAAATATAGCGTATTGTGCTATGGTTGCTGTTATACCCATTGAGTATATTATCGTTGGGTGTCTAGAACACGAGACACCCAACAATATTATTGAATACGGTACAAAGTGATATATTTTTAATTGCAGCCAAATTATGTTCAAATTATATTAATATTTTTACTAGAATTAAAAATTCTATGCAATGAGGCTAAATTTTCAAAAGTACAGGGTAACCCCATTACTTAATTTATTGTAGGTGATTAAAAAAGTATATGCTCTATACATCTATGCATTGCTTGGTTTTAAAATGAATATGCCGGATATTGAAAATGAAAATGGTATTATCCATCAGTATCACGTATGTAAAGTGATAAGATGAAAGCTAATTATTAGAGGGAATTTGTTCAGTGAATCACACGTATTACCAAGAACTTTATGCACATTTGACCATAGTTTAAAATTTCTCGGCCATACGTAACCTAACAAAACAAAAAATAAAATAGTATGAAATTTAACATAATTATAAGTGTGCACATAAGATATGAAGGCACACATCACAGCACTTATTATACAATAGAAAAATATAGATTTATATCAGTTACAGATTTACAGTAGACAGTTTCCTGATAAATATAAAAATCTGATGACAGGGGCGTAGGCTACGTATGTCTTATTAGCATACACAGTTTGTGGGTGCAGAACAAGGATCAAATCAGTCCTATATTGCAGGTGTGGACGCGTCACATGAGTGGGGTGCGGGGCTACTGTATCGCCTTCATCGCTGCGTTTGACAAGCACTGGAACCTGGCGCTGGAGGACGTCACCGAGGTTTGGACCAGGAAGAAGAAGACGAAAGTACCGGCGCTTGGTGAGTTTATCATACGCAGGGTAATAGTCTAAGGTGTACATCCATACAACCAGGTGTGGACGCGTCACATGAGCGGAGTACGGGGCTACTGTATCGCCTTCATCGCTGCGTTTGACAAGCACTGGAACCTGGCGCTGGAGGACGTCACCGAGGTGTGGACCAGGAAGAAGAAGACGAAAGTACCGGCGCTTGGTGAGTTTAGTCATACGCAGGGTAATAGTCTAAGGTGAACATCCATACAACCAGGTGTGGACGCGTCACATGAGTGGGGTGCGGGGCTACTGTGTCGCCTTCATCGCTGCGTTTGACAAGCACTGGAACCTGGCGCTGGAGGACGTCACCGAGGTGTGGACCAGGAAGAAGAAGACGAAAGTACCGGCGCTTGGTGAGTTTATCATACGTAGGTAGGGTAATAGTCTAAGGTGTACATCCATACAACCAGGTGTGGACGCGTCACATGAGTGGGGTGCGGGGCTACTGTGTCGCCTTCATCGCTGCGTTTGACAAGCACTGGAACCTGGCGCTGGAGGACGTCACCGAGGTGTGGACCAGGAAGAAGAAGACGAAGGTACCGGCGCTTGGTGAGTTTATCATACGCAGGGTAATAGTCTAAGGTGTACATCCATACAACCAGGTGTGGACGCGTCACATGAGTGGGGTGCGGGGCTACTGTATCGCCTTCATCGCTGCGTTTGACAAGCACTGGAACCTGGCGCTGGAGGACGTCACCGAGGTGTGGACCAGGAAGAAGAAGACGAAAGTACCGGCGCTTGGTGAGTTTATCATACGCAGGGTAATAGTCTTAGGTGTACATCCATACATCCAGGTGTGGACGCGTCACATGAGTGGGGTGCGGGGCTACTGTGTCGCCTTCATCGCTGCGTTTGACAAGCACTGGAACCTGGCGCTGGAGGACGTCACCGAGGTTTGGACCAGGAAGAAGAAGACGAAAGTACCGGCGCTTGGTGAGTTTATCATACGCAGGGTAATAGTCTAAGGTGTACATCCATACAACCAGGTGTGGACGCGTCACATGAGTGGGGTGCGGGCTACTGTGTCGCCTTCATCGCTGCGTTTGACAAGCACTGGAACCTGGCGCTGGAGGACGTCACCGAGGTTTGGACCAGGAAGAAGAAGACGAAAGTACCGGCGCTTGGTGAGTTTATCATACGCAGGGTAATAGTCTAGGTGTACATCCATACAACCAGGTTGGACGCGTCAATGAGTGGGGTGCGGGGCTACTGTATCGCCTTCACGCTGCGTTGACAAGCACTGGAACCTGGCGCTGGAGGACGTCACCGAGGTGTGGAACCAGGAAGAAGAAGACGAAAGTACCGGCGCTTGGTGAGTTTATCATACGCAGGGTAATAGTCTAAGGTGTACATCCATACAACCAGGTGTGGACGCGTCACATGAGTGGGGTGCGGGGCTACTGTGTCGCTTCATCGCTGCGTTGACAAGCACTGGAACCTGGCGCTGGAGGACGTCACCGAGTGTGGACCAGGAAGAAGAAGACGAAAGTACCGGCGCTTGGTGAGTTTATCATACGCAGGGTAATAGTCTACAAGGTGTACATCCATACAACCAGGTGTGGACGCGTCACATGAGCGGGGTAACGGGGCTACTGTGTCGCCTTCATCGCTGCGTTTGACAAGCACTGGAACCTGGCGCTGGAGGACGTCACCGAGGTGTGGACCAGGAAGAAGAAGACGAAAGTACCGGCGCTTGGTGAGTTTATCATACGCAGGGTAATAGTCTTGGTACCCATACAAAGAAATACAGTTTCAGGATATTTACATGTTTATAAATTGATTGGCTATTGCTTAACGACGGCTATTCGAGACGATAAGTGGTGATGGATGAGGATGAAGTATCAACAGAAGAGAGGAGGGGAAACCCGGTACCGGCACGTAGCCTACTGCTTTCGAAAAGTACCAAGGGCACCAACGGCTTTACGTCCCATCCGAAAGGACGGTGTAACCTAGAGTCAATAGGTTCCTCCACTACCCGGACTGCCGAGAGACGTCAAGGAGAACGAAGCCGTTACACTAGCTCTCGAACCCTCCGTCTGCTCTAGCCAGAGATATACGTGAGTTTCAGGGCAGAGCGGTCACCCACTCTAACTAACTTCGGTGTTCGAAAGGGAACCGGTTAAACGACATCGGCTAAACAGCTGGCTTTACATGTTTATAACATAAAATAAATGCAATATTTCCGGTATTTTCAATACCCTCGCCCTTGGTTAGCAGATGGGATTTTATGTTTTAATTGTTGCCAACAGAAGGGTATTGAAAATTCACGAAATATTGCATACATTTTATTTATTTTATGCTATAAAGAACATGAAAAGTCCAACAATTGTATTTCAATATACTGATCTAACAATCTCAGCATTTATGTTGTGCACATCCATGTTTTCCAAAACATTTTTCACTGTACTTTAATAAATGTCTGATGTTCCTTGAAAAAGGGAATTTTTTTTCTTAGATTCAAATCAAATTCGTAAAATTTGAATATTTACGCTGAGAAATCTCCAAATCATTTTACTTTCCCTTATCACTGACTTTTAACTAAAATACTTGTTGCATATTGCGTTCATGACAACAATGTTACATTTCTCTTTCGTATTAAATAAGCTAGACATGTATTCTTATCTGATATTAAAGTTTAAATACTTTTAAGTATTTACTTGGAAACATTTATCAAGAAATTACATTGTGAAGAAGTAGGCCTACCATGGATTAACTTTTGTATGTTAAATTGTAATACATTATATCTAACAATCTCAGCATTTTTCTTGTGTACATCCATGTTTTACAAAACATTTCCCACTGTACCCTAGATAAATATGTCTGATGTTCCTTGAAACTCTGCAACAATTTTCTTAGATTCAAATTCTTAAAATTTGAATATTAGAGCTGAGAAGAAATCTCCAAAGTCCTAATCAATTTACTTTCCCTTATCATAGACATTTAACTAAAATACTTGTTGCATAACAATGTTACGTTTCTCTTTCATATTAAATAAGTGTAGACACTAATTCTTATCTGATATTCAAGTTTGAATACTTTTAAGTATTTACTTGGAAACATTCATCAAGTATCACATTGTGAAGAAGTAGGCCTACCATGGAATTAACTCTTGTACGTTATCTCTCGATCTGGTTCTCGCTCAAGTGTAACTCGAACAAACTTGGTCGAATGTGTCAATCTCCGCGTGGGACGGCCGGCCTTACTGTCAGACATTCTCGCCTAGGACCTAAGTAAGATTAAAGGATTATCTGCATCAGTACTTAGCGTGGTTACGTCGTCGAGTGCGTTCTATTTATGTAATAATGTTTTTACTGTTTTACTTACTTCTACTGTTTCACTTTCAAGACTAAACGTTCACTTGATGTAAACGATTCACGTAAAGCATATAATGCTAAATACGAAAAAAATACATGAACATTCGAGCTTTTAATAATTTAATTTAATTTACACCACTTTCAACTAAATTTTGAATTTAAAAAATTCACCACAAATTTTTGGGTTTTTTGGATACAAAAACCAAAATAGTTTTTATTTTTGCAACAAATACCTGCCTAGGTTAATTTATTACTAAAAAATTTATTAGTAATGATCCCATTTTCCCTGTAGAGTAGCTATAAATATGTTGAAAATAATCATGTGGGGCAAATCATGTTTTTCTCGTTTTAAACCGTTAGTTCATAAATATTGAAGTGCTCGGGGATGTAAAAATATATTTATTTTTCACTCACTCAACTCAATGATGATAGTTTATTAGTGGAATTTTTGGTTAAACATATTATTATGTGCAGAATATTAAAATGTAGGGTATATAAGAAGCAAATAAAAAAATGTGTATTTAGACTTTGATAGTTTCTTGGTAATGCATAGCATGCATAATCATTTATGTAAAAATGCCTATCAAAAAATAAAAAAAATTGTATTTATAGTCTATCCACTCAGTTATATAACTGATTGTATATTACGACAGGTCTATTTAAACTCCATTGTATAACAACACACAACACAATCCACAAGCTCAAACATCATGTTTTATATTATTATTACCAATTAAATGATCCATTGCACTTTTCATCAGTTATCCACATTCTACATAAATGATATCACATTATTTCCAAAGTACTGAAATGAACAATTCACTTCTCATAAGTTATCCAAAAGAATAATGAATTGTGATATTATGCAAAGATTATAATGTACATATGCTCGTTATTTCGGGATGATGATGAAAAGTTAAATTACACGTTGTATGAAAAGTAAGTTTTTGATGAGGTCTTCTTAAGAATGAAGTTAATCTCCCTAATAGTGGTTAGGTAATTGGTTTAAAACAATACAATAGCCGTCCGAGCTGGCTAATTATTTCAGCTGAAGACAAAGACTTCGTATTTTAAGGGAATCGCGCGAGGTTCCTGAACCCTGGGACTTCCACTCGCCGAGTAGAGCTAGGCTGACTGAGACTCGGTCATCAAACTTATACTTTCACTCTGATATATTATTATATAGAAACAAGATGAGAGAGCTTTCATGCAAACTTCCTGGGTGAACGGCCGACCTTACCACCGTTTACACTCGCGACAATCTAACAACAGGGGTCTGCTTTATATTAATGTCCCCCACTGCTATAGGGCTAGGGGACAGAGTGGGTAGACTCTAAATATGAATTTGTTTTATATGAAAATTAATTCAGAAATCAAAAAAACATCTCAGCCGGGTATCGAAAGCGACTAAGAAGCCAACCATGTAGGCCCCACGCAGTCGACGATTAGGCGTTCATAGACGGGTCATGAAGCTTGCGGTTGCACTGCCTCCTTGAAGGCGAGGTCTTGCTAGTTGCCGTGTCACTGTGCCGCGTTCACTGACGACAAGCAAGGCTGAGGAAATGCTTTAGTTGATATTTATTCAAATATATTTAAATATACACGTGGGCTCAAGTGACTTTGTTATTTAAATTATTTTCACCGTTTGTAGCCTGATAAATGAATAACCTTGAGCTTTTTTACTTAAAGGGGCCCCTATTTTTAAACCCCTAACTACTTTGTTAAAATCCCTAGAAAGAAATAAAAATTAGTTTTTTTTTGTTGAAACTTGTAAAGTGGGCTCAATTTAAAACACACATAACACAAATAATTTTACACAAAACAAAAGCTGAACTTTTAATAGTGGTACATTATCATCGTCTCAATTAGCACAGCGTATAAACATTGAACGCAAAGTCCCAGATCAATAATCACACCAACCTTGAAAAACTTGGGGCAACTATTATTCTAGCTTCACCGGCTTTAATTAAATTTTATAAACCCAAACCCACAAACTCAATATCTGGGCCCCTTTCTAGGGGCCCGGGTTGGGGCGCCCAGCCAAGCCCCGGGGCGTACACATCAAGCCCTTATAAACCAAGCAGAGTTGGGGGTGATTTCGAGGGTTTCCCAGCCGTATGTAACGTGTTGAACTTAAAAAAATCACAAATCACAATCGAGGGGATTTAGGTACCTGACAACACATGCCAAATTTTTTTGGGGTACGATTATTCCTTCTTGGTGAAAAAATGGCTTGAAACATGCTCAAAATCACTTTAAGGATGTTAGCTACTGCCTACTACTGCCTACTACTGCTACTACTGCTCACATCTAATACGTCGGCCCGCGATTCTGACCAGACGGGTGGGACTACAATGTTCATATTTTACATGGACATTAAGGTTATAGAATGATAGTCTCTTTTGAAAAAAAAAGTTGAAAAAGTTTGTTGGAAGGCTTCCAAATAAAGGTTTTAAAATAAGCCTTAAACACTTGGCATACAATCAACAAGTAACCATAGTTACTTGACACTTGTTGACGGTATAAGCAGAGTTAGGCGGGAAAGTGCGATACGTAAACAAATAGCGGACATTTAAAATTTTTCTTCTTTGTGTGGAACGAGAAAAGGTGTCATTATACTCTCAATAAAACAAATCAGAAACCGTCCCTGGCCTAGGCCCAGATGTGGAAAATATTTATAATGCAAAAGTGTAGGTCTAAAGTTCCATTTGGCTATAGGACTAGTAAAATTCATACTTACATTACATGTTTGACAAGCCTAGCCAACCCTATGCCAGCACAACATTATGAACTTGCTCATCTGTTTGTTTACATAATTGCAACAATCAATCATATTTCATACAACTTGTCTTTCGATTGGCCGGCGTTTATGAAGGCACTGCCATCTAGAATAAATATAGAACTTTTTCGAGCTCTTTGCTATACGCAAATCTTTTTAAAGTGTTTGGATTTCGTGATACTCTTTCAACCATGCTTTCAACTCACAACCCATGACGTTTTTCCACGATACCGTTCAAGAATACCAATTCCTTCGAAAACGAAAACGACTTCGTTTTCAAATTGCGTTTTCAACTCATCTCCCACGAACTCAAGAATTGGGGTCCAGTCCTTATACCGTCGTTATACCATGGTTATACCACCTATACCAGGATGTACATGAATCCGGGTCTAGATATTTTACATCCTATATTGTTACTGCTAATACCATTGAATTTAAATCAACTTGATAAAATATTATATTTAGCAAATAATTTTGTAATGGAACTTGAAAAAGTAATGAGATCACACATAACAAAAACTTGTAGAAATACAGCCAAACCTTACACACTCAAAAAAAAATGAGATCTAAAAAAGGGCCAAGCTTCATCTACCCTTCCACATAAACGTACAGTGTCCCATAACAGCATCCTCGAAAAGCTTGGCAAAATAGAATTTGCATGTTATTACGTTTAAATTAATTAGAAAAAAAGAACTTGGATAAACTATTACGTTAAATTAAAAATCGAAAAATTCTATTTTGCCAAGTTTTTTTCAGGATGCTGTTAGGGGACACGAGTTTATGGGGAAGGGTGATAGCTTGGCCCCTTTTTTTAGACTCTTTCTTTTGAGTGTGAAGGTTTGGTTGGGTATTTCTACAAGTTTTTGTTAGTTTTTTTTGACTTTAACATAGCCACACTAATTTTTTTTTTTGAATTAGGCTAAATGTTGTTCGATAAATTAATTTATTGATCGTTTATTCTAAATTGCATTTTGTTTTAGGATATTCAAACTGTGTTTCTTTCGAATTCTTATATATGTCACTCTGTACTCACTCAAGATGCAAACAAAACATATCTTGAATTACCAGTGAGGGGGGAAAATCGCGGGCCCCATGTTGGTTGACATAAAGGATGCGACGACGGGAAAAACGAGCATCCCATAATTATTGCGGAAATTTAATATCTTGAAAGTGCTTATCTCATTTTTGGGTTGATAACACACTTCCACCATGAATGCAGCGTACTCTTTGTTGTAATGCGACAGGAAGAGGTTCACAGTTATGTGTCATTAAACAATTCGCTTTTTACAAGACGACAATAATTAGGGGTCAATACTCTGTGGGTTGACTCATGTTTCAGGCCCCGCTTTAAAATCTCTTTTTGGGTTTTGGAGCAGTGTTACAAGTACGTGATTAGCCATTAATGATGTACGTTGTGACGGGGGATTTAAAATGTACCAATTTTTCCGGGAAATTTTTGAAAAAAACACGTTTTTTTTCCGTTTTTTTCCGGGCTTGTCGGAAAAATTGGAAAAATTGGGAAAAAATAAAAAAATTGGGTTTTTTTAAGGTGAAGGAAAAATAAAATTATATGAATGTAGAAATGATTATTTTTATTCAAAAAGGTAGCCCAATTACATATCTCACAGTTTTTTTAATTCATTTTTTAATAGTAAAAATGAAAGGTAAATGCCTTAGTTGTTCTTGTTAGGTTAGACTAAAATTTTGATTGGAATTCTCATTTCAAAAGGGCAGTTTTGTGATCAAATTTTAAAGTAATAATTTGGGCATGCCGTGGGAGGGACTAAAGCTTAACATAGTATATCTAAAACAGGAGTCAAATTAAAGGGTCGCCCGAGGCTAGTGAAACTTTGCTCGCGCTAGTAAAAAACTAATTACTCTAGTCCCACAGGCGAAGTACTTTTTCCAGAGTTCCCAATTGCCGTTCCAAAAATCCCAATATTTCGCAACAAAACTTGACGAGTTTCCAGTTAGTAGTGCACTACCTAGTATGGGAAAAAACGTTGTAAATATGCAAACAAAATAAAAAATCGCTTATTTAGGATTATTAATATTACGGTTAAAATTCGTTTCCGGTCGCTCCTAGTCCCCCCTACACATAAGTCAAACCCGGCAAATATTGTGACTTAAAACATTCACATATACCCTATTATTGTTTTACATCAATCAATATAACCTATTTGATTGCCGACTGTAAAAATGCTCTTGGGCTAGAGGACTATTGTTGCCATTAGCCCGAAGTGCTAGTTGCAAAAAAAGTTAATTTCGACCCCTGGCTATAAATAGTAATAATTGCAAGGGATTTTGGAAAATGCTAGATGTAGTATTGCTGCCATTTTGCTGTCATTTATAAACATCAATAGTAAACACGCGTACGTAAAACACATGAAAATAAACTAACAATAATAATCTTAATTTATAATTTACCATAAAGATGCCATTAATCTAAAATGAACTACGAGGAAGTATAAACTTTTATGAAAAGTAAAGAAAATACAATTTTTCCCAATTTTCCCAATTTTTCCGGAAAAAAACGGGAAAATATCCGTTTTTTTTTTCCTCGACTTCAATTTTTCCGGAAAATTTTGAACCCTAGTTGTGACTTTGAATAATTATGTGTCCTACACTGAAATTCAGTTGTTAGTTGTAAATGGTGGACAACAAATGATAATTTATTATTTATTGCCTCTGATTGAGGAATAGCCAGGAAGTGGGACTGTAATTTTTAGTGCATGTGTTTTGTTACCTTGGTATTTGTGCCCTAAAACCCCAATAACTAAGTAACTAACTAACTAACTAACTAACTAACTAATCTGTTTTACGCGTGTTTTTTATTTACTATTGCCACTTTCCGGGACAATAAGCTTTTTTATGACATTTGTCATTAATTAATTAATTAATTAATTTATTTATTTATTTATTTAACGTCTATCCTATTCAGTTAAACAACTGATTTATTTTATTTATTTATTTGTTTTATTCATTTTCATCGTTTCATTACTGTTCGCATTAAATCTGTTAAAACACTATTTTCTCTTGATAAAATAACATTTCATGTTTTTCAATGAGCCTTTGAAATTGTCCATTCCTTCGTTAAAAGGAACATCTGTTTTAGTAAACAAGTATTTCGCTTTCATTTGTTAATTTCGAGTTATTTAAACAGAATTGAACACGATGTCTCGTAAGTGTTCTAAACCGTGGTTGTGACATCTGTTTGAAATCATCGCGTCGCGCATGTCAGGTCCAACAACCTGACGGCCATGCGGGTAAGTTGCCTGCCTGGCAATGAGCTCTGCGACCGTGAGGCAGTCCACTCAATGTCACACCCACATCGGCCGTCTGACGTAGCTGGTTTCCACCGCCGGGTATCGAGTCATCATCTCTTGTTGGACTTAACCTATCACGTCTAGGTGAGGATTAAAGTAATAGCAATCAAGAACGCGATGTGCGGATGATGAGTTCGCTGATATTGACCATTGGAACGTACAAGATATCTGATTATTTCTACGTTACACATCAATGAACAAAATAATATAAAAATTATTAAGTATTTTATGTAAATCAATCCAGAAATTACAAGATCCATCCCAGCGGGGCATCGAACCCCGGTGTCCCGATTGCCAGTCGAGTGCTTTACCCCTAAGCTACCGGGACGGTCAACTTCATAACATCTGGATTGTTGGTGCATTGTAGGATTGATTTAAATAAAATCTATTACACCTACGGGAGTGTTTCCTGATAAATGTAAATGAGATATTGTTAAGTAATTATTATTTTATAAGTGTGACACGGCATAATTATTATTTTCATTGGTCAAAAACTATTTTTAATATCCTTTTTTAAACCAATTTCGTGATTATAATGGTTGTATTAAAAAACAAAATTGTTTTCGGTCTTGGAGAATCGGGTCTCCATTTGACAATACGTCACAGAGACGGGTGACGGGCCTACGGGCAAGACATTGCGACCAACACACATATTCTCAGCACGTAACTCAATAATTATATAATTGACCAGGCCTATAAAATTTCAAAATTAATAATAATTATTGTTATTCCATGGTGTTGACGAAGATTCGTCCCACAATGCGATGTTGAAATCACTCGCGAACCAGTTCGAGTCAACAATCAAAACACTTTGAATGTTTGGGTTTGTTTCTTACTTCGTATTTCTACAGATTTTGACCCTGAGTAGCCAAACAACAAACAACTTTCGTTTCAATCTACTTTCTAACAAATATCTTCTGGATCTAGTTTGCTCGTCTTTGCTTTCAATGGTGTATTGGTCCTTAGAGTTACAGACGATGAACTTCCACGATGAAATAAGTATTTGAAATGAACTACCAGCAACAGGTTGTCGAGAGGATTAAGAGAGGGATATTCGACAATATTAAAACCACGGAAATTACCCTATTATTTTGTAATATCTCACAAAAAGCTACGCAAAATCGAAAAAAAATGGATACATCCCCATGTAGTTTCGTTAGAAACTATACACGGCAAAAATGTTTTTTCAAATATTTTTATCAGTAGTGATTTAATTACGGATTTAATCAATTAATTTATTCTGCAATTAAAAACGCCAACTGATTTTAATATTTGAAAAAAAAAAAAACATTCTTGCAGGGTACAACTCTAACGAAACTACATGGGGCCTATTATTCACTTTTTCGATTTTGCGTGGCATTTTGGAGATATTACAAAAATAAGGTAATTTACGAGTGTTTCAATGTTGGCGTATCCCCCCCCCGTCCTCTTAACGAATCGACCATCGAAACTATACCTGACAGTTCAATTTACGAGTCTCAGATTTAAACTATATACCATGGTCACGAACTTCTCAGTCCTATATTGTTCTTTGTTGACGTCCTAGACCCAGGCGACCTGTGGTGTGTCCTTCATTTCAACCGTTTCATTGTTGTAGTAGATTATTGCTAGTTGCCTAAATAGGGCCCTTAATAACATATACAAAAAAACTATACTCGTAAAGAAATTTGTTTCTAGTCATCATTATCATCGGAATTGAAATATTCTTTGTGTTGTTGTTATTTAGGTTTGAGGATCTACTCATAAGTGGTTCTTTCTGTTCTTCACACCGTCTATCTACCTTTATATCGTGCATCCGAGACAGCACCCATCACCCCGATATTATCCTTCATTAGTGATCACTAAAACGTGCAATTCCCCCCCCCCCCCCTCTCCAAGGAAGGCGCGCGTCTTTGCTATTTCACACCGGCACTTCCACATTACCACGTGCACCTGCTAGTCCAACCCCTGCCCGTCACACGTGCTACTTCTGTGGGAGACAGAGAATCCAGGCTTCGTCTGATATAACTGACTTATTGGCCGAGATTGTCAACATTTCGCGTTTCACGTCTTCACTTTTATCAACTCATTTCAAATTTGTTTTATTGAATTAATTAATTATTTATTAATTTTAACGTCTATCCAATTTAGTTATAAAAATTCATTTACAGAGGAAGATAATTGATCACATAATTGGAATTACAGACAAAATAATAAACTGTAGTTGAAACAAAATAGTGAAATTACAAACAGCAATGTATATTTTATAGGAAGACAACGATTTTGATAATAATTTTAATAATTTAGATATTTTGATTAGGGCTGGGCAAAAAGTCGATGTTTATTTACGTTATCGATGTGAGAATATTTTCGATATCGACGTTGAGATTCTATTTTGAAAAATAAAAATAAAATCATGTGGTAGAACCGGGAGTGCGCATAGCTCACAATAACTTCGTCCTGTTTGATATGGTGGAGGTGCCGGGTCATTAAAAAAAAGTTTTTGCGCAAATAATGAAGTTTTCTTCAGAATTTACCGATATCGATAATTTAATGTCATAGCCACCCTAGTTGTTTTTTCTGTGAAAATTGAATATAATATACAAAAAGTTCACAAATATAAACCAAATTGCAGATTTGACATATGTTCAAGTATCTTTTATTTGTATTATAAATGTACATTAGAATTATGGAAACTTTCCCAATTAACATGAAATGTTAGATTTATATTGGGTGGAGGAATCGCGAATATCCCCTCAAATAATGACGTTTCTAATACACCCTGTCAATAGTGTTACAAGGCGACGTTGATCTGCATCAATCAACAAATCTCTGCTATCTGAGCGCGTACGTATGTGGTGCGCCGCTCTGGTTGGATTGTTTAGCTCGCTGGCTGGGGTCACAGGGGGGCACCCTCAGTGGGTCAGGGTTCTCGAGCATGTGTAGTGTCAATGTCGCCCCCCCCCCCGCGCCAGCGAGCGACCTTGGGGCTACCCCTTCCTTCACCGCTCTCACATCCTCATGTGTGTGCTAGGCCTACCAGCATCCGACCGACGAGATTGCATTTCACGGACGTCGGAAATAAAGTTGTTTAATGAATGTAGGGCTCTACGGAAAACTATTTTCATATATTTTACGATGTTGACAAATTACACCAAATACATTTTGTAAGTTACGTCGGAAAGAGAAAGCCGAATGAATTATTTATTATTTCCAACAGTTAATAGTCTCATAATCTGATCTACAACCATGCACTCAACTAAACTTTTTGTTCGTTTCATGATTTCCGATCAGTTACAGCTGGCAATTATCTTTATTTTACAAATATCAATGTTCTAATCGAGAACAAGAAGTCAACATTCTCCACCATCCTTCCTGCCTGCGGTGACTCATACGGTTGGGGCGAGGAGTATGACTCCAACGGACGTGGGTTCAAATCCCAAAGAATACATGGATTTCAGTATTTTTTCTTCCACCAAATCCAATACATATTTTGTCTCGAAAAGCACAAATGCAAAATTTAAATTTTAAAAGAGTGTAGGTGTACCTAGGACTATGCGGATAGAGGTTTTCACAGTTGGGTCGGATTGGGTCGTGCAGGAAAATGACGGCCGTTATAATACTAATGGATATTGAATTTTCTTTGTGAAGAATCTTACATTATGACTTTTCTACAATTCATTTTCTATCGTCTGTATATTTATTAAATAGCATTTTGTATTTCGCTATAAATAAAAATTGTCTGGACCGGCACCTCCACCATCCCCGCAAAATTATTTTTTGGTAATTGAAAACCAGGTGCTTTTTAAACTATGGGGTCGATCCCCAAACAGCCGACCCGAAATTTTAGGTACAACTAAAAAGTATAGTAAAAAATAAATACAAAAATACTTTTAGTGTTCAACTGTTTAGATTCAGTCAAAAGGGTCAAAACACGAATAGGCCTACAAGTCAGCAATTCCTGTCTGATTCAAAATCAATATTGGGATTCGGCCATGATCCCTTCAATAACACGAGGTTATGTACACCCGGCGTCAGGAAGTAAATCAAGGGCTGGGAGTAGATACAACGATACCCCTAGTTGTTCAGGCCAGTAGGAATACGGTTTTGCCAAACATTAAATCAAACTTCTCCCTCCAACATCCTTTCCAGTTTCCACTTGAATAATTCAGTTAAAATATTGAGATTTGTATAAGTACTACCAATATCCAGCCGTCCTCGATGGCACATACGCTAGGCTATATAGGCTATATAGGGTGCTGGTCCAAACAGTATAGCTCTACAAGAACGTGGGTTTGAATCCCGCATATGGCATATTCTTTTGTAATCGTCCTTCATCGTCATCTACCCTAGTGAAAAACAACTATTTAATATCAATAGTTTTCAAAATAAACTATTGAAAATGAATAGTTTTAGCAAATAACTATTGGGCTCCCAATAGTTCTCCAGAAAACTACTGACGGCTTAATAGTTATAACAAATAACTATTGGGCCATCAATAGTTTAAAGTAACACTATTGGTCAGTCAATAGTTTTTAGTAAAACTTCACTGTCACCACTCATCGTCTCAAATGCCCTAATGCAACCAAAATCATCATCACCAATTATTCAGTAAAGTCGTAAATGATAACTGATTGTTTCAGGTGCTCCAAAGCGCGTCCCCTCTAGAACGTGGGAGGGCGACCCTAGGCCGCAGCCTCCTAGAGTTGTCGTCATCAAGACAGACAAGAAGACAGAGACCTGTGAACGACACGTCGGCCAGCTGATGGTACGAGGCGAGCAGATCGCCATCATATCCGTGTTGTGACGCGTTCTTGATTGTTTCAGGTGCTCCAAAGCGCGTCCCCTCTAGAACGTGGGAGGGCGACCCTAGGCCGCAGCCTCCTAGAGTTGTCGTCATCAAGACAGACAAGAAGACAGAGACCTGTGAACGACACGTCGGCCAGCTGATGATACGAGGCGAGCAGATCGCCATCATATCCGTGTTGTGACGCGTTGTTGATTGTTGTGGTGTGATGTGAGAATCATCGCTGTGATGAAATAGAGAACGGGTGTTGTGAGTTTTAACGAAGACAAACGTTTGTCTGTGTCGACTAATAGAACGTTGTTGTTGTTGTCGTCGTGGAGTAGTACAAGTTGCAAAGTGATAGGCTACTTATAACAACAACTAGCAACAGCAACACTACAACAAAACAGAGCAGATGAATTGAAATGAAGAACAAGTCATATGAAGAAACCAAAACAACGCAAATTTTAATAATAACTTAAAAAGTTATTACCTAACAGTTCAAATTTGGTTCAAATTTGTAATTCTCAAATTTGAACTGTTGGTCTGATTCCATAGATAAGAATGTTTAAATTCCTACAAATTTGCCATGTTTTGTTTGTTGAGTTCCTATATAACCTGTCGTTTGTCCTTTATTTAAATTAATTTGTTTTATTCTTGTGGTAGATTCTTGCTAGTAGCCTAGTCTACTTGTCTTCAGGTTAGGTTACACCAAGATGCTGGATTCTAGATTAAACTTATGCAAAAATGTCTGGTCATGCTCATTATTATTATAAAACATCAGTTCTTATGAAAACTGATTCGATCTTAGACAGATTATATTGATATTGTTGTCTGCAACTGCAATGCACTTTGTCTTGGAAAGTGTTGTGAAAAAATACTTGTTATCGTTGCCAAAGGACAAAGCGGTTTGTCGGAAGATGAAATTCTTTGCTTGTGTCAAGAGATTGAATGTTTATCGGTGCGAATATTAATTGCAGACAAATCATTTCACGATGAACTAATTTTAGTGTGTAGGTCTACTCGACGAAGAGTTTTCTTTCTTCACACCTATATATTTTTTATAGATTAAATTAATTATAATATGTCAGTAGAGATAGAGTTGAAAATTTACAAAACGGGATTTTGATGGAGGTGCCGGGTCGTTTATACACAAAGTCTGAAACTGCTGAGACGGATTTTTGTATTTATTTTTGGAACGAACTTTCACTCTTGTGTACTATGTTATTTTTTCTTGTAGCTTTAGTTGCTGTTGCTATTACATTTCTTATCGACTTTACCTTTTTCAATATGTATTTATTAACTTGAAAGTGTAGTCAATACGACACAATTGTGTTCTTTATTTTAAACAAATACGACCAGGAAATTGAAAGTTGCATTCTGTTTGCTTATGTTTTTCAAAATATAACCTAACACAGCTTTACCTCTTGTGAGGATAGGGTTTGTTGTACGTGTCGGGATGTTGGTCTAGAATCTTGACATACTGATTTTTTATGTTGTATTCTGTTTGCAAATATACTAATTTTCTTCAATCTGTTTAAGTTATACCTAGTTTATTTATTTAAATCGAATATATCAAATTGTATTGAATTTAGAACTTGTATAATTACTATTGCAGTTAGGTAAGAAAGAAACAAGAATTGTTGTTGTGGAAATGTTTCTTTGTTTATAAGCTTCTAAAATATGTAAAATACTTGGTTTTAAACGTACCAGGATATTTAAATATTGTTGTTGTCATGATTTATTAAGATCTTTAGATAACTAGGCATGTGTAGAGATAAATAACTGCCCTTCTACTCAGTTTCACACAATGCTTTTTACTGTTGTTATTATACAAGTGTGCTTACAATATAGTAACACACCTCTACAACTTACATCAATGGATGAAAAACAAACACCTCCTGTTTTGTATTACCTACATGTATTTGCATCGAAAAATAAAAAGTTTAATTTTTGAATTAATTTCTTTGTTATGAGTGTTGACCTAAATCCCATGCATACGACAACGATTTTGAATGACATCTCCTTACCACATACATCACTTGCAAATGCATTTAGGATAAAGAAAGTTTATAAACTGCTGTTTATAATTTATCCGGACCATATGTTTATAATTATTTCTGTCATTTCTGAACGCATAATTTGATTTCTATGCATGTATACGGTATTCATGCATGGTAGATTACCATGTGCGTGTGCATAGATGGGCGTAACGTAATGAATGTGTGTGGCGATCTACAACATGCAAGTGGTATCTGAGTGCAGAGAATTACCATAATAGCACGTTGTCTCTTGCTTTGTAACCACAACGCGTTTACACCGTTGCCATGATGTTGATTATACGCGCATGCCGTTGGAGAAAAGAATGTAAGTATTGGTTTGATGGTTAATTATGATCTTTTACTAGGTAATGTGTTTGACAAACCGTACTTGGATGGCAATCATAATTGGGTGTACGCCTCATACTTTCGCAACGATGCTAATCGAGACGATGAGAGTTCAGGTTGGTATGTGAAGATGACAAACCGCCCTTTGAAATCAATGCCCAAGTTAGGATACGAACCCGGACCTGCCAAACCAACACGCACTAAACTAAACCACGCCCAATATCTACATACGCTGAATACAAACTGATATTTTAATTGAGAAAATACGTGTATCTTGTATTCTTTTCTTTTTCTTTTTTTTTATTTACCGAAATTTTAATTGTGCAAATACGTGTATCTTTACTCCTTTTGCACTTTAAAGTGAAACATTGTTCGTTGCAAATTTGAGCTTTTGGGGCTTTGGCCTTTTGTGGAAAGTTAATGTCAGAATCATTTTGTGTGTTACAAACTTATTAAACTCTAACCAAGATAATTTTTAGAGTGAACTTGATTTAAGTAAAAAAAAAGTATGTTAATAATAAGTAGTAAATCTATCAAACATTGTGTTTGGCGGTGTTGTTGGCTGGTTCGAAGCGTATGGCATCCATGGTCGTGGGTTCAAATCCCTCATAAGTAGAGGTACGTAAAAATAGCGTTTTACGAATAAATTCTACAAAACGCTATAAAATAACACTTGAAAATGCTATATTCACGCACCTCCACTCATAAGGCACCATTCAGTTTAATCACACTACAAGATCACCACCCTCATCATGAAAGTCATCAGTGTCATCCTTGATCTACGCGATCGCTCCTCCGCCCGAGAAGGTTAGCGGGCACGTTATGGTTCGTCACGACTGCAGCGATCCTGGTCGTGATCCCAGGACTTTCACTCGGCGACCACAGCCCGCGGGATGAACCACCGGAGAAAGTGCTGATTTCACCTCACCTCGTCGAGCCGAGGTGCTGTGCATATACCAGTACTATCCACCGACAGCGCTCGCTAATATAAGCGCGCGACATATGATTCGGGAGGTCCCACCGGCAATCCTGACTGAAGGTTTTCCTCAGACGTTAAGGCGTTAACTAGTTCTCGATTGAGTCTGTATTTATGTAACTAGATTTATTTAGTTGTCCTTTGTAAATCAGTTTTTAACTGAATAAGAGTGAAGTTAAATTAATAAATTAATATATAAAATAAATGCAAGGGATTGAGTCCCCTTAAGCAGTACTCGGACATCCCTTCCTAACAACCTTGATCCCTAAACCTAACTAGTCACCTGCACACAGGGTGATTCTGATGTGTACCCTACAGCGGGCACCCTACAACACGTTTAGTACCACCCACTGCCCCTGAGATCGCCTGCACGTATTGACTATCGAAGCCGGCCGTGGTTTAATGAATCGCTAACCGATGCACTTCTCAATGTCGTGCACATTATCAGGCCCGACCTCAGTGGTGACGTCAGACGTCATCACAATGGAAGACTGCGCATGATCAGAACGATGGAGTTGAGCTGATCTATTATCCCATAGACAACCCACACAAGAACAGCACAACGTACAATAGTGAACAACACGATCAAATGGAAATTGTAATGTATTGTGATGAATGTATCTAATAAATCTAACTATAATGGCATTTTCGACTTTAGTTTTTCAGTTTATTTTACTGATCTTCTGGTTTTGGTTTTTAAATTGCAAATAAATGTTGGTCGACACTAGTATATGCCCTACTAGCGGCGTTGTCATTATTTGACAGTACTGGGCCCTTGAACATGTAAGGTTATTTATTTACGCTGCTTTATGGTTCTAGTATGGGTTGTTCTCAAGACAAACAAAACAAATTATTGAAATATTACTTTGAACAGTGTATCAAGAGTTTAGAAAATGTGCACTGGGAAACAAGAAATTATGAAATCCATATGATAAGAAATATGAGAGTGAACTTGGTACTTTACTATGGTCAACAGAAGTCATTATCAAACTTTAAAAACACCAACGGTGTGACGCCATATTTCGTTTAAGCGAGTAATAATATTTAAACGTTTCACAATAATTATTTGAGATCATTGATAGCTTCCACTACTTAGAAACACAGTACATCTTGCACAATATACACTTTTCTAGGAAAAAATTACGACGATCTGATATTGTCTTCAACAGAAGTTTTAATGAAGAAATAATATATAATATCGGAACTGTCCATCACATCTTCACCACAACTGTACAACATTCAAGGAATCCGTGGTGATGGAGACCACAACATAGCCCGGCGAGGCAAGGTTGTTGCATAGGATCAGGGTCGCTAGCAGCAATCAGGCTAGAACAGACACAGCTATAGTTACCTTGCCTTGAGCAGCGAGCGCTAACTGCAGCTGACTGATTTATTATTAGAGGAATGCTGTGTTTAGCGTGCATGGCCGCCTAGGGACGCGGAAACTAACAGTGGACGCCGCACGAGGTCAGATTTGTAGGGATAAACGCTGTAGTAAGATAATAGCATTTTCAAGCGTACGTATTTCATAGCGTTTTGTAGCATCTATTTTTGACCATCTTAAAAAACTCGTGTAAGAAATTTTCTCATTTCTTTTTTGAAATTATGTCATTAAGTTTGAATTAATATCAACTGAATTAACATGTTATATAAACAAATTATTAAACTATGTTCAATTAAATCAAATAAGACTGAAAAACCTTAGTTTTATTTAAAAAAAGCAATAAAAAAAGCACTTTGTAAGCATCTATACACAAAACGCTATTTTCACGTACCTATTCTCTATATCAGTGCTGTAAAGTATGATCAGTGTTGGATAAGTTTCCGCCCAACAATTAAACATTTAAACACTTTTTTCAAGCTCTACTATAATATTCGTAACTAAAATTGGAACAAGTTCCTTTAATTTTAAAGTTCCTATACCAAACACTGGACCATGTTATTGCGTTTCGATACACTCAATTGAAGTACGTAATTACGTAAGTACGTACTTAATTGCAATTAACAAGCACAAGTATACAGATAATACAAAAAGGAAGCGAAGCTACGTTATCAATCAACAGATCGTCGAAGAAGTACTCAAAAATAAAATAATTTGATTTTGGTGGAGGTGCCGGGTCAGGATTTTTCAATCTTTCTGTAAAGTCGCCGATTCTGCTAGATAAGAATAACATCAACATGTTTAGATATCCACAAGTCGTAATAAATAATATTTTTATTTTTGAACACGGTAAACGTTGATAATAAACACACTGCCCTTGCAATTATGCATATTTACACAGCATATCCACAAACAGATATATATTTAATGTTCGGTTTTAAAATGTGGCGTGAAAGAATTCCACACGGAAGCAGACGTGCTAAAGATGGCTTCTATGTGAGCCGCGGATGCTTCGCGAATGATGGTGAATGGAGGAAGTGAAACTCGTAGCCTTCTCATGTAAAATCCTTACCTTGCATTACATCCTAGCTGAAGGACGAGGGATTTATTTAGGCACTTTAGTAGCGATGTCGGTAAAACCCTTGGTCACTGCTGGTTCTAAATTAAGTCGGTTCGTGGCACTAGATAAATAAAAAAATGCAATTGGAAGATTACTTTCCAAATTGTATAAAAATTATAAATTGTTTAAAAAATTAATATAGACGCAGTTTTAATCGAGTAATATATTTTACTTCAGAGCGAAAATTTGCAAAGGTCCTATTCTATATATAGTACAGATTACTTTAGATTATACAAACTGTTAAAACTGTAAAAGGCTATGGACCCAGAAGATCAAAACAAAATATTTTCCGGAAGTTGATAAGAAAATGTAGAAATTAGATAGGCTACACATTTTCCTCTTTTAAAAATTAATTTCATTGTTTACGCAATTTTAGAGTAGTCCTATTGCAACGAGGCCCTTTAAATAATATATGGAATTGTTCCGAATGATTCTTGCGTTTCCGCACCTGGAATCGTGTCCAACTGGTATGTTCGGTGTTTACTACTTTAAAATACCGGTATCTATAGTTAGTTGGCCAATATTCGATCGTTAATTTCGTAGGTACCGACAGTGTTGGCTTGGTCTGCTTTAAATTAAAAGTCCTCCACTGAAAATCACAATGTATGACAGTGGGTCAACTTCAATACGTATGTATTTATTTATTTATTTAATTACTGAATGTTACACTTTGTAATAGGAAAATCCGCACGTATTTCACACGTGTGTGCACGTATTTGACACGTGTGTGCACGTATTTCACACGTGTATGCACGTATTTTACACGTGTATGCACGTATTTCACACGTGTATGCACGTATTTCACACGTGTGTGCACGCAAGTGATACATCCGCTCATGTTGATCCGGGTTTGTGCATTTCTATACAGAATCTGTTGAATAGCATTGAATAAAACGCGTCTATTAATAAGTCGTATCTTTCCAATCCATCAGTAGCTTATCAGAGAACTCGGATGACCACGACCTTGTAACACTTATTAATCGTAGTATTTTCAATGTAAGTGAGATCTAAGTCATGGTTTGCACTGAGCGAATACAAACAAACAAAATAGTCCAGTTGGCGTGTTGAGGGGAAGGGAAGAGAGAGGGGGGGGGGTATAGTAGCAAGTGATTGAAAAAATAATCTATCGACTGATTGCAAAATACAAAACTGACGTGTTTAAATTGAGAAAAAAAATTACGGTTCACATTGATTTATGTTATAGAAGATACGCCACTTGGCCCTTGGGCCGGTTGCATCTCGCATATTTAGTTATCTGCCAGTTAAATGTTCCACCGACTTGATCTGGGGTTTAAATCCAGATTAACATGAAATTTGTAATTTTAATGTTAAGTTTTTAAACACCATGGAAGTTATAAGAAACATTTGGCAGTTAGCAAATAACTATTCGCTAGGACAAGAAGCATCCGACGTATATGAAACTTTGCAAAGTTGTCAATAAAGCATACATGGACAGCCCTTGAGCCATAGATTTTAAAACTTTTGTCTTAATCATCCAGAAAAAAAATCACGAATATAGTCAATATTGAACTTTTTAACAAAATCGAAATTCGTGAAAACTTTTTTTACATTTAAAAATGTGCTACTGTAGAGCCCTATATTTCCACATTCGTGAAATCTGTTCAAAATCTCAAACACTTGTGGTGGGTGGGTGTCAGTCGAGGAACAGCAATTGCCTAAAACGCATGTAAGATTAAATTCATTTGGTTGAACCGGACCTAAACTAAATATTGCTTTAGGTGGCGAGTGTTTTCGAAGTGATTCTGTCAAGTACATGTGGGCTATGCCCATGGAACGAGGATATCAATCCTTTGACCATGGGTTATGCCAGCAACTCGGCAAGTACCAAGATGTACGCCTCGTCTGTCATGCGGACTGTTGTCACATACTTCTTTGTGCACCGGCCGATGACGAGCGAAGATAGACCCGAGCTTGCAACATTGTAGAGAAATGACAAGTACGCAGTAATAGTTTTAACAAGAGCTTGAAACTGGACTATTGTTCTACGGCTGTTAGTGTATAATGAGATGTGTAACATACTTCATGTGTGCTTCTTATTGTTGTGACTAATTTACAACAGCCAATCATAGCATTTCTTAACTCTTTCGTTTGCGTATTCGGGAATTTGTTAACCTGCATCTAGCAACATTACTACAAGTACAACAATGATACAAGTGAATGGAAACATAGAACAAGCCACATGTTGTTTAGGACGCGTAAACTAACTAAAACAAATTATAAGTTGAGACCGTTGGCGTTGAATCCACCCAACAGTTCAAATTTGAGACTCGCCATTTTGATTTGTTATGTTTGTTATCATAGCCACATCGACTAGAATTTCAATACATTTTGCAATGTATTGGTTTGTTTACGTCCTAAAGACCTGTGGCATGTCCTTCGTTTAAATTCACTTGTTGTAGTAGAGCGTTGCTAGAGTTGCCGTAATAATAGTATAACATAAACTAGATAAAATTAGAAAATTATATTTTCCTGAGTGCATCTTTATACGTATTTCTACACAACCAGACCATACACAATGTCCACACATCCTCCTCACACGCAACTATGCTGGGCCTTGGCTCTCGCTCGAACTATATCGCCAAGGTGTTTAAACCTTGGGCGAGCAGAGCTTACTAGAGTAACCTTCTCCACACATCACTTGCACAAGACCGCCGTCTACTACCCGTTCACCGCGTCCTGGGGCGATCAGGAGATACTACGATCTTATTACTGCTTTGCTTTTATAGTGTGACTTTAAATATTAATAATAAGTCTGGTAACCGAGGTACAAAACAGTGTCAAACCCTATAGATATCGATGTAGGAAGCACAACTCAGCCACGTCGTTAGAAATTAGTTTACAGTAATAAGTATTAATAATTAAATAATATATCATACAAAAAATAAAGTAAAAGTATAAAACTGAAAACTATTAGAACTGGTATAAGATGCTATTATTCTTAAAATGTGTAAGGGTCGCATTATTTTAATTTCTAGTTGGATGAGCGTAGCGAGCGTAGCGAGCGAAGCGAAGATTCCATTCATTACACTGGAGAAAAAAATCGGAAGTTTGGTTTTTTTCTTTCTTTTCTTCTTTTTTTTTTGTATTTTTGTGTGTCTGTGAACACGATTCTGGCTAAACCAATAATCCAATGCGATGAAATTTTATGGAGGTCTATGAAATCTCTGAACGAAAAACTGCACGGAGGGAAAAATCGATCAAAAAATTATTCTCATGAAAATCGCAATTTTACGATTTTTTCGATTTTTGAAAAATTTCTTCTATTATAACACCTACATGCTTTATCCGATTGTCATGATTTTTCACAGAACCATAATTTATGAATTAAGATATTCGTGTGAAATTTGAGCGCAATCGAAAAATTATTTCTCATGAAAATCGAAATTTACGGGTTTTTCTTTTTAAAACAATTCTTGACTTTAACACCTACATGCTTTATCCGATGTAATGATTTTTCACAGAACCTTAATTTTATGAATTTATATATTCGTGTGCAATTTTAGCGCACTCGAACACTAATTTCTTATGAACATCGCAATTTTACGATTTTTTGATTTTTAAATTACGATTTACTAAAAAAATTAAAAATTAAAGTTTGTTTTTTATTAATTTAAATTAATTTTAAAAAAATCTTCAACTTAGTAATGATTTTACACAGAACAACAGAAAATCGCATAACACGTGGCAGCTCAATACACCAATTACGCTCATCCAACAACGCGGCGGGACTTAAGCGTTTTCCTAGTGTATGCCATACATGTGAGATGACAACATGTGATGATTTTATTGAGGCCGATAGCTCTTTAAAATTCATTTTAAATCATGGCTGTTCCAATCTGAAGGACTTTTTACAATCACGCACCGGTATAAAATACAAAATTAATTTGAGTATCGTTTTGTTATTATATAGTCGAAAAATGCAATTATTATTGTTAGTTTTTTTAATTTTGAATGATAAGAAAACACTCAATTTACTGAAGGAGGTTATAACTGAAAATAAATCTTTCGAAACGAAGGACACTTCCTTCTCGTATTAAACATTGCAAAAACTACGTAATTTATATACTATACTTTATTTAGTTGACAAACTGGGATTATTTTCAATGGTCTTTAAAAAATCAAAGTGATACATCGATTATCGTTATAATAACATTTCAAGTATTTTAGGCCTGTACTTAATTCGTTGAACAACAATAGTTAAGTGCGAACTATGTTCGAACGGTAGAGCTTGTAAGTAGCGATTTAATACGACCCTGGAGAAAGTGAAAACCAAGTGAAGGTTGCAGAAGTTGTTGGCCTATGTCCGCTAATTCGATCCCCACTTGAGGCTAACAATCTGATTGCGAGATATTGTCGAATCAAGGACCGGAAAAATTTGAATAATCTTTAATTGATGTTGTTTAAATGTTCGAAAGTGATAAAGGAAATAAAGATTTTGCAAATAAGTAGACAGTAGATAATAAGCAAATGGCTTTTTAGTCGCACCAAAGTTATTATAGCATTCCATAACTTATCTTATAAAACCTTGATTTCTCACTTAATCATGGTGAAAACCGATTAAACGTGTGACGTCAATCGTTGATAATCAATTCGCGTTAAGAAACAACGAAACATATTTCTACACTAAATAATTGTACCTCTTACGGCGTGACTTCAATAAACAATACCAACTGCCGGCACAAAAAACATTACGAAGGATGGTTTCCCCTCAGAGGAAGGAACGACCCCAGAGGTCAAGCGTATTGTGTCCTGGGTGAATTATTATGACTAGCTGACAATCGTTAGAACTGCTCACGGACTAAATCCAGACAAGGTAGATTAATTTAAACTAGGAGAGTTTCTTCTTTACGTTGACGTACAACAACGGTAGGCTGAGTGAAGAATAGTTCCGTAAAGAAAATCGTAAGGGATTATTTTAGTAACAAGGAGTTTTCGAAGTCGCACACACTGTTCCGAAAATACAAGGATACGAGTATCGGAAAGAAAGTTACTTTTCACAAGGGACGATGTTAAAAGATACAATAGACCCCTTGATTTACCTATAGTCGACGGTGTATTTGTAAGATAAAACAAATTTTTTATTGCGTGAAAT
Source organism: Sweltsa coloradensis (assembly GCA_024449915.1). NCBI lineage: Eukaryota > Metazoa > Arthropoda > Insecta > Plecoptera > Chloroperlidae > Sweltsa > Sweltsa coloradensis. The sequence goes on along the minus strand of JAMZAV010000359.1, from coordinate 382,133 downwards.
ATAGGCTACTAGCAATACTCTTCCACTACACAACAACAATGAAACAAATGTATAGAAATGAAGGACAAGCCACAGGTTGTCTTGGACATCAACAAACTAAACCAGACCAAATTCATAGAAATTTAAAAGTCTTAAAGAGGGTACGCTGAGCTTGGCCCAACTCAAATGCGCGCAAACAGGTGTGATGATTTCTGCTGAACGGTGGTAATATCATACCAAATTTTGAAGGATGTTAATAAAGTAATTTATATGATATCCGTAATTGGTTGCACAAAATAAGCGTTAAGATCCATTGCGAGACATAAGTTCAAAACGTGAAAAAATGGGAAATCCAAAACATGGATTACAATTCTGGAAATTCCCACCAAACCGTTTATCTTAGAATAAAACCAAATTAACCTGCGCGTTCACATTGATTTAAACGTTGGGTTCCATTATGCAAATTTGAGTTGAAAAAATCTGTTCACTTGAATAAATTCCGAAATTGACCAAAATTGAGTAAATTTTGGTGATTTTACTAAATTTAATTCAAAATCGATGAATTAATTTAGGAATACGCATAATGGATAACATAGATTATCTTTATTAACGTTAGTGTGAAATTTGATCAAGGTGTTATAAACCGTTTACCCAAAAAATCCAGAAAGCTGAACGCTTAAACTCGCCTCCGTTCTAGCCTCAGCATACCCTCTTAAACTATGGAACTACCTAAAACAGTTCAAATTTGCCAATCTCAAATTTGAACTGTTGAGTACATATTCCACGGCTAGCACTTATTAATTCCTATTAGTTAAGTTTACTTCATAATATGGTGATGTCCTATAGACAAACTGTGGCTTTCCTTCAATTCTACCAACTTGTTTCCTTGTTAAAGAGAGTATTGGTAGTTGCGTCAAGCTTCAACAATATTAAAAATATGTTTTGTTCGCAGATAAGGCTACGATACTTTAGTGGTTTAAGATTTTTAACAGACAACCAACACCGAACACATGTTTCCAGGCTTGTAAGATGGTCGGTAAAGTAGTTTAAAAATAATCGCAAACGTGGCAAGGATAGACAATTACCTGTATCGACAAGGATTAATTGCAACAATATGAGGGACGCTCTAAAGAAATGATCTCATCTTCATGATAGTCTGTGACGCAACTGTGTGTAAACAAGATTGTTGGATGAGCGAAGCGAAGATTCCATTTCACTACACTGGAGAAAAAAATCCGGAATGTTTTTTTTTCTTTTTTTTCTGTATTTTTGGCTGTTTGTTAACACGATTCCGGCTAAACCAATACTCCAATTGCGATGAAATTTTATGGGGGCCTTCGAAATCTCTGAACTTAGAACTGCCACGTTTTTGAGCGCAATCGAAAAATTATTTCTAATGAAAATCGCAAATTTACGATTTTTTTCGATTTTTTAAAAAATTTCTTCGACTTATAACATCTACATGCTTAATCCGATTTTAATGATTTTTTTACAGAACCTTAATTTTATGAATTAAGATATTCGTGTGAAATTTGAGAACAATCGAAAAAATTATTTCTCATGAAAATCGAAATTTTACGGGTTTTTTCTTTTTTTTAACAATTCTTTCACTTATAACACCTACATGCTTTATCCTATTGTAATGATTTTTTTACAGAACCTTAATTTTATGAATTATTATATTCGTGTAAAATTTGAGCGCAATCGAATAATTATTTGTTATGAAAATAGCAATTTTACGATTTTTTTCTTTTTTTAAAATTACGATTAAGAAAAAATAAAAGAATAAAGTTAATTTTTTATTTAATTTAATTTAATTTTAAAAAAATCGACTAAGCAATATTTTTTTCACAAAACAACAGAAAATCTGCATAACACATGGCAGGTCAATGCACCAATTACGCTCATCCAACAACGCGGCGGGACTAAAGCGTTTTCCTAGTGGTAAACAATAAACAATCTCTCATCTTACCTGGTCAATCTCAGAGTTGTGTATCGCGGCTTGAGCGGCGACCCTGAAACCAGACGACACTAATTAGACACGATAATCTAATTACTAAGCCAAGTACACCATCACATGTAAACACAGAGGAATCAGAGTAGGTCAATTATCAGCGAGTATAGCGATCTTGGTTTGGATACGAGTCACATAATATTATAGTCGAACGTGTATTTCGTCCAGTGTTGTGACTAGATAATTTATTTTGTATCTAGATAAAGATAAAGATAATTCTCCAAAAAAGTTATCTAGGTCAGATAAAAGATAAAGTGTGGAAAATTATCTAGATAAAAGATAAAAATGATTATCTAGATTATTTTGTTGACGTGTTTTTTTCCACAACAGCAGTTTTCTTGTCAATCAGACTTGACAAGTTGACATGACTATCTATAAGAATCTTCAAATATGCAGAACTATGATAGTAAAGAAGAATTTTTCATTAAAAAAGTGATAATTATTATATTTTTGTCTGCATTATTGTTTATTATTTTACCTAAAAAATGTTATCTAAAGGCAAGCTTAGATAAGATAAACTTTATTTTATCTAGATAAGAGAAAAATATTACATCAAAAAACTTATCTGAATAAGATAAAAGATAACGAATTTTATCTAGATATATTATCTAGATAATTTTTTCTAGATAAGCTCGATTTCGGTCGTTTTTCAACTGGGTGGGTGGGTCTCTTTCACATTCTCATATCACCAATCATTGTCCATCGTCTCGATTACCGCAAACGAATAAATATAATTCGTAAAGCCCTATAGGCCTATACACTTCCTACGTCAATCGTCAATCAATCAATCAAAGAATAAATTAGAAAGATAAGAAATTCATTAGCAAAGCAATAAAGAAAACTAATTTCATTTTACAAAGTAGTAGGAAAAGTTTTGATCACTCTTTCAGACATGGAATTCAATAAAATTCATCTTCTTTTTTTAAATCCGGTTTTGGTCAAAATTTTGGATATTTTTGGTAAATTTTGAATGGTTGTAAATTCGAAATTAGCAGTGACAAATTTTGGGAGTAAATGTTTTGAAAAATCTATTTTTTTCATGTTGGTTACATTTTGTTTTTCAATTTTGTCTCAACTCTATCTGTAGTTTAACCAAAGTTCCGGTACATTTAAAAAACTTTTTATTAATTTTTACACTTCGCTATTTTGATTTGTCCATAAAATCTCTGTCAGGCACTGCATAAGTTTAAGGGGGAAAAAACCTGTAGTATCAAGGGAAGTCTGTATTTTCCATAAATAGGTGGTTGTTGATGCTAACCGCCATATCAGCTAGTTGGTGGTCAACATCTCTAACTACTGTGCCAGAAAGAGATAAGAGAGGCCGATTAACTAAAACTTCTACGAAATCACCGAACGCATAAAATAAATATAAATATATGAACAGATTACTCTGTGAAACATTCCAATAATTATTTTCTTTGTAGATATTTGAGGGCATGGTACAATCAATCAATAATTATTATTTAACAAAACTTCAATGTCACCGTCTTTACTCCAAAGGGGGGAATAATAGAACTTCGCGTGGACAATGGCATGAATATGATGCCTACACACACTAGTAATAAGCAGTAACTCGTGATTACAGATGACATGCAGTCTAGTGTATAATAGGCCTGCACGTGAAGTGTGCTGCGAGAGATAGGGAGCATCAAGGGCTTTAGTTTATCGCTAACGAGCCTATTTTTACAAACAGCGTCCTTGCACTAATACTAGCACTGCGAACTGCATTAGAATGGTTGTCGTCGCTGCATAACTCATGAGAGAAGTGGACGGCATTCACATTGAAATTAGTTGGGCTAATAAGACCATTGTTCAATGCACTTGTGACCTGAAGGAAGATAGGCCTAGTTACGATATTATTGCTAAGGATAATAATAACACAAAGCAGAGCTATAGTCGACGCATAAGTACTCGGTATACGCTACTCAGTGCAGTATTTAGGCCTAGGCAACTAGGCAGCTGCCTAGGGCAGCAAAGTTTAGGGGGGCGGCATTTCGCCAGAGGTACTTAAGACGATATAATTTCGATATTTTTTCACAAAATGAGTGAAAATTACAAAACAAAAATACTTTTCTAGCATTAGTCTTTACAACTTAGATCCCTTATTAGTTTTTCTAGGGGTTCGTTATGTAATATAAAAATCTTCATGAGAAAATTTAAAGTAAAACCGTCACCGAAACTTAATTGTTAAGTAGAAAGTTTGGGGGAGGTAAAGAGCGTAGGTGCATCCATCTTGTTTGAAAAGAGCTCAGCGTCTTGAGGGCAGTACTTTCGTACTTTTCAAAATCAAATTACATGGAGGGAAATCAGCATTTTCTTGTTCTGTTTTCACCCACCGACAGATAACTAAATGCACATTCCTCGTACAAAGCCCCTTTTTTCAATAGTCACAGATTAATTAAGTGCGAGTCCTCAAAGTCCACAAAAATTGCAATTTTTAGTCGATTGATATAAATTATGTGTGACCAAAAATTCGAAAAAACAAGCCATGTACGAGGATTGTTATCACCTTTATCAGCATGCACACAAAACAATTATCTTGGTCGTTGGTAAAATGTAAGCGTAGTCGAATCGTAGCGAACTCCAATACAAATTTGATTGGGATTTCAAACATCGTCTAGTCGCACACAATACTGTTAAGACTATTAATTTACTACTTTCCTGTAGCTTATGAATCACGTGAGAGTTTCTGGATAATGCAAGCAGTAAAATAATTTATTTCCAGATATGTTATCTGTGCCCAGCCCTTCTGATTTTTCTTCTTCTTACTACTATTATGGTAGTTTAGTTAACCCAAGATGTACCTTCATTGCTGTGTTACGTCAGGCGTTGTAAATAACTAGGATAAGCTAAATAAATAAATTGAGAAACGTACACCATGGCATAACACAATATAACCTAGCAAATAACCATTGTGTATTTACATGGTTCATACATTATTTTACGTATTATAATTGGATATGTTATATAACCTCGGTAAAATAATAAAATAGATTATCATTCAATCTGTTATAAACAGTTATTACAATTTTGACTTATAAATTGTGCACTTCGTGTTTATGAAATCAAGGTTGATGGCAAGATTAAGGTGCGGAAATTCCAACCAAGTCAGGTTATAAGGTGGCATTGAAACATAAACACAATGTATTTTACCACAACAAAGAGTGTACGTAATAATTTGCCCCTGTTCTGCGGTACTTAAGCGACCGCAACGTGGCGTTTCATTGCAACTGACAACCAAACCAATCATGGCCAATTACCCGCCCATGCAACCCGTTTCGTCGTGAACAACACTAGGAGTAGCGGTAAAACGTGAGTGATCTTATTGTGCGATCAGATCTTGACTGAGCCTCATTCTGTGATGTCACTGCCCTCTAGACTACATGGAGACTTTCTGTCACTCGCTGCATTGGGTTTCATAGGGCAAAGTGTAAAATAATTCTCATTAGGATGGCAGGCTGCTTCATTAAAGTTTACGAAAAAAACATTCAAATAACCTAAGAGAAAGATCAAAATTCAAAATGACTATTTTTGTAATTTGTAATTTTTTAAATACGCATTAATGTTTATTTTACGTTAATTACGAGCCTGCCTGAAATCGTTCAAATTGTTTAAGTAGCAAAATAAAAAATGATTAGGTCAAAAAGTGCCAGATATTTCACTTGAACTTTAAATATAGATTATATCAGAGATATTACACATTCATAGTACGTCAAATACCGTATAAACGAGATTGCAAAACATTTAGGGTCAATAATTTGAGGTATATTTAGAATTCAAAGGACGTGGGTGTAGTTGGTTAGTAGTAGATGTAGTATACATTGTACTGGGACCCTATGTAGTGTGCTAGCCTGTGCTGGATGTAGTATACACTTAGGACGTTGCTCCTGCTCACGCTCCAACGCCCGCCAAATATTCCACCAAATCGCGCGACACGCCACCCAACAGCGAGTGCGTTCACATTGTGCACGTTTTGTTTTATGATGACTTGTTGCTACCTGTTCCGCGACCGGAGGTTCGTCATGTTATTCAATTCTCTCTTTGGTTCGATTCTATTTGGTTCATTTTTAAAGTTACAAGTCATCTACATACTAAAATTATGTGACAAATTTCGAAATGCTCTCAACAATTATAACGATTAGATACAAAGACAAAGATAACGAGAAAATGTGCAGAATTTGTGCAGAATCAATTGCAAAAATTATTGTTTGTTACCGAAATTATTCTCATATTATTTTTTTTGTAATATTATTATTTCAACTTTTTCTTGATTGTGTCTGCATTTGTGTAGTTAGATTTATTTAGCTGTCCTCCTTGAATATAAATTTTTAGCTGAATAAATAGGATAGACGTTAAATAAATAATTAATTAAATAAATAAATAAATAAATAAATAAATAAATAAATAAATACATAAATAAATAAATAAATAATGATAGTAAAAAAGAATTTCGATTATAGTTTTGGCAATACAATTTGAACTTAATTAGAATATATCTCAATAACTTTGTTTGTACTTTGTGAATTAGTACATTAACCTCATCAAAAAAGTAAATAAGGAAGAACAGGACAGGCAGCTGTTGGCAAATAGCTACTCGTTGGGCCAGGAAGCATCCGACGTATATGAAACTTTGCACAGTTGTCAATAATGCATTCATGGACAGCCCTACAGTCGTAGAGTATAAACTTTTTGTTAATTAGCCAGACTCATTTCACGGAAATTATGAATTTTGAACTTGTTTTTAATCAAATCTAAAATCGTAAACATCAATTTTAAAATTTTTTTTTTTAAAAGTGTTACAGTAGAGTCATCCGCTCCGTGACAACTATGTAAAACTTGAATCAACTGCGGAGTCAGTCATATATCCTCAGTACCGGTACCTGATTTTGTATTAGGGACGTTGTATTGTATGCAATAATTAAATGTGTGTCTTCTATCACTGTTGATTGTAATTTTAGTACTCTAGTCTAAATAAAGAATACGCCACTTTATAAACATGTGCACATGAAAAGTGTCACATATCCACGCCGTAGACGAGACTCGAACCCGGGACAACTGGAGGGAGTGGCCATGGTTTCTTCACCAGACCAAAGAGCTGCCGACCACGGCCACTACGCCACACGATTCACGAGAAAATACCAGAACACAGCTAAAAAACTTGTGTTTTAGAATAATAATTTAAAATCTCGACTGTTGTGATTCTGTTACCAGTCTCTACGTTGATCGCTACGGGCAGAATTACGCGCATCGTCTCCCATAATATATTAAATCCCTCACTTTCCCACTTTGTAGGTAATTTTTTCACTGTTCCATCTGTTTCTGCGCCCCGAGCCAACCGATTTGCAAGCCGTTGTTTTCTTGGTAAAAGAGAAAGGAATCATATTTTACAATAATAAAATGTGAGATGTTGGAAAATGCTTTGTCTATTAGAAAAAAAATATGAAAGTTGAAGGGAGCTACCTGTTTTTTCTCACATGTGCACATAATTTTATTGCTGTCCCAACTGTTAAAAAAAATATACAAATATACAAACAAAAATCTAACTCTAAATCTAAACATACAAATCTAACTTGTTGGATTGTAGTTACTGACAACATAGTGACAAAATAGTGAAGTTACTTCATCTGGTTGTATTATATTGCAAGGTTGCTATCGGCTTATGTATGTACATTAAAATAAATAGAAAATATTCAGTTGTTATTTCAACAGAAAAATTGGCATTTGATTCCAGGAAAGTTTTTTTTATTAAACATTTTTTTTATGTATATATATTTTGCATAAAAGCTAAACAATACTTTCCACTAGTTTTTTTATTATGCTGATTTCCGAGAACATAAAAACAAAACCCAATTCGCACTTTACGTAATGAATGTTCCAAAGGTTAACCCGTGCTCCGAGGTCAGCCGAAGACAGACGGACGGACTGTCGAGTGCATTGTGCAAGCGTGCGGCGCGCGACCTTGCTAATGGCCGTGGCTTCAAGGGAAGTGTGTTGGTCGGGAGTAGGACCCGGTTGCGACACCCATGTGTGAGTGCATGGACCGGCCGTAGTTTTCGCGGAGATCGTGCGATACCCTTGGGACACCGACGACCTAGCGCTAGATAAATATATCATCATGATTATGTATTATCAGGCGGCGATAATGATGTTTGCCACGGATTTTGGAGGACTAAGACAACAAGACTACTTGAATGTTAAGAGCAGACATTGCATTGATAATTACGTCAATAACCCTCAAGGAATTAAAACTTTATTATCTACAAGGTTGTGGGCGTAATGTGTAATAATATTACAACATTTTCCTAATCCAAATGTGAAAGTTAATGAATGAAAGTAATATTCGCGGTTAGCTTCTGTTTGTTATGTTGGTACGTAACCTTAGTTTTATTTTATTTATTTTACGTTTATTCTATTCAGTAATAAAATATAGTTCGCAAAGGAGGACAATTAATAAAATAAATAAATAAATAATAATAATACATTTTGAATGTATTTAATTTTAATGTTTATGCACACGTAGTAAAGTGAAAATACAAATAGTTTGTTACACAAAATATATTCATCAATTTGGATTGTCGGGCAACACTCTCGTAGGTGATATTGGTAATATTTAATACAATTCTGAAATTAAAAAAACGTCTCGGTGGTCTAGTTGGCTAAAGCGCCTACCTGGAATGTGCGAGACCCGGGTTCGAACCCCGATCGGGATGGACTTTTTAAATTTGTGTATTGTACTAAATATTAACAAAATATATTGTTGGGATGTAACAATCCGAGTATTTGAGCACGTACGTACTACCAATTTGTTTTGTAAATATTAAACTTGTTTGTACCAATATTATTATTATTAACTCCTTCAGATGAACAATGGAAGAAAGAAAGTGCACGTTTTAACTTTCGTGACTTGTGGAAGAAAGAAAAATAAACTGTTGGTTTGCGTTCATATAAAGCAGCTTTGTTATTTATGACGAAACAAGCTGAAGAAAATATATTTTGGCATTATCCGGGGATCGAACCCACGTATGTTGGTGCTACTTGGCTCGCAATGTCCCACGTGGTTAGAATACGTCCCCCATTGGAATTTCCAACTATCCACAAGATAAATCACGCGATGTCATTGTAAATTTGCATATCGGAAGTACTGATAGCATACCAAGCTCACACAGTAGAACGCGTACTTAGGAATTACAATGATACACTCAATACACTCCGCTAAATTCACGATTAATAAATTCGCACTGAATAATAGTAATAATTCGTGGTTGCGAAATCGTCATTGAGTGTAGTGGCGTGGTACAAACCATGGCCCTCTGGAGTGTTTTCTCTCTGAGTGTGACACAGAAACTGTGGCCGTCAGACAACGAGCCGACAGCCGTGACGAGGGAAGGCTAATTCACTTTCAAACACGTGGCGGACGAGAGAAAGAAAGTGACACGCTATCAAAACGATTACTAACAGACATAACGAGCAAGATTTGTAAACGCACTTACCTGGGACTGTAAAACATTTCAAGTTCGATATTAATTTCTATGAAGTATTTATCATGATGATTATGTACTTTTGTAAACCGTCAATATTTTCTTTTCTTGAATAAACCCAGTGTAGATAAGATGTGTAAGATTTAGTCAAGAGAAATTATAATATGGTGCAATATTCTGTTAATTTCTAAAAAATAAATTTAAAAAAGACGTAATTAAAAGTTATTAAGACCTCCGGTAGTGGAGGAGGTAATGAAGAAGTTGAGGACGTGGTTGTGTCAGGCCTGGAATATCTTTACCCCCGGCGGGATATTACTACTGTAAGAGTTCGCTCGAGGCTCCTACCCTAACCTAACCGGTTTCCCCGCAAAGTGCGGGACATAGTAATGACCGACTCAGGGTAAGAATATACTATCACACCGACAACGAAGATGTTAGTAGTGCGATGCTTCCATACCCGATTTACTGTTGGATACGGGGTCAAGGTATCAAATTATGTAATAACAATCAATAACAATAATGTTTTCATTGAATACAAGGTTTTTAAGCACATAGTTATTTTATGATAACAATTTATTGAAAAATATTTGCCCCGACTGGGGATTGAACCCAGAACCTCCGGCTTTACGTTCCGATGCCGAATACCGAATTTTGTAAAGATTTGCCTTCGGCCCGGATAGCTCAGTTGGTAGGACATCGGCGCGTAAAACCGGAGGAGGTTCTGGGTTCGATCCCCAGTCGAGGCAAACTTTTACGATAGTTGCTATCATTCAATGATACTGTCATAATTTTAAATTCCAGTTTTCCTAGTTTTCCACACCACGGACAGGCAAGAGCAACAGAAAGCGTGGAGGAGCTCAACAGTGCAATGAACCTGGATCCACTCGAGTACCATACCATTGAACATTCTCTTCTCGCAACCTACAGTGTTGGCTCGAGCGCTAAGCGCGCGACTCTGATTCGGGAGGGCCAGGGTTCAAATCCCGTCGAGACCGGCAATTTTGATTTTAATGAGGGTTTTTTCAGATGTTACTGCAAATGCAAGGAATTAAGTCATCTTTCAGCCCTCGGACATTTATTTATTTATTAATTTATTATTTATTTAACGTCTACCCTATTCAGTTATAAAAACTTATTTACAGAGGAGGACAACGATGAACTACATTCAAAGTAAAAATTTGAAAAAGTAATATTACAACAATACTGCATTATAACACAACAATTTTGGTAATACATAAAAAGGATATTAAATGCAATTAATTAATGAATCAATATAACAAAGTGGTAGGAAAAGAAAAAAAAAGAAAAAAAGAAGAAAAAAGAAAAGGAAAGGAAAGGAAAAAAATCATTAAATTAAAAAAAGAAAAACGGAAAGAAAAACTGATTTATTACTGGATCCCACTCAAACGAATATGAGGTTTGCCAAAAATCAGGAACAAAAAAGATTCCTTCACAATAACTGTCCCAACACCTGCGGTCTGATTCTGTAAAATCGTTATGGAAGATAACGATCGTTATCCGGCACTTTAAAGGACAATTTGCGTGTCGACTGATCTGGTTAAAATGATAGCGATCGCTATGATAACGAGAATGAAAAAGGAGTCGCTATGCTATGCTATCAAGATACGATAAATGGCGGCCGTAGCGACTATTTTACAGAATCAGGTCGATAACGATAATTATAACGATTGATATTTCATATCAACCGTGATGCTATCGCTATCATAGCGACTATTTTACAGAATCGCACTGCTGAAGAGGCGCATGCAGCGCTCCCTCGGCAAGTTCCCCACGATTTTTTTTATCTTTTCTTCTCGCAAAAGCCCGATATTGTAACATTTTTTTTTATTTACCGTCTATCCTATTCAGTTATAAAAACTGATTTACAAAGGTAGGACAACTAACGTTGTGTTTTGGCATTCACTTGATAAGCGCGAGTGCTCATCACGAGAGTTTCCCGTCATGATGGCTCATACTGTTCTCTCTCAGATCCTCAACTAAACGACATGGGTTCGAATCCCGCGCAACACATGCACCACTCGAGAGTCGAGACCCCCCCCTTCAGTTTTTTAACGTTGGTACGTTTTTATAAAAATAATGTTTATGCATTTGTATTGAAATTGATATTTTGTTAGTTCTTATTACCACTTGTGTATTTTGTATTTGTAGTTTAGTTCCAATGTTTTCCACGTAGGGTTGCGTTATATGTGTAATAAATTTATATATTTTTTTATCATCCTCGTCCATCCGATAATAGCACCATCATCGATTCTGATAACAATACTGCCAACAATAAAACTTATGTTTTCCTACAATGTTTAGTCTGTGTTAATTCTTCACTACATGATAAATGCATCTTGTTTATCATCGGATTATCCCTGAAATTAGTTGCGGGTGACATTCTCTTCCCATGACAGCATGTGATGTCATCCTTACAACCGAGTCAGTATCCACGGTTAGTTTAAGCCATGTCCAGTGCACGATTCACCCACAACAACGTAATAAAACTCACATCACTTCACGATGAAAATTTGAAAATTTTGTATTTTGTAATTTTGTCAATTTCTTATTTTGTAATTTCTATTCTATTCTATTATATTCTATTCAATTTTTTAAAATTTAAATTTGAATTGAAAATATCAATAATTGCTAAATAAGTGAATAGTAATTTCATTCTTATTTTTATTCACACACATTGTTCGTGATGTTTATAGTTTGGGAATTTCCGTGATTATAAAAAATAATTTCAATAGTTAGTGTTTAGAAAGGCATTGTCTATTCTTTTCGCGATAAACCACATCACTCTGATTCAATAGGTGGACCTATCGAATCAGTACTCACTGGCAATCCTGCCTGAAAGTTTTTCGCAATGTTTTCTTAAGCGAATGCTGAGATTTAGTCCTCTCAAACAGTAATTTTTCAATCCCTTGAGAAATATAGGCCTACCCTAACATCCTTAACCAAGTTTTGCATAGAAAAGCATATTTATTGAATTCATCGAGCCCAATGCACATGACATCATAAACATTGTTGGCTGACATATTGCCGTACAACAAAGATTGCCATGTAAACGCATAGCAGCCATATTCCCGTACATGAAAGCATTGTTGTAGAAAAACAAATGACTGTAATGAATACAAAGAAATCCGCGTCCGCCCACTTCTTTTTTGGAAAAAGGTTTTCTGGTTTTTACACTACACAAAACGATAGAAATTCGGTATTGCATTCAGTCCCGTATTTTTTCTGAAACGCTCACTAATCATTCCAAAAACCCTGATTTAAACATTTTTGCCTGCGGGAGATCGTCAAGCGTCACCCACTTATTATTTTAGAAATTAACCACTGATTGGAGACGTCATACTCCGATAAACATTTCCGGCAGTGTTTGCTCGAGCGCTAAGCGCGCGACAGATTCGGGAAGTCCCGAGGTCGAACCCTGTCGTGAACGGAAATCCTCACAAAGTTTTTTCAAAGGTATTTATTTCTCAGTCGAAAATGCGAATTGAGTCCTTTTACACAGCCCTCGGAAACGCCTTCACAAATGTCCTAACTCCAATCTAGTATCCACCCTTTTTTATTTTTGATTCATACATAAATTGCATTTAATATCCTTTTTATTTGTTATCAAATTTGTTGAGTTTTTTAATGCATTGTTGTAATATTACTATTTCAAATATTTACTTAAAATGTAGTTCATTGTTGTGTCTGCATCTATGTAATTTGATTAATTTAGTTGTCCTCTTTGTAAATCAGTTTTTAAACTAAATAGGATAGACGTTAAATAAATAAATAAAATAAAATAATAACAATGTATATTGAGGCATGCATTGCACACTGGGCAGGTTACCCAAATTCAAATTTAATTTCTGTTTGAACCAGAGAAGGTGAGTTTGGTGAAATCCCAACAGGCCCCGGGCAGAGCAGGAATACTATATTATATTATTCGCGCGAGATGTTGGCCTCTGTAACACACACAAGTACGGACAATACGATCTCTCTCCAAGGTTCATCGCTAACAGAAGGTAAGCCAGTATCAATGAACCTTGGTTTTGTGTCTCACTGTTGGTCATTGTTGTGCTTTGAGATCTTGACGGCCGTGATGTCACACCCCGCAAGGTGTGACGCCATATTGTTTACTAGAAGCTCAACACGTATAGAGTATTCGTCAGGTGTAAACGCTTTATATCGGTCATCAAGAGCATAAATTATCAAGGTTGTCGGTGAAATTCTCGCGAAACTAATTGAAATATTTAACGAAATTAGCACGTTTCGGAGTGATTCGTATGTGGTGACGGTGTAAATGATCTAGAATGTTTTTATAATAACGAGTGCGGTGTATCAAAGTTCAATCCAGCTCACGTTAGGCCTCAAGTCGTCACCCTCTCGTAATTAGGCTGAGGGCCAGACGGACAAAGGTAAACAAACTTACCCCCCCCCCCCCACACACATAATATTGCGTGAATACAGACGTGGGCCCCGCTCGGCGCGCGCGACACGACAGTATTTTTACACCAAGTTCAAGCACCGCGGTTTGGCCACCCCCCCCCCCAAACACGCTCGGACACATACCTACCCAGGGGTCAATAGCGCGGCGCTGACATTCCGCGTTGTTCGTTTCCTGTCGTTTTTACAAAACTTTACTAATTATCAACGAGTAACATTAAAAGCTTCCGAATATGAACGAACAGTGGTGTTGAACCGGGAAGCGAACAGTCAAAACATTAGGAAAACTTTGTTACCAACGATTATTTTTAACAACGAAGAATGTTGCACGCTATTGTATGTGGTTAAATTTGAATTATACATGTGAAGGTACCTATATGTTATACTAGCTCTGCTAAGTGGATTAACATAAATGTTGAGGATGAGGTTCAATTTAATGGGATTCGAACCCATGGCCACGATGTTTTATGAAGCTAAGACCTGGGCTACAATAAATATTTTGAATTAATATTTAAAATTTAACGTCTTCGTAAGCCGTTAACGTAAACTAACGTTTAGTTAAGCAAGCTAAAGTTTTGTGTTTTGTGATGCTAAATAGAAAGTTCACCATTTTTGTATACGGCACGAAATGTTACTTTTTAAACTAGGATTTGCCCACAGATATTGTGAACTCATTGTGAAGTTATAGATTATTAATATTTTTTGGTTTTAAATCAATGAACGTTTATCCATTACGAATTCAGAGAGCAAAAAAAAACATCGTTGGGTTTTAGAAGAGGGGAAAGGAATTGATCTTTTTAAGGGCTAACTTTGAGATTTTAAAACGCTTCAAAACCAAATTTTGATACTAAGCTCGAACATATCTGATATAAATGCGTTAAAAATGTATCCAATGTATTGTATGTATAGCTTTGATAATTGATGGTCAACTTATCGGAAACTGTGCTACGCGTGAAACGATAAATCGAATTAATTCGTCAATATCCATCATAATTAATTAATGATATCTTTGCTCTAAGGTCACTCCTAATTATTATTAATGTGGGGAACGTAGTTTGTTAGGTTCCATGGCCGGGTCCTCTACCTGCCAGCTTTCACTCTCACCTTGAAGTGCGGAGTTACTCATACAATCCACTCGGTCGTGGTTAATCCCAAATAAATCCACAGATGAAGGCGAAGAGTAATCCAAATGTGGCGACGTGCGTGAAATATCCTCTCACAGAATCACTTTCAATTAACCATTGTTGCACACTTCACTAAACAAAACACACTAGACGTAAAACACCAATCTGTTCACTGACACTAACACACGGTAGAAAAATATTTAACACTGAAACACGCGGAAGAAATTATTCTAGAGATTCACATAAAACTTTAAAAAAAATATTTTTGTAAATATTAAATTTACACAAGATTGTGTTTTAAACTTTAAAGTATTGGTTATTGGTTAACGTAAATATAATCAATATTTTATATTATAATCACACACTAATATTCGGTAATAATCCTTGACTTCGTTAAAAGTCTGCACTGTTGACGAAACTGTACTTTCGTGTTGAACGTTGGCACACAACAATCACAGAATTAATTTTAAGAAATCAATATAAAATTAAAAAACACTGTTGTTTCACATTTTGCGTTCACTGTTGATAATCGAAATCGAAAATAATTCCCGAAAAAAGTCCCAAATTAAAATCAAGGCCCAAAAGGGCCGAAAACGTCCCTCGAACTTCCTGTATCGCGTGGTACGAGCGAGAAACGCGCGGGAACAGAAACTCACACTACTCTCCGTGGAATGACGATACGGTAATGAAGTTTCACTTTTCCGTATAGTCGAGCGAGTGCAGAGCTCGGCAAGGCTGCGGTGCGGACGATGCAGCGCGCTAGAGAAGTGGAGGGGGGACAATATCACTTAGAAGAAGGCCATTACCCCTTCGCAACGTTTGGCCTCATTCTATCAAGTGCAAATCATATCGCTCTCTCACTCTCGCACGTTGAAGCTACCATCTTCTCTCTCTCTCTCGCTCTCTGTGCACCGAATTCACTCTCGATACAAACGAACCGCGCGGTTTAGGATTTACCTTTTCCTTACATGCCGTCTTTAGCATTGACGAGACACGTTTGCATTGGGTTTGATTTAATTACGTTTTAACGTGATCGATTAACATTAATTGGTAGAGGAAGTGAAGGCTGGATGCATCATGGTTCTAAAGTTTGGCTGCATTTGTCAAAGGAAAGTTTACATTCTATGTTTGGGGTCAAACTTCTTTCAGTCACGACTAGTCTAAAAATAAAGTAGATCTACTAGAATATTGTACTCAAACATGTTTCCGCTAACGAAATGCGAATTTGCGATAGCAAAATACTTTTAAAAAACGTTATTATTTTAAAATAACCAATCATTTTTAAACACAATCATTCTCGTGGCAAAATTATCAGCATTAAATTATTTAAATGTTAGTAATAATTTTAAACGGATTTATAATGTTCTGTGCCAATTTGAATAAATTAATATCATATATAATCATAATGAGTAGTAATTAAATACTTAAATTATTTGCCAAAAACTAAACCTTTCATTAAGTACGTTCTGGTACAATGCAAACAACCTTGTTACATGTACTTTGATGCAAAATACTTGATTTTCTAACTGTGTACTAAATTATGTTAAATATCTACGATACCAATGCCAAACGTGAGCAGATTACAATTTAAGAAACATATTAACGAATGATGATCTAGCCAATAAATTTAGAACTATGATTTAGTGACCCAAATGTGTTTTACAGAATACAATAGTGTAATTTATGTAATTTTCAGATATGATTACTTGTGTACTGACTGACTTATTGGCTTGTTTAGGACTAATAACAAGTCTTCTTTCTTGACGTAAAAGATGGTAAGAGCCTTGAACCTACTTTAGAAATCTGCATGATACACGATGCGATGCTAAAGGGCAGATATGATCGACTAGAACATAAAACTGAAACTCATTTTTGAGACCGACTTTATTCTTCAATTGTTTGGAGTTCGTGAATTTTTTCGAGTCTTGTAAACGTAAACTTTCTCTATTCTTTCAACGTCTTAATTTTTGAAGTCAAGCTTTAGAAATATATATATTTTTTTTTTTCGAGATTTCGAGTTTAAAAAAAAGATTAAAATGACAACACGACACTCCGCCTAAAAAAAAACCAACAATCATTTATTTATTTGTTAGTGTAAGAATTACAGCGTAAGTACACATACTTATTACACAGCATAAGTAGTGTAGGCCGACATTTTTTCCTGTATAGCTACCGCTTTGTTTATTAATTAATACCATGTAAACGTAACACGATAGTGTTATCAACTGAAGTATTCATAATATCACTCGAATTGAGGAAACATGCGTTGAGGTCACTAGCTTATCGCACAACGTATTAAAAGTGCAACTCAATTCGGTTCTTCCCATTCTTTACGTATTATATCGATGGTAGGTAATTAAATCTAATTGTTGAACACTAATTAGGTAACTTGGTTGTGCTATAAGAACACGGTACCAACCTACCCACTTTCTTTTGCGCCCTATCATTAAAACTTACCTAATAACGAAGATGATATAAAATGAGAACTAAGTGTGAAAATGCAAATGTGAAACTCAAAAATTGTGTTATAAATACTTGGAATTTGTGCCATTAACTTCATGGAATCATTATGTTTTAAAAATGGTGAGACGAATATTTTAATAATGGACAAGTATCTGACATTTCAAATGTTAAGATTTGGACATTCTATACTGAGAAGGAGGAAAGCAAGTAAAGGATAGTATCAAAAAATTATTGAAACATTGTGTGAAAACAGATTTTATCAAAATTGTACTTCATTTCAAAGACTTTGGTGTGATGTTTTGTTTGTTCGTGCATTTCATACAGTTACTCATTAGAAGAAAGTTGAAACGGCAGAAATACAGTCAATTTTATTTTATTTTATTATTATTTAATGATTGTCAATACACATTAATATAATCCTTAGCAATACCACAAATAGCATAATATAGTGTAATTGTAAGCCAAGCGTATTTATTAGGGGTAATTTCTAAATTCGACGATTATGGAATTAAATCAAATGCCAGCTGGATATGTTGATAAACTCACGGTGAAAAAGGTTTATAATTTGTTCGGAGGTTATGGTGGATAAGGAAAAATTGAGTTGTGAGGAATGTGAACGAGTGAATTTTTGTAAATTTCCCTCTTCACTACGCCTATGTGCCGTTTGTTTATTATTAGGAACTTGCCACCTTGTACATATTTGTAACACTGTGCCGAGTCCGGCGCACGCAGCCGACTCCTGGCGAGAAGCCGCGCACACTACACGTGTGAGCCCCGTCAACTGTGAAGTACCATTGTGACGTCACACCGCGAGGTCCTTGCCGTAAAATAAAACACAGCCTCAACTCACCCAGATATTCGCGGGGCATCGTCCTCGGGCATCGTCCGGCCTCCAGTCAGGGGTGTACACCGGTGTACTCCGGCGCAACTAGCTGCACTAGAGCACGTCAGACCCAGGGTGTACACCGGTGTACTCCGGTGCAACTAGCTGCACTAGAGCACGTCAGGCCTCCAGTCAAGGGTGTACACCGGTGTACACCCTGGGTAGCGCACGAGGGAGTTCCAAGCTTCTTCTTCCAACCAGCACAGAACAGAACAGAACAGAGGCAGTTGCCCTCGCTCTGTGACAGAGTGAAGTAGGCTTCGAGCCAGTGTGAGTGTGACCAACGGGTTTACGACGAGCAAGAGAACAAACACGCTAAAAAATATTGCCACGTAGAATGAAGTGGATCCCTCCTCAAAGTATAAGTATGTCTCACGATCATTGATTAAATTTGGTAGGCATTGTTAATTTTATATTTGAAATAATGTAATTTTATATTGATTAAGAAAGAAGTGGGATAAATAAAACAGTTGTAAATTTCATTTAATAAAACAGCATTAAAATAATTTTAAAATAATTACAACCAATTATTATTTACTAATAGGTTTATCTGCATTCATTGGGCTTATATTTTATTTAAAATTATGCAAATCATGGGTGTAAAATAATGTCAATGTGCCCGAGTTGATTTGAAAATAAGTATCACGATTACAATTCAAAAATATCAAATTGTATTCTAAATGTCACAGACTTTCTCAAGAACAATACTGAAAAATTAGCAAACAGAAAAAGTTACAGAAATAGCAGAATACGGCATCAGGCTTTATAGCAACTCATGAAATTCTGTAAACACTTAAATTTGAAAGGGGTATTCAGTATTCACCCGCTAAACTAAAAAAAAAATCATTCATGCTAGCTAGTTATGAATTAAGAAATTACAAGAACAATTATTGGGTCCACCATTGACCCCCAAAAAATTGTCAAACTTAGTATTTTTCGAGCTAGGTCCCATCGGCAAAAATCTCCCATAAGAAATAACATGGGGACGATCTTTATGCCCCGTGACCTTGGAAGATTTTGATCAAAAACAATATTGACCATTATTGACGTACTCACAGCCTTTTCTGTAAATACTCCATATTTTGTTTTGTAATTTGGGCAAGTCGTTCGGTCAAAATATGCTGATTACCAAGAAGGTTGTGATTTTGGAATGCATATATTTTTGCGTGTTTGAGTGCATATTTGTGCCCAGTTTCAAGACACGATGTTATAAAGGGCCAATTAAGATTGGTATGATGTTCTAGTATCTATGCGTAACAAAAATGATGCATGTTAAAGCCGATTTAAGAAATCATCCAAAACGCCAACTTTCGCTATTTTTCTGGATCAAAAAAATTGAAAAATTCGTGTAAAATCACAGTTACAAGATATAATTTTTAAACGGCCATTTTGTTGTGGTATTTGCTATAGATTATGTGGTAAAAAATTATTTTTTGGGGTAATAGCCCCTTTAAGTTTTTAATTTTAAGTTTTAATACATCGCCTTGTGTTTTCGCTCATATCACTAGGAAAACGCTTAAGTCCCGCCGCGTTGTTGGATGAGCGTAATATTGGTGCATTGAGCTGCCATTGTGTTATGCGGATTTTCTGTTGTTCTGTGAAAAAATTATTACTAAGTCGAAGATTTTTTAAAAATTAAATTAAATAAAATTAAAAATTTACTTAATTTTTTTATTAATCGTAATTTTAAAAAAAGAAAAAATCGTAAAATTTCGATTTTCATGAGAAATAATTTTTCGATTGCGCTCAAATTTCACAAGAATATCTTAATTCATGAAATTAAGGTTCTGTGAAAAAATCATTAAAATCGGATTAAGCATGTAGGTGTTATAAGTCGATTTTTTTTTAATCGAAAAAAATCGTAAAATTGCGATTTTCATGAGAAAAAATTTTTCGATTGCGCTCAAAAACGTGGCAGTTCTAAGTTCAGAGATTTCGAAGGCCTCCATAAAATTTCATCGCAATTGGAGTATTGGTTTAGCCGGAATCGTGTTAACAAACACACAATAATACAAACAGAAAAAAAAGAAAAAAGAGAAAAAAAACATTCTGGATTTGTTTCTCCAGTGTAGTGAAATGGAATCTTCGCTTCGCTCGCTACGCTCGCTTCGCTCATCCAAAAATGTTCGTAAAAAAATAAAATAGTTTTAAAACCTTCCGTACCAAGAACCTTGTAACTTGGAAGACCTCTAATAAGTCTCTACTAAAGGGGCACATTGTACCCGATCGAAGAGCTCAGTGGGCACCGGAACAAATTGCCCCCTGACCCCGCCATGTGGTACGTCTAGGAATGTTGTGGTAGGACAGGAAGCATAGATCGATTACAACAGCCAGGCAGCCAGCCAGCCACATGGTCGGAATTAAACCCATTAACTCGCGGGGGTTGGCAATAGACAAAACACAGGGACAAACCACGTGGAAGGGTGGCGGCAATGTTGACGCAGTTGATAGCATTAATTATCAATGAAATGAAAGGGGTGCGGAAATGCCAGGGAACTAGGGACGAATCAACATTCGCTATGACAATATAATAGTCAGCTGTTAAGTGCGGGAGAGATGATTGCAGACATTCTTTCACCATATGGTTTTAGTTAGTTTTGTGTAAAGTGGAAATAAAGGGGTTTTAGGAATAAAAATCTGGATGTTTGCCTTAAAATTGTAAAAATAGACCCAGAAAGGAAATGGCAAAAAAAATTATGACATTTCAAAAAATTATATGTTAATTTTAACTCAATTTTCGATAAAATTGTATATCGCGGGTGGAATCGTGTCCAGCTTGATTGATCGGTTTTTCCTATTTAAAAATGTCGGTCTCTATAGTTGGTAATTATTAACTCCTCATTGTGTGGACGCTTACAGGGTTGCATGGTCTGCTTACATGTCCACCACTGAAAATTAGTTATGTCACTGAGTGGGAAGATTCTAAATACGATTTTAAAAATTATTTTATTATTTATGATCAGTTTTGTTCACAGTATGTGTCTTCTAAAGATTGAAAAACAGAGTTATATCAGTATTGGACTGACTAAATAACCGATGAGATGAAAAACTAACTGACTAAATGACTGACTGTCTAAATAAAAGACAGACCGACCTAGATTCGCCCTTGCATCAGAAATTTCAACTTTCGAACATGATCTGCTTCTTACTTCCCAAATGAGATGATGCTATCTGTACTTGACTACATCACCCACATCCTTCAGACTGACTTGACATCGCCACAAGGTTCATTACAACCCGACGATTACCCTCATTGCATAACTCATAAGCTTTGGTCGTTGTCGACAATAATAAACTCGGTACTATTCATGGCAGGGTATTGAAATGCATTTATCTGTGCTGTGCGTGTCATGGCGTCGCTCCAAGCTCAGCCCACGAGGAAAACCGAGTATGCTAATCAATAAATAAATCACCTTATGATCGTGGAAGATATTACTGTTGAGTATTTCACTCCAATGAGATCAACTTAAATGAATCATAACCAGGAAAATGATTGCAGAGATCACGCTTTGGAGATTGCATAATGAGATGTGGGGGGGAATATTTGGAAATTTGAAACATAGTGAGTTTGGTATTTTTAATTAGTTATTGGCCGGTTAGCGCTTATTCACGCACATACTACATCAGATGTGAGAACGTAGAATATCAAAAATCATTATCAAAGGTTTGTTAAAACGTAAAGTCAAAATTTAATAATATTCTTCTTCATAATATATCAGTTTTTAGACCTTGATATTTTGGAAAAAAAACTCAAACATATGTTAATCAAGTTTTGTCATTTTGACAATCGTACTTAGAACTGCATGAAAGGCATAAAACGAGTAAAATTTCTAGCTTTCTAGCAAAAATCAGCCGTTTGGAGAAAAAGATCCTACGCAAACTACAAAATTTCTCCAAAATCTAAGATATTTTTATTTTTGCTTTATTTGGCAATAAAAAATAAAAAATACACAATACATATTTTGATAGTAAGCAATAATTCTTTGAAAATATACGTTTCTCCACAACATAGCCTACGATGATAATATATTACGAAAAAATCTAAAAACAAATCTAAAAAATTAAATTAAGAAAAAAAACAGCAAAAATGTATACAGCAAAAAATCACTTATTTTAATGTGGACATATTTGGACATACAACAAAATGACCACGCACAAAAACCCATCTCGAGCTGAGCCCCAAGGCCTAGATTGTTCGCCGAATGAACCTCGTGTAGGTTTGAAAAGTTTAGTGATGTGTTAGGAAGGTCTCTAGGCTGGCTGTACAGTGAGTCAAGGGCCATGCGAGTCGTTACAATTCGCTCTTGACATACTTCCAAATAGCCGGCTCAAGTGGCTAACAGCTAACAGCTAGGAGTATTGGGATATTCTTGCGAAACAGCCGAATCTGGAGAAGTACGCTTCATGTTCCAAGTGTGTGAAGTAGGCATCGGCGAGATGACACGATGCTCTTTTAATTCACGTGACGTCATGATGACAGTGCAGGCGGCCATGTTAGGATAAGTACATTTTCTAATTTACGGCATCTACATGTAGTATACTAGGGAAACGCCAAAGTCGTTGTTGAACGAGTGAGTAAGACAAGTATTGAGTACCCGGGAACATCCCCTTTCTTCCCCTATACCTAAGGCTGGATCAAGCCCAGTATGGGGAATGATACCGGGTACTCAACACATGGCTCACTCACTCGTTTTACAACGACTTTGACGTTTCTCTAGTATATTGCAGGCTGTGGCCTTTTTTACATATGAAAAATCTAAACAAATGCTATCGATATTTTTTTTAATCACATTTTTATTTATTGTAGGTTTAAAGCGCAGTGGATCTAGCTGATTTTGTTAACAATTCTCAGGAAACTCACACGGGATGTCTGTTTAAAATTTCAGCGCAATCTGTTCAGCGGTTCGGCTGATTTTCGACGTACAGACAGACACAAAATCACAGAATAAGCGCCGTTTGAGTTGAATGGAGGCACTCACTCGCTACGCTCCCTCTCGTTTAACTAGGGAAACGCCAAAGTCGTTGTTAAACGAGTGACTGAGTGAGCCAAGTGTTGAGTACCCGGGAACATCCCCTTTCCTCCCCTATACCTAAGGATCTAGCCCAGTATGAGGAATGATACCGGGTACTCAACACATGGCTCACTCACTCGTTTAACAACGACTTTGGCGTTTCCCTAGATATTTAAATGAACATTTGAAATGCGAATCGTGTTCAAAACGTATTAGCGTGAAACATTAACAAATTTCCAAGATAAAACAAAATCACCTAAGTTTTATTTCCCATTTAACACCCCTCAAAAATAATAGGTGGGTGTAAAAATATAAAAAAGTTTGAGCTAACGGGTATCGAACCTCAACCCTCCGTGTGGTAGGCTAAATGCTTACCAATAGGCCATGCAAGCCACGTAGATGTGGTCCCGATAGCTGCTACTAAACAATGCTATTGATATTTTAAAATCACATTTTTATTTATTGTAGGATTAAATCGCAATGGATCTAGTTGATTTTGTTAGAAGTTCTCAATAATTTCGTACGGATGTCTGTTTAAAATTTCAGCCCAATCTGTTCAGCGGTTCGGCTGATTTTCGACGTGCAGACAGACAGACAGACAGATAGATAGACAGACAGAATCACAGAATGAGAACCGTTCGAGTTGAATAGACACTCGGTCGCTCCGCTCCCTCGTTTAATGAGGTATACACACATTATACGGGCGAAACTTATTAGCAGTGAAATGTTTATGTTCACGTTTGTGCATTTACGAAATTGTATAGGTTCAATTAGTTTTAAGTACCTGAAGACAAATAAATCACGATAAAGATGTCCGCCAGCTTAAATTATACTTTATATTCTATGTGTAAGAAAGCTTCTAGTTGCAACACACATTTCAAGGAAGGTAATCAAGACAAGATAATAACTTTTCTTCATTAAAATAGACATGAAAACAATAGTAATCGATATTCAATCCATTTTTGCATTGTACATGAGTATTTTGATATTTTCCCCGTGTAATTGTAAAATCAATATATTTTAAATAATTTATACGCTTATAGTGTTCAAATCCACCGATTCAAATGTAAGGAATGGTTCTAAATGTTTTCGTCGTAACTCCGCTATGCCATGGACTATGCAAAAATACATATCTTATCTCACATCTTTGCTTAATTTCCATTTAGCAACGGAAAAGTCTCGCCTGACTTTTACTTCTTTAATAACATTTCATAATGTGTGCTATCATGCCATAATGTGTTGGCTGGTTGTCCTAGCGAGGCTCGAACCAGCAGGCCGTGATGGAAGAAAGTCAGTCTACCTGCACTGTGCTCACTGCCACTGCCAGCCGACGAAAGTAAAACGCGATTATATTTGTTACGCACAAGAGAAAACCGTCTCGTTTTCACTTTCGAACCTCTGTCTCGTCTACGCTCCAATCCCGTCACACGTCGAGGTGCATGTCTACGCTCGAATGCCGTAAACTGCGTGGAAACTTGGGCAAACTAATTTATATTCAATGAAATAATAGTTTTCTAATTCATTGAATATTAATGACATTAAATTAGGTTTTTTATTTTTCAAAAAAGATTTTAAAATGTTGTAAGGTTTTTTTCACAAATGAAATAATCTTGACGATCGTGAACCCAAAATTTGGAGTAAGTATTTCTTCCTAGAAACTAGAGAGAAACGAAATTCGTAAAATTACTGTTTCGTACACAACCCACGGCTACTTTCTAACAGACAGAGGTTACGTGTACCGGTCTCTAGTCCCGGTCGGCTCTACGCTCGAGCCCCGTCAAGGCCAGGTAGGAAGTATTTGCCCGGGCTTTAAACCCGGTCGTCGGCTCTACGCTCGAGCCCCGTCAAGGCCAGGTAGGAAGTATTTGCCCGGGCTCTATAACCGGGTCATTGTCAGCGGGTTCGACGGAGGTGATCGAGCGGCTCATTCTTATTCATCCCACTAAAACAACTGAACGCTCGTCTCCGGAATACCGTTAGCGGGCGAGCGAAGCGACACATTCAACAGAAAGTAGTTTGTCACACTTTTCTGCAACTAGTGGTCATGAGATCTAGATGCAACTTTGCACAGATGTAGTAGATATTTAGATACTACACTGAAGAAGCAGATACTTATTAAAAACATTGAAAAAATTATTTTAAAACAATTGATTTTCGATAAGTCAAAATTCGTTTTTTATTTTTGCAGACTAATCACCAGTAACGTTTAATAATCGACTTCAATAGAAGAGTGTATGTCCTATATGTCCTTGCTAGACAACCTTGCCATATTTAATATAAATCAGACGCTTACTATAGCTTCAGGGAAAACACAAAAATTACAGATAATTTAAAATTTAAATGTAACGTAGGGCTACTGCCACGCAAATTGATATAAAATCTAACCCTTTTATGATTTCGCTATCAAAAAAAATATATTATCTAATTATAATTTTGCAATGTATTGTATATGTCTCAGATGATGATACACACAGTCATATTGAATCGTCAGGAGTATTAAATAAAATGAATACGGCGAACGACTCGTAAATATAAGATTTGTGTAAAATTAATATCGAATAAAATCAATAAACTCACTACACAACAGGACTACAAAATAGAAATTGCGTGGATTTTGTTGCATGATTGCATGAAGTCATGTCGAAGCTAGAAGGAAATATTCATCATGAAAATGGTTGTCTTTGACGACTAATTTGCGAGTAGTCGACTTCTAAGTTGCTTATATTGAGCTGAATGCAACAAGTGATGAGCTTACTTATTAGCTGTGACGTAAGACAAGTCGAAGGGTAACAATATTAATCACTACGTGTTATCTGTGAGCAGATCTAGAGAGTTCAAGCATAGGATACAAGTTTATATCAACAACCGAAGAGAAACAAAAACTTAATAAGTGACTGAACAAATTAAATCGCAAACTTATGAAGGAATCGCAAAAAAGCTAATATCCGACACCACCAAATTGAATATTATTTTTGGATGAGCGTAGCGAGCGTAGCGAGCGAAGCGAAGATTCCATTTCACTACACTGAAGAAAAAATCCGGAATGTTTTTTTTTTCATTCTTTCTTTCTTTCTTTTTTCTTTTTTTCGTATTTTTGTCTGTTTGTCCGCACGATTCCGGCTAAACCGATACTCCGATTGAGATAAAATTTTATGGAGGCCTTCGAAATCTCTGAACTTAGAACTGCCACGTTTTTGAGCGCAATCGGAAAATTATTTCCCATGAAAATCGCAATTTTACGATTTTTTTCGATTTTTTTAAAATTTCTTTGACTTATAACCCCTACATGCTAAATCCGATTTTAATGATTTTTGCACAGAACCTTTATTTTATGAATTAAGATATTCTTGTGAAATTTGAGCGCAATTGAAAAAATATTTATCAAAAAAATCGAAATTTTACGGTTTTTTTCTTTTTTAAAACAATTCTTAGACTTATAACACCTACATGCTTTATCCGATTGTAATGATTTTTTCGCAGAACCTTAATTTTATGAATTAATATGTTAGTGTTAAATTTGAGCGCAATCGAGAAATTATTTCTTATAAAAATCCCAATTTTTCGATTTTTTTCTTTTTTTTAAATTACGATTAATTAAAGAAAATTAAAATTTAAGTTTATTTTTTATTAAATTTAATTAAATTAAAAAAAATTAGAACTTAGTAATAATTTTTTTACAGAACACGAAAATCCGCATAACACATGGCAGCTCAATGCACCAATACGCTCATCCAACACGCGGCGGGACTTAAGCGTTTTCCTAGATATAAAATGTCCACATTTTGTCCGGTACATAATTGTGTGTGTATGAATATCATCATATTTGAAAACGAAGAATGGGTGATTTATGGAAGTGAAAACATGCATTCAGTTACTAATTTTGTTTTCTCGAAATGGAAAAATGTAACCATTTCTTTCAGTAGGTTCCCAAGTAAATAATGAACTCGCTTTGAAAATTGTAGTGTCACGTTTTGTTTTTCATCCATATAAGTAAGTTGATTTTAAATTATTTTATAATAATGCAATACATGATGTTTATTTAATTGAGGTAAAAGTGCAATTGAATGTATATTTAAATGAAACAAAAGTGAGAATGGAAATGCTATTTCCTCCAGACATAAACAGCGCCTTGTTATAACAGATAAACAAACACAAGATGACCCTGTGGATAAGAACACGACCCACTCGATTACAGCGATCGATTCTTAGCGGGCGACATCATGCAATTTATTACGTGCAATAAATTACTATGACAATTACCTTCTGTTACTTGTAGGGATCATCATGCCAGAATAATAGAACTTCAAAGCAAGTATCCAGAATAATAGAACTTCAAAGCAAGTATCCAGAATAATAGAACTTCAAAGCAAGTATCCAGAATAATAGAACTTCATAGCAAGTATCCAGAATAATAGAACTTCAAAGCAAGTGTCCAGAATAATAGAACTTCAGCAAGTATAAAGTAAACAAAAAGTACAAGAATGGGCCATAACTAATCTAAATGGAAGAAGTTTAATTTATAAAGGGCAAACATTAGGATAATTTTTTATTGGAAGCATAATAATACCACAAAGAAGTAAATTTAAATTGTATTGTAATTTATTTGTAAATCAGTGCTAATCTAGTAGTTAATAAGATAATAAAATAAAAAAAAACAAAACAAGAACTTCAATGTCAAACCATTGTGAAATTAAACCTATATATCACACTTATTATGAGTCTGAGTATACAATATACAAAAGCGGGTTAAAATCCCACAAAAGTAAATCAAACATGGTCTTTGGTTCGTAGAGAAAACGTTTAGTACGCCTCACCTACGTGTTGTGAAGTAATCTGTCAAGTATTTCATGAGTCAATGTTTTCGTTCGTTACGCATATATCACAAAGACACCCGAGTTAAATGCTGAAATGTGTCTATTTCTAATAGAGCCTAGTCTAGGTCACACGCTTACTCACATCACATGACAACTAGCTGTCATATCGTCCGTGTCAGATGTTTTGTAAGCACAGACTTGACTCAAAAACAAACATTCAAACTAATAAGTATTTATGAAGGTCACTCGGTAATGGCAGGTATAAAAAGTTTACCTATTGCCGAATGTAAATTTTATAATTAAGATGAGTCGTTATTTTAACGTAGTTTTCCTTGAAAGGAGTGTTTGTTGTTGTGCTAATTGTACTTCCTAAAAAGTAATTCAGTACAGTGTGTTGTGATTAATGATTATGAGTATATAGAACTATGCACAAGATGTAAACCTATGAGGGATTCTAACCCTGTACCTTAGGACCTCTTGCTTCGGGCCTACGTTAGATTACGATGCCCACGAAGAAAGTTGTGTGTAACTGAACAATACATCTAAGGTACACAAACAATTGCAAACGAAACAATTTATACATTACGGCACTTAGCAAAATAATAAAATATTATCTACATTTGCCATCACGGTCATCTTCTTCAACCCGGGCTGTTAACACATAGAAAGCCAGCGTCTGTGGGCAGTAGTTTAATTAACATGCTGAATTGTTTTTTCTTTGCAATAGTTGGGCTGGGAACTTTTCAAAAACTCGGGGAAAAATATTTTTTCAAAATGGTTGAATAAAAAGTTGTAATTAGGCAGGTAGTTACAAAAATATGTTTCATATACTTATTATTCGCTTTATTATTTGCTAAAATCCGTACGAGGGTAGAAACAGTTAAAAAAAAATGTAAAACCATTAATGATAACACAAATCCGAAGTATTATTACATTTCCCCTAGCTAATTGTAACAATTCCAATGCAAATAAAGCAGCTGCACAACGTTAATTGCAATTACCATGCATGCGTTGTGATGTATGCACGCGTTGAATCATGCACCCAAGGTCAGTGGTTGATGTCACGTACCCCCCTCCCCCCTCCCACACATGCACTTGCATTACTAATCATCGCTTCCATTGTCAGGACCTCGCACTTCTAGTGATGCGTAATTACTGTCTCCTAGCGCACGCGCACATCATCACACCTCGTATTGAAGGTTGTGTGGTGACGATGCATCGGGCGTTGGATGGTAGGGGATTTACTGTTCATTTATTTTTTATTTTATTACTATTTATTTATTTATTTATTTATTTATTTATTTATTTTTTATTTTTTTATTATTATTTTTTTATTTAAAAAAATTATTATTATTATTGTTGCAAAGTCAAAGGACATACATAGTACATACATATTATAAAATGGCATACAAAGATAAAAATAATAATAATACTAACTAATTTTCAAGTTTCAAAAATTTTCCAACGATGACAATTTGAATGTTTAGTAATTTTGTAAATCAAGTGAAAGAAAATAAAAGGAACATTTAAAAGAAATGTGAAGATAAGAAATTAAATTGTAAAATAATTTGGTAGAAGAGATTTGCGAGTTAAGGCTATTCGACCGCGTTTTTCTATTTTCCAAAATATGCTAACAAGTCAAAATATAGTGAATGGCTTTGAAACCTGGCTATTTTAAAAATTCCAAAATATTTTTTCCAAATTTTTCACACAAGTGCCCAAAATAATAAAACTTCAAAGAAAGTATCCAAAATAATAAACTTCACGCAAGTATCCAGAATAAAGAACTTCAAGCAAGTATCCAAATAATAAACTTCAAAGCAAGTGTCCGAAAATAAATTTCACAGCAAGTATCCAAAAAATAGAACTTCAAAAGAAAGTATCCGAAAAATAAAATTTAAAAGAAAGTTCCAGAAAAATAGAAATTCAAAGCAATTTTAGAAAAATAGAATTCAAAGAAAGGCCAAAATAATAGAACTTAAAAGCAAGTGTCCAGAGTATAGAATTTCAGAAAGTATAACGTAAAAAAAGACAAAAAATGGGCCATAACTAACAAAATGGAAGGTTTTTTTAAAAGGGCAAACTTGGGAAAATTTTTATTGGGAAGCATATAATACCACAAAAAGTATTTTTAAATTTGTATTGTAATTTATTGAAATCTGTAATCTAGTATTTAATAAGATAAATAAAAAAAAAAAAAACAAAACAAAAAATTCAATGTCAAACCATTGTGAAATTAAACCAAAAATACACACTTTTATGGTCTGAGTACAATAAAAAAAGGGGTTTAAAAACCCCACAAAAGAAAATCAACAGGGTTTTTGGTTTTCGTAGGGAAAAACTTTTAGTACCCCACCTATGTGTTGTGAGAATTGACAATTTTTCAGAGTCAATTTTTTCGTTGTTACGCAATTTTTACAAAAAAACCCCGATTAAATGCAAAATGTGTTTTTTAATTTAAGCCTGTCTAGGCACACGTTTATCACATCACATGACAACTGTGTCATATCGCCGTGTCAGATGTTTGTAAGCACAGATTTGACTCAAACAAAATTCAAAGGTGAAATTTACTAATAAGTTTTTATGAAGGTCACTCGGAAGGCAGGTTTAAAAAGTTTCCTATTGCCGAACAAAATTTTTAAATTTAAGTAATCGTTTTTTTTAAAACGTAGTTTTCCTTGAAAGGGTGTTTTTTGTTTGCAATTTGTATTCCAAAAAAGTAATCAGTACGGGTTTTGGTGATTAATGATATGATATAGAACATGCACAAGATGAAACTAGAGGGATTTTAACCCTGACCTTTGGACCTTTGCTTGGGGCCCAAGTATTTTACGAGCCCAGAAAAAAGTGTGGTAACGAAAAATACACAAAGTACAAAAACCAATTGAAAAAAAAAAAAAAAAAAAAAAAAAAAAAAATTTTTTTTTTTTTTTTTTTTTTTTTTTTTTAAAAAATCGGAAAAAATATTTTTCAAAATGGTTGAATAAAAATTTTAAATTAGCAGGTAGTTAAAAAAAATATTTTTAATATACTTATTATTCGCTTTATCATTTGAAAAAATCCGTACGAGGGTAGAACATTTAAAAAAAAAAAATGTAAAACCCATTAAATGATAACACAAAT
The DNA here is from genome assembly GCA_024449915.1 of Sweltsa coloradensis. Lineage (NCBI taxonomy): Eukaryota > Metazoa > Arthropoda > Insecta > Plecoptera > Chloroperlidae > Sweltsa > Sweltsa coloradensis. Next base: position 350,800 of record JAMZAV010000359.1, on the reverse strand, counting down.
CCGAAGTATTTTTACTTTCCCCTAGCAAATTGTAAAAATTTCCCAAATGCAAATAAGCAGTGCACAACTTTAAATTTGCAATTCCCTGCGTGCGTTGTGGTATGCACGCTTTGATCATGCCCCCAAGGTCAGGGGTTATGTCACGTCCCCCCCTCCCCCCCCCCCCACATCCCACTTGCTTATAATATCGTTTCCCTTTTGTCAGGCCCTCGCACTTCTAGTGATGGGGAAATTTACTGTCTCCTAGCGCAGCCACATCATCCACCTCTATTAAGGTTTTGTGGGGTGACGATGCATGGGGGGGTTGAGGGTGGGGGTTTTATTGTTCATTTTTTTTTTATTTATTACTATTTATTTATTTTTATTATTTATTTATTTATTTTTTCTTTTTTATTATTATTTTTTTTTTTAAAAAAAATTATTTTTATTATTGTTGCAAAGTCAAAGGAATACATAGACATAATATTATAAAATGGGCTACAAAGATAAAACCAATAAAATAAAACAAAATTTTCAAGTTTCAAAATTTCCCAACGATGAAAATTTTGGAATATTTAGTAATTTTGTAAAATCAAGTGAAAAAAAAAAAAGGGAAACTTTAAAAAAAATGTGAAGATAAAAATTAAATTGTAAAAGTTTGGTAGAAGATTTTTGCGGTTAAGGCTATTCACCCCGTTTTCTTTTTTCCAAAAAATGCAACAAGTAAAAATTAGTGAAGGGGTTTTGAAACCTGGTATTTTAAAAATTCCAAAATTTTTTTTTCCAAATTTTTTGTCCGGGTCCCGGGCCCAAATATGCCCTCAAAAAATTTTCCCAATTTAATTCGCCAAATAAACCCCCATTAAAACGTAGGGTTTGTGTTTTTGTGCATTAATTTTAAAATTTTTTTCAAAAGACTGACAGAGAAAAAAGTTTTTTTTAAAATTGTCTTTCAGTAATTTTTTCTTTTGGCGGATTTTTTTAAAGATTGTCCCGCCAAAAAAAAAATTCGCAGGAAAACAATTAAAAAAAAATCTTTTTTCTCTCATCGGCTAAGAAAAAATAAAAATTTAATGTCAAAAAAACACAACACCCCTTAAATGGTGTGCCTTGGCAAATTAAAGTTTAAAATTTATTTTGAGATGGCTATTTTGGCCGGTCCCGGGATCAGAAAATTTGAAAAAATATTTTCGATTTTCTAAAATACCCAGGTTTCAAAACCATTAACTATGTTTTGACTTGGTACATTTTTTGGAAAATAGAAAAACGCAGTCGAATAGCCTAAGTCTTTGTTTAAATGCGGTATTGTACACAAATATTATGCTTCTTTTTTGAATTAGTTGTATGCAGTGCAGTAGTGAAGGGTGGGGGGGGGAAATTTGTTTGACTTATAAAAGATTGTTGAAACCGGCAACTGTTGTAATCATGATCTGTACGGTTTCTTCTTTTTTTATAAGCTTTCTAAATATTAATATTAATAACCGACTGTCATGGGCAAAATGTATGTTGTATCTAAAATTTTTAAAAAAAATGGTTTTTTTTTACATTTTAAATATAATCAGGGGCAACTTAAAGAAAATTAATTTATAAGGCAACATTAGAATTTTATTGAAGCATAATAATACCACAAAGAAGTAATTTAAATTGTATTGTAATTTATTTGTAAATCAGTGCTAATCTAGTAGTTAATAAGATAAATAAAATATCTAAAGTACAAAACAAGAACTCCAATAACACCAATGTCAAACCGTTGTGATATCACAATTAAGAGTTTGAGTATACAATATACAAAAGCGGGTTAAAATCCCACAAAAGTAAATCAAACATGGTCTTTGGTTCGTAGAGAAAACGTTTAGTACGCCTCACCTATGTGTTGTGAAGTCATCTGTCAAGTATTTCATGAGTCAATGTTTTCGTTCGTTACGCATATATTACAAAGACACCCGAGTTAAATGCTGAAATGTGTCTATTTCTAATAGAGCCTAGTCTAGGTCACACGCTTACTCACATCACATGACAACTAGCTGTCATATCGTCCGTGTCAGATGTTTTGTAAGCACAGACTTGACTCAAACAAACATTCAAAGAGTGTAATTACAATTAGTATTTATGAAGGTCAATCGGTAATGGCAGGTTTAAAAAGTTTACCTATTGCCGAATGTAAATTTTATAATTAAAGATGAGTCGTTATTTTAACGTGGTTTTCCTTGAAAGGAGTGTTTGTTGTTGTGTTATTGTACTTCCTAAAAAGTAATTCAGTACAGTTTGTTGTGATTATGAGTATATAGAACTATGTACAAGATGTAAACCTATGAGGGATTTGAACCCATGTGCCTTCGGACCTCTTGCTTCAGGCCTGCGTTAGATTACGAAGAAAGTTGTGTGTAGCTGAACAATACATTCGGCCTATGTTATTCTAATGTACACAAACAATTGCAAACGAAACAATTTATACATTACGGCACTTAAAAAAATATTAAAATATTATCTACATTTGCCATCACGGTCTTCTTCTTCAACCCAGGCTGTTAACACATAGAAAGCCAGCGTCTGTGGGCAGTAGTTTAACATGCTGAATTGTTTTTTCTTTGCAATAGTTGGGCTGGGAACTTTTCAAAAACTCGGGGGAAAATATTTTTTCAAAATGGTTGAATAAAAAGTTGTAATTAGGCAGGTAGTTACAAAAATATGTTTCATATACTTATTATTCGCTTTATTATTTGCTAAAATCCGTACGAGGGTAGAAACAGTTAAAAAAAAATGTAAAACCATTAATGATAACACAAATCCGAAGTATATTATTACATTTCCCCTAGCTAATTGTAACAATTCCAATGCAAATAAAGCAGCTGCACAACGTTAATTGCAATTACCGTGCATGCGTTGTGATGTATGCACGCGTTGAATCATGCACCCAAGGTCAGTGGTTGATGTCACGTACCCCCCTCCCCCCTCCCACACATGCACTTGCATTACTAATCATCGCTTCCATTGTCAGGACCTCGCACTTCTAGTGATGCGTAATTACTGTCTCCTAGCGCACGCGCACATCATCATACCTCGTATTGAAGGTTGTGTGGTGACGATGCATCGGGCGTTGGGTGGTAGGGGATTTATTGTTCATTTATTTTTTATTTTATTACTATTTATTTATTTATTTATTTTTTTATTTTTTTATTATTATTTTTTTATTAAAAAAAAATATTATTATTATTGTTGCAAAGTCAAAGGACATACATAGTACATACATATTATATAATGGCATACAAAGATAAAAACAATAATAATACTAACTAATTTTCAAGTTTCAAAATTTTTCCAACGATGACAATTGGAATGTTTAGTAATTTTGTGAATCAAGTGAAAGAAAATAAAAGGAACATTTAAAAGAAATGTGAAGATAAGATATTAAATTGTAAAATAGTTTGGGAGAAGAGATTTGCGAGTTAAGGCTATTCGATCGCGTTTTTCTATTTTCCAAATATGCTACAAGTCAAAAATAGTTAATGGTTTTGAAACCTGGCTATTTTAGAAAATCGAAAATATTTTTCAAATTTTTCTGATCCGGTACACGCCAATATAGCCACTCAAAAATTTCAACTTAATTCGCCAAGCACACCATTCAACGTAGGGTGTGTGTTTTTGTGACATTAATTTTCAACTGTTTTTCTAAGACTGACTGAGAGAAAAAGATTTTTTAAATTGTCTTCTAGAATTTTTTTGTTGGCGGTTGTTAAAATACCGCCAACGAAAAAAAATTTGCAGGAAAGACAATCTAAAAAAATCTTTTTTCTGTCAGTCTGATGAAAAACAGTTGAAAATTAATGTCACAAAAACACAACACCCTACGTTGAATGGTGGTGACCCTTTGGGGAATTAAAGTTGGAAATTATTTTGAGGTGGCTATATTGGCCGTTTTACCGGATCAGAAAAATTTGAAAAAAATATTTTCGATTTTCTAAAATAGCCAGGTTTCAAAACCATTAACTATGTTTTGACTTGGTAGCATATTTTGGAAAATAGAAAAACGCGGTCGAATAGCCTTAATTGTCTTTGATTAATGCTGGTATTGTACTACATAAATATGTATGCTTCGGTTTTGTAATTAGTTGTATGCAGTGCAGTAGATGAAGGGTGTGGGAGGGGGCACTTTGTATGACTTATCAAGTAATTGTTGTAACGGCAACTGTAATGTAAGTCATGATCTGTAACGGTTTGCTTCTTTTTTATAAGCTTTCTATAATAAATACATATTAATAACCGACTGTCATGGGCATAATGTATGTTGTATAAGTTTAAAAAAAATGGTTTTATTGTACATTTTCAATATAATCATGGAAGGCTATTGTAGATCTAATAACATTGTAGAGTGGGATAGCTGAGATGGAATGTGCGATAATATGCTGTTTAGGCCTTGTGACGTAGATAACATCCACACAAGTAGAGGCTCGCGCACTAGCGCCGTGCCACCTCCATGGGTGTTCCGATCAGAGAGATACAAGGGCACATTTCTCTCACTGTATGTATACTCAATTAACAAAGCCAAGCAGTTCGTTCAATATTTACGCACATTGCCCAGTATATACAGCGCTATAGGGAGACAATAGACTTCAGTAAATAACATTGTGCAAATAACTAACGCTTACGATCACTTTGGAAAAGCAAATGTGAAATATCAAACCATTATGAAAGCTATAAGATGAACGTCTCAGTACTCATGGCATAATAGGGTATGTTTTTAATGTGAACTTGATAGGTGTACATTGTAAATACAAAAGTTGTTGTAACAAAAAAAAAAAAAAAAATATCATCGACTGAAAATTATAATGGTGAATTAAATGTGTGAATAGGAATGTATTGTAAAAAAGTAGAATAGTGTGTGTAAAGTGTCACAAGAAAACGAACTTTTCGTATGGATTGTTCATATTAGTTTACCCCGGTGTACCCTCTAGGAGGCCAACTATAGGTTATTAGGGTGGTTATTGAGGAACCTCTAAAGAAAATCGTTGGGAAGACTTTCATTCTTCCCACCTTTCATACTCTGATTGAGGAATTCTTTGTTTAAAACCTTCCTGACTGTCGCCAATCATATTGAATCCCACTACACTTCATCATAATATAACACGCCTTGTCACTGTGTCATGTCGATGTGTCCACGCAATTATTATAATCTACCACCTCAAGGCTCAAGATCGGTGTAGAAGACATCTGTATTACACGAGTATTGTTCTCGGTACATGCAAAGAGTGAAGGTTAATAGTTCTCAACACACCTACAGCTATCCTCGAGTTCATATCAACAACTCATTAACATTAATCGTCTTTGTGTTAAGCCTTTGACACGCTCCATTGCTTGAACCGGATTTACCTCCTTAAATAATCCGAGAAATAAAAAATAGACGTTTTAGAGCATGAAAATCCATGTGTTTCAGTATAAACAGTTAGGTTTTGAGTACGGATAAGTAGGTCTAAAGAATGATAAGAGGAGATACATACATTGTAGATCAGTTGGATAAGATTTCAACTCCGTGTCGATTGTTTTGTGTTTGTTTTAGGGGAAATCAAAAAGAAAGTTTTCATGAATATAGCGCACGAAACTATATGAATCTATTAATGCGCCCATCTTGGCATTGTGTTCCGTTCAAGTAGTTGCATTTGAATGCGACGTTGCCGGATCGTCGCCAGGAAGTGCATACGCGCCACCAATGCCGTATGACGCAGTCACAACATTGCACTTTATACGAGAAAAATGCAATTGCAACCAAGGTTATACTAAGACCGCAGATGCATTTTTATGCACATTGTATTTGTGACGGGCCGCTTACTTTACTTAGCAGGGGCCTTGAACGGGAGATGTGTATTTATAAAGAGCTCGTAGAGGAAGGAACTGGTGTAGTCTACTGAACGCGTATTTCTCAGTGAGTAAGCGATAGTGCAGGGAAAAACTTACACGCGGAAGTAGGATAAAAACGTCAACAGACGTCGTCCGTGGAGGAACAGAAAAACTATGATATAATAGTGGGTATTAACTTTTACACTTTACACTTCTTAGCTTGCCAACGAAGAATGTTAGAAATGTTGGCCATAAAGATTCACAGAGAGCCGACTGCAGGTTGTGGCTCTTTGTTGAGTACCGAGGACGTGTGTGGTATACTCAGGGACAGGGAAAACTGCAGAGGACGGGCATTCGTACAAGTCTGACGTACACTTTCCATACATCGCTGAAATTATTCATCATTTTATACAATTCGCACAAGTTTACAAAAATAAATTTAAAATTTAAAAATATGTCATTAATTTACTACAAACTTTTCGTCGCAACGTATTTTAGTGTTAGTTACAAATATTGTCCAAACATCGCTGAAATAATTCATCATTTAAGAATAGTCACACAATAATAGTAAGAACTTTCGTTTACAAAAATAAATTTTAAAATTTAAAATATATCATTAATTTACTGCAAATTTTTCGTCACAAACGTATTTTAGTGTTAGTTACAAACATTGAACACCAATCCACATTTTATTTAAATCTCAAAATTCAATTAGAAAATAGTTTTATTAAAGTCCAATATAATTTTGAATAATTAGGAAAGACTGCGACTTTTTGTGTTAATGAACCATCTATGTACACAAACTCGGTGATTTGACTTCAACGTATTAGCCATATTTGGTTAATTGTGTAAGAGATCAGGTATTTACTATTTACACAGTGAGAAACGTGTTGTAATCACGTTTGATAACAGCACACGTCACAAGAAACATGGGTAATATACATAACACGTGACCTGCTAACCTTCACCGCGCGACATTGACGACAATGAAAGAATTACTATCTACATAAAATCCTTAGACAAATAATATTTTTAATACGGGTAATTAGAATAATGTGCACACGTTTATTGTTAATTAGAATAATCAATGTCATTGAAAAGCGATAATTATCATGAAGATTTCAAATATGAATAATCTACATGTGCAATGATTATTGTGTTTGAACTTTGAATAGACGGTGGTCAACTTTTCCAGCCAGTGTAACTCAGGTATATTACTGACAAGCAAAGGCATTACATGCATTTTTGGTGATGATTCGGTTCTGATAATGGATATAAAAAAATTAGGCCTAAGTCTGTTGTCGTTTTTGTTCTGCGGTTTTACAAAAACTGGTGAATTGTAGTAAAAATAATTCAAAATTGTGATTGTAGTGGTGTATTTATTTACCCCTGATATTATTTGTATTTTTGGACTATAGGATCGTGCAAAGGAGTTACCATTACAATGTTACAATTATTACAGTTGTAGATAACAATTAAACTGTAGTTATGACAATATGTAAGTGGTGAAAATAAATGTTAGGTTTTATTGTGTCCAAAAAATAAACAAATACAAATAAAATAAATAATGTTGTAAAAATGTATAAAATTACGATATTACAGCGATTATAAAAGAACAAGACCAAAAAACCATTAAATCTGGCAGGATCGTTGGTCACTTTGTTACTAACAACTAGATTATAAAAGTGTCTATAAAGCTTCTACTGATCTAATACGTAGAGAGGGAAGGCAAAAGGGTGGAAGATAATGATATCTGAATACTAGGAAAACGCTTGGTCCCGCCGCGTTGTTGGATGAGCGTAATTGGTGCATTGAGCTACCATGTGTTATATGGATTTTCTGTTGTTCTGTGAAAAAATCATTACTCAGTTGAAAATTTTTTTTAAATTAATATAAATTAAATAAAAAATAAACTTTTATCTTTAATTTTTTTAATTAATCGTAATTTTAAAAAAGAAAAAATCGTAAGATTTCGATTTTCATAAGAAATAGTTATTCGATTGTGCTCAAATTTCACAAGAATATATTAATTCATAAGATTAAGGTTCTGTGAAAAAATCATTACAATCGGATAATGCATATTGGTGTTAAAAGTCAAAGAATTGTTTTAAAAAAGATAAAAACACGTAACATTTCGATTTTTATAAGAAATAATTTTTCGATTGCGCTCAAATTTTACAAGAATATCTTAATTTATAAAATTATGGTTCTGTGAAAAAATCATCAAAATCGGATAAAGCATGTAGGTGTTATAAGTCGAAGAAATTTTTAAAAAATCGAAAAAAATCGTAAAATTGCGATTTTGATGAGAAATAATTTTCCGCTTTTGCTCAAAAACGTGGCAGTTCTAAGTTCAGAGATTTCGAAGACCTTTATAAAATTTCATCGCAATCGGTATCGTTTAGCCGGATCGTGTAAAAAACAAAAATTCAGTAGTTGCATTTGAATGCGACTTGCCGGTCGTCGCCGGAAGTGCATACGCGCCACCAATGCCGTATACGCGTCCAACATTGCCTTTAAAACGAGAAAAATGCAATTGAACCAAGGTTATCTAAACCGCAGTGCTTTTTATGACATTTATTTTGAGGGGCCGCTTACTTTACTTACAGGGCCTTGAGGGGAGATTGTATTTATAAAGAGCTCGTAGAGGAAGGAACTGGTGTAGCCTACTGAACGCGTATTTCTCAGTGAGTAAGCGATAGTGCAGGGAAAAACTTACACGCGGAAGTAGGATAAAAACGTCAACAGACTTCGTCCGTGGAGGAACAGAAAAACTATGATATAATAGTGGGTATTAACTTTTACACTTTACACTTCTTAGCTTGCCAACGAAGAATTTTTTAGAAATGTTGGCCATAAAGATTCACAGAGAGCCGACTGCAGGTTGGGGGTGGCTCTTTGTTGAGTACCGGACGTGTGTGGTATACTCAGGGACAGGGAAAACTGCAGAGGACGGGCATTCGCACAAGTCTGACGTACATTTTTCCATGCATCGCTTAATCATCATTTTATATAATAATCACACGTTTACAAAAATAAATTTAAAATTTAAAATATGTCATTAATTTACTACAAATTTTTCGTCACAACGTATTTTAGTGTCAGTTACAAATATTGTCAAACATCGCTGAAATTATTCATCATTTTATATAATATCACCCCAATAATAGAAAGAACTTTTCGTTTAAAAAAATAAAATTTAAAATTTAAAATAAATCATTAATTTACTGCAAATTTTTCGTCACAAACGTATTTTTGTTAGTTACAAACATTGAACACCAATCCACATTTTATTTAAATCAAAAAAAATTCAATTAGAAAAGAGTTTTATTAAAGTCCATATAATTTTGAATAATTAGGAAAGACTGCGACTTTTTGTGGATAATGAACCATCTATGTACACAAACTCGGTGATTTGACTTCAAACGTATTAGCCATATTTGGTTAATTGGTGTAAGAGATTAGGTATTTCTATTTACACAGTGATAAACGTGTTGTAATCACGTTTGATAACAGCACACGTCACAGAAACATGGGTAATATCATAATACGTGACCTGCTACCCTTTACCGCGCGACATTGACGACAATGAAAGATTACTATCTACATAAAATCCTTAGACAAATAATATTTTTTAAAACGGGTAATTAGAATAATGTGCACACGTTTATTGTTAATTAGAATAATCAAAGTCATTGAAAAGCGAAATTATCATGAAGATTTCAAATATGAATAATCTACATGTTGCAATGAAATTTTTGTGTTTGAACTTTGAAAAGACGGTGGTCAACTTTTCCAGCCAGTGTAACTCAGGTATATTACTGACAAGCAAAGGCATTACATGCATTTCTGGTGATAATTCGGTTCTGATGATGGATATAAAAAAATTAAGTCTGTTGTCGTTTTTGTTCTGCGGTTTTACAAAAACTGGTGAATTGTAGTAAAAATAATTCAAAATTGTGATTGTAGTGGTGTATTTATTTACCCCTGATATTATTTGCATTTTTGGACTATAGGATCGTGCAAAGGAGTTACCATTACAATGTTACAATTATTACAGTTGTAGATAACAATTAAACTGTAGTTATGACAATATGTAAGTGGTAAAAATAAATGTTAGGTTTTATTGTGTCCAAAAATAAACAAATACAAATAAAATAAATAATGTTGTAAAAATGTATAAAATTACGATATTACAGCGATTATAAAAGAACAAGACCAAAAAACCATTAAATCTGGCAGAATCGTTGGTCACTTTGTTACTAACAACTAGATTCTAAAAGTGTCTATAAAGCTTCTACTGATCTAATACGTAGAGAGGGAAGGCAAAAGGGTGGAAGATAATCATATCTGAATATCAATGCGATAAGTAAAGAAGTCCATGCAATTATACACTTCTATACAAGTGTGAATTTGCACGAAAGAATATTAAATTATTCATTAAACTTACTTATTGGAGACTCCGACAAATAGAATTGGAAATCTGGACGCTTATATATATTTTACAAGAGAATTTATGTTATTTTATTATTTTTTTAATGTTAAGAGAGGATCAGGATCGCTGCGATAGATGGGCCACAATAGGCCTGTTTTCCTGTTTCATTCTGGACCTAATTTTTGTATCATGTGTACAAATTACATCGAAAAATAATAAAAAAAATAATAAATAAATAAAAAACATAAATAAAAAAATATGAATTTTATTACAATGTTTAATACCGCGATATAGGAGGAAAAGTAAAGGCAGTTGATCCGTCCAACATTATCAATCAAGGTTCTCTCTATAAAATGTTCTTTGGGCGGAAAACAAGTAGTATTTCCAAAATTTAGCCAAACATTATTTATACAATAGTAAAATAATGCTTACAAATAACGATTCAGTAACTGCGGGATACGTCAGAGAAAATCTACATAATGGTTACCTGCATTTCACTTTCAGAATTACTGCCTTCATACACATGTAATTTCTGCGTAATTCACTTAGGCCACTCAATACATGCATTCCAATTAAATCTTATCAGCGTATAATTAGAATACTTTCAAAAATATGATAATGGTGTAGAAACAAAACAAAACAAGACAAGTCAGATTCTCAGGGCGATACACTAGGCGAGCGCGTCTCTCGCTTTCTCTCCGACGAGAACGAAAGTTTTACACAAATTGCGAGCTTCAACCATCGTATTAAATATATTATAATGTACTATTCGCTAACGTGAAATTACGTAAAAATTATATTGATTGTGTGTTTGAAAAAAGAGAAAATTGTGACCGGCATGAATCAATCGAAACTGGATAGAGGTAGCTCAGACGTGGCAAGGGATATTAGGAACAGGCCACCGACAATCCTGACTGAAGATTACATGTTTCCTCAGTCAACATAGGCCTACGACTTCTGTGACTAAGTTTCATGGACCTTTCCTGCTAACTGTAAACTAAACTCATCAAGGCTTTGTTGTTGCCCCTGGACAGATTCCCCACAAAAAGTACCTAGGTTATTATTACATTTTTTAAATGTTATAATACTCTTGAATCACGTATTTAACATGTGTTTAGGGAGTCAAAACAATGCAAAAAGTTTTGAAGGATGGGCTAGGGCGTGTATTTTTTGTATGAATGTATACGGATGTTATTATTAACGGAATTAAATTGAAATATATAGAGACGGAGGTTTGAAATTATAGTCATACGTAGTAATTAATAAGATTAAGAAATTAGTTTCCGTCACTGTGCTATGAGAATGCGAGTTTTAGGGTTGTCTTTAGTGTTGTTTTTTAAACTTTTTTGTTACAAAAAACTTTATTATTTACAATGTACACATATCGAGTTCACAGAAAATAGAATTAGGTTTTAGGGAAGAGAAAAAAACACAAAATAAAAAAAAAATCCAAACAAAAAAAAAATTTGGGGTACATTATATCACACGTTACATGAGCGTGAGCAGGTGCTTGTCAAAAAGTTACAAAATGTTTCCTTTTTTATCAAAATAAACCGCATATTCCTTAAAATCACTTTACGATTCTGAGTTTTATCTGTCTTTTTCATGTTTAATTCACTGACTTTGAAACTATTTACTGTTGAAACCTCAGAGAGGGAGATACGGAAAGACCTCGAACTAGGTGACCGGGATCGAACCCCCAACTTTCTCAAAGAGTCGTGCGCGTGCTAGCGCTGTGCCACTTGTGTCAGGTTCGCCTGAGTGGTCGCGGTTGATTAGTTGTTGGGCGGGTTCATAGGTTCGTATCCTGGCTGGCTGCATGGGGCAGACGAGGTTTTAACTGTACTAATTTACTGTCCCCCACTGAAAAAACTGAGTGGGTAGACTCTAAATACAATTTATTTATTTATTTATTTATTTATTTACCAGTACCCGGGCGACCATTTGATTAGTATTGTTGCCGAAAAATGGATATTGAACATCAAATTGTCATCGATTAGAAAAAAGTATACCATCCTGTACGAGGTACAACATTAGTATTACAAACATTTTCCCTCATCAACTGAATTCAAGACACATAGGCCTACAACAAATTATCAGCCATTAATACAGAAATTGACATCAATATAAGCAACTTCTTTTATTACCAGATTTTGTATTCTATAATTTGGTTTGTTAGTTTTTTGTTTAAAAAAATTGTATTTATCTTTGATTTTCAGCCGTTTTTATAATTATTTATATTTTTGTGATTCAATTTTTAGTTATTGTATATTTGTATAACGTATATGTTTATGCTGTATTCAAGACACGTCCCCACAACAAATTACTAGCCATTGATACAGAAATTGTCATCAAATCACCAGATTTTTTTTTTCTATAATTTAGTTTGTTAGTTTTTTGTTAAAAAAATTTTATTTATCTTTGATTTTCAGCCGTTTTTATAATTATTTATATTTTTGTGATTCAATTTTTAGTTATTGTTTATTTGTATAACGTATATGTTTATGCTGTATTGTTTTAAATTGAGATTAATATGAAATATCAATTGTATTAGATTGAGTTTCTTGGCACTCTAGTTTGTTTTTGTTTTGTACAAGTTGTCAGAGATAAATAAGTTAATTAATGCCCATATTATTTGTACCATGTGACGCTGAGGTTGGCGCATGTCAGAGTGAGTGAGCCTAGGTGGACCATGCACCGCACTATCTTGTGAAGCGTCAGGTCATCGGTAGTCGCTGACCTACGAGGGTCTCCAACACTGTAGAGCGGTGCACGGAGGAAGAGAAAGTCGCAGAAGAAAGGAAAGGAAATGAGGGGAAGGTCAGGGGTCACGGGACCAAGGTGAATGCCACGTGCATGGGCGAGGGAGGTAATTAGCATGACAATCAAGAGGACAAGACCTACTATACCGCAAATACGAAAACCAAGCGAAAATACATGTTTTTAAAGTAATACCTAATCTATTAAAATATCAAAATTTTCAACAATACAGAAGTGTAGCCATGGAACTACTATACCGCAAATACGAAAACCAAGAGAAAATACATGTTTTTAATATACCTAATTGGATGAGCGTAGCGAGCGTAGCGAGCGAAGCGAAGATTCCATTTCACTACACTGGAGAAAAAAATCCGGAATGTTTTTTTTTTTTTTTTTTTTTTTTCTTTTCTTTCTTTTTGTATTTTTTGTCTGTCTGTTAACACGATTCCGGCTAAACCGATACTCCGATTGCGATGAAATTTTATGGAGGCCTTCGAAATCTCTGAACTTAGAACTGCCACGTTTTTGAGCGCAATCGAAAAATTATTTCTCATGAAAATTGCAATTTTACGATTTTTTTTCGATTTTTAAAAAATTTCTTCGACTTATAACACCTACATGCTTTATCCGATTTTAATGATTTTTACACACAACCTTTATTTTATGAATTAAGATATTCTTGTGAAATTTGAGCGCAATTGAAAAAATATTTATCTTAAAAATCGAAATTTTACGGGTTTTTCTTTTTTAAACATTCTTTGACTTATAACACCTACATGCTTTATCCGATTGAAATGATTTTTTCGCAGAACCTTAATTTTATGAATTAATATATGACTGTTAAATTTGAGCGCAATCGAGAAATTATTTCTTATAAAAAATTCAATTTTACGATTTTTTTTTTAACAATTACGATTATTTAAAAAAAAAAAAAAGTTATTTATTTTATTTTATTTAATTTAATTTAAAACATTTCAATTTAATAATGATTTTACCACAGAACAACAGAAAATTCGCATAACACATGGCAGCTCAATGCACCAATTACGCTCATCCAACAACGCGGCGGGACTTAAGCGTTTTCCTAGTCTATTAAAATATCAAACTTTTCAACAATACAGAAGTGTAGCCATTCAATATTACTCCGCCAAACTGTAGCCATCCATCAAGATTTTGAAATAATGATAATAATCTCTACTCATTTCCAACAATGTCGTGTTGAGTGGTGTTCTTCACACCGATATCTAGGGCACGAAACAGTTTTGTGCCCAGGCTGCCGAGCTAAACAGTTTAATATTATTTAGTTTACAAATTAGTAAATTACTGACGCGATAATAACGGCTTCGAAAACCAATGAACATAATTAATTGAACTGTACAGTATAGTATTTTAATTTTAAAAAAACAAGATAAATAGTACAAAATTGTATTTTCTAACGCGACCTATGTAGTTTTCAGCACTGGTGTTGATTAGAGAATAAAATGACGCGTATTCATGGACAAAGTGAGGCGCAGAGTTACACTATGTATAGGCCTAAGTCAGTATTGATCTTGTAACAGGCTAGGATGTTGTTTTCTTCACGCATACTTTCATAGTTTTATTATCGACAGAAATAGGATTTTCTTGAAGAGTGCATTGAAACCTATGGAAATATTCCTAATGGTAATTATCACGGGCTAATGTTAGTTCATTGCCAACGATCAAGGCGGTGAGGGGGTAATGAGGCTTGTCTCACCGGGAGTCGAACCGGCAACGTGTAATCAAGATGTATGTGATAAGACCTCGTTGGTAATTGAACCAATACTTTAAGAGGTAATGAAAAGGAAAGTGAGAAAACTTGTTACCTTCCGGAGGTGTGCCTAAAGTACCATCGAGAACAGACGTTCCATACTCAATACGTATATCTTCCCTAGCAAAAAATCATTTGGATTTGAAATGTTTTTTAATTGATATCACTTGCTGGTCAATTGAAATGAATTGATATCAATTGAAATGAATTGATATCAATTAAAATGAAATGATTTTAAATGTTTGTCAATTGATTGCATTGATAGTCTATTGACCTTGTCTACAATCAATTAAAGATCATTTGAACGTGCCAATTGACAAAAACTATATCAATTGGGAACCAAGAATATCAATTGACTTATAATAATGCCAATTGATATCATTTTAAACCAATTGAAATTATTCTTGTCAATAAAGCATCAATAGAAAAATCAATTCACATCAATTGACCTCAAATGATGGCAATTGATTCCAAATGTTAGCAGAACATACCAATTGCCATCACTTATGTCAATTTCTCAATTATTATAAACATCTTTAAACACTAAATAATTAGACACTTGTGAATCAAAATAGTGATTTAACTTCAGTCACCTAATATACAACAATATTTGTAGACACTTTGACATGACTGTCAATTACATTAAAAAAACTGACAGTATGAAAAACAGACTTTTATTTATTCATTTATTTGTTTATTTAACGTCTAGCCTATCATATTCAGTTAAAAAACTGATTTACAAAGGAGGACAACTAATTTTTTTTTTTTTTTTTATATTTGAAATAGTAATATTACAACAACAATGCATTAAAACACAACAATTATGGTAACAAATTCAAAAAGGATTAAATGCAATTAAATTAATGAATCAAATATAAAGAAGGGGTGGGAAAAGAAAAGAAAGGAAAGGTGAAAAATTTATTTAATTATTTAGTTAACGTCTATCCTATTTAGTTTAAAAACTGATTTACAATAATTAGGAGGACAATTAATAATTGTGTTTAATTAAATTGATTAGCGAAATAATTAATTAAATTATGCATTTATTTTATATTTAAGTGGTAATTAGCAATTTTTCATACATTTTGTACTGATATTTAATTTTTATTTACATATCACTGTGATTTCAAAATAAATCAAAATCAAAATAATGAAGTAGGGGCCCCTACTTGAGAGCGGACATCAATTTCAAGTTCAATGTCTCAAGTTTGCAGTGTGTGTTGGTAGTAGTGGTCCGTTGACAGCATGGTTGACAGGTTGGCTGTCCTGCTTTCCAATAAATATCCATTGGAAATATTGGTGTGGATGAATATAATTCAAGTTTATTATTTAGTTCGATTCGATATGTAATTATAACATGCTATGAATATTTAAGTGATCAGTATTAAATGAAACGACATTGTTACTAATGCGCGAAATGGATTTTACTGTGAGGACTCTACGCGTTTGTGTTTGGAGGTTATGGCAGACTGGAAATCCGGCTAGGGGCCTACTTCGACGATGATACGAAGCGAGTTTCTTCATTCATAATCACAGGTGAGTAGCTAGGCCTTTGTGTATCCAATTCCCTTTTCGGCCCCAGTCCTTTACCAACATCGGATAGGCCTAGGCTAACCAGTAGGGGCCTAGCCTAGGCCTAGAGCCCTACGAATAAGGCTGCCCGGGCCTCTCCCCTTAGCTCTAGCCTAAAGCCTTGAAACCCAATTTCATACATTAATACACTGGCTAAGGCTAGGGCCTGGCTTACAACCATGTCCTGGTTCTGTGGTTTAAATCTTGGGTCTTGAGTTCTGGGGGTTCTATGGCCCAGGGTCTTAGCCTAGACCCAAGGCCTTCCGGAACTGGTTCGGTTGAGAGTGGCCAACTTTTAAACACTTGTAAACTGTGTTGTGTGTGTTAAGGTTTTGAAGGTTTTTTGTTTAAAATAGCGACGTTAAAGGTTTTGAAGTTTTTTTTGTTTAAAATAGCGACGTTAAAGGTTTTGTAAGGTTACTTAAAGTGAGTGTACGGCTCGGTGGAGTGCTGGTGAAAAGTTGGCCACTCTCAACCGAACCAGTACCGGCCTTCCTTCCAAGCCTTTGGTTTAGCTAGGCTAGGGCCTAGTCCATGGGCCCTAGGTCCTTCTAGGCCTAGGTTAAAGCTGAATGGTGACCTAACCTGCATTTTATTAATCTAAACCCAGCAAAAGTCTGCCTCTTCTTTACCTAGGCCTATCAGGGCTATAACTTATTGGCCGTACCCGTAGCGTAGGCCTATTTGTAAGAACTTGTGTAAATCGAAATGGACCAGGCCCTACATGGTGAAAACTAGGTATTTAAAACTGTAACTAGGTATTGTTGTTTGTTTTCCTTAATAAACTGAAACTGAAACATTATTAGTGTTTATAGCCCATAGGCCTATTAAGAATATTTTAGTTTGAGTTTGTAGCCTAAAGCTGCAAGCAGATTAAAGGCCGATGCCAATTGCCCGGTAACGATAACGGGAAGAAAGGAATCACACGTTAACTTACGACACGATGCACAATAAAGCTTCCCGTTGCCGGTCGTTACCGTATCCCGG
This sequence comes from Sweltsa coloradensis, assembly GCA_024449915.1. NCBI lineage: Eukaryota > Metazoa > Arthropoda > Insecta > Plecoptera > Chloroperlidae > Sweltsa > Sweltsa coloradensis. The sequence continues at coordinate 333,446 of JAMZAV010000359.1, read as the reverse complement.
CAACGTCAACGGGAACATCACCAAGTTTTAACATTCTTTAACGTTCCCGTTCCGTACGTTACTGGAACCAATCAGAATGAAGATGTGCACGTCTCGACACTATTTTATCAGCTGATTGATGGTTTACGCGTGTAATATGCGAAATAAATTAATACAAATATGCGGAATAACAAAATAACCAAATAGGACTATAATTAAAACTTATTACGTATTTGAATTATTCCCGTCGATTTGCTTCACAAGCAATTGTGCATCGGCCTTAAAGCCGGCTGGCTCGGTTAAGTCCAATCGTAAGTGCAAAATTGTTAGGCAGGCCTATTTTAAATGTGTTGGCAACCACGACTGGTTGATTTCTGGTAAAATTTATTTTCTAGCTCTTAACGCTGTAGGCCTAATTTGTAGTAGTCCCACAGGATAGACCCTATGCTTATTATTTAGGTGCTGTTTACCCTACCTACCTGTCCTTCCTTGGCCTACAGTTATTAATTGTGTATATTTCATAATTCTGAAATTAGGATGTGATTGTTTGCAGATTAATTTCCATGGATGGGTGTCACATTCCAAACTTTCAAGTACCGGTAGGCCTACCTGTTACTTGCAAAGTCTTCATATAGTGAGGGATTACAATCAGTGGCAGTGTATGCTATAGGCCTACCAGTTACACTGTGAAGTTATTGTCTACCAGGCTACGCAAAAGTCACAAAATACTAGCAATCTTACAAATTCTCAAATTTATATGATTCTAAAAAAATCTGCAATCGACTACTCTGCGTTGTGTAACATTGTATGACGTGAATAATAAAATAAGAGATTCTAATGAAATGAGTTCAACATTTTAATCAGTTAATGTAGGCCTAAAAGTTAATTACAAGCGGTAGGCCTAAATGTTTGTGTCTACATCAACCTAACTTAGGTTAGGTAGGCTATCGTAGGCCTACTTATTATTTATTAGCTCAATAGCTCCAATTTTTTTCTTTTTTGCTTAGTAGCCCAGCTGAGAGCTCAATTGAAATAATAGGCATGCATATTATATTAATTTGACTATGAATGAAATTGGTCTTGACACCGTTAGTAGCCCTAGGCCTAGGTAGGCTACCTAATTTTAAGAAATTGTTAGACAAATAATAAGCATTGGGTTGTGAAGGGATAGTAGGTCAGTGATTATTGATCAATTACCATCCATGGTATTTAAATTTAAATCATTTAATAGACTTAAAAGTACTGGTTCCTTATCCCGTGCCTTATTTCAGGCTAACTGCACTAACATTGATTATTAACCATTTTTTATGCTGCTATGTAGGTCTATGCTTGTGGCTTCAGGGTGTGCCTGGTTACCTTGCAAAGTTCTGAGATTTCTTTGTTGCACTCCACATACTCTTTTAGCCTGCATTGGCCTGATACGATCACGGTTGGTAAGATGGAGCATTGGAGCCCAACTATTAACTAGGCCTATAGGTAGGCATAAATGTAGGTCTACTCAGTAGTCAGTAGGCCTAGGTACCTGACTCAATTTCCCAGAAATATTTGCTTTTCACTTTCCAGCACCTTTTTGCTACTCTCATTTTATAGAAATTTGACAATTTAACCAAAACATGATAGGATTCAAATAATTCTGGGAAATTTAGGATTAACAAACATTTACTTTATATGATTCGGCTAAGGTACACTTGAAATAAATATTATATGACCGGCCCTACCTTTTAATATCTTATTTAGGCCAACAACAAAATTTTTAAAATGTCCCAACATTTTTTTTCTAAACTGTAAGCCTACACATATTTTACATTAGGCCCCTAGGCCACCTATGTTTGTTTGGAGCGAAAACGAAAATACCTAACTATTGTACATTTGCAGGACAAATCGAAATCTTTATGTTTTTGGTTCTTTTTGCAGATAAACATTTTCAAAATGCTCTTGGAAACTAACCAATAATAATTTTTGACATCTGTAATAAATGAAATTTGAACAGTTTATTTTGTTGATTGTGTTTGGAGCTAAAATAATGAAAATTTTTAGATTTGACACAGTCAATACATTTTAAATGAATCTGAAAAATCCCTTTACAAAATACAACCGTCAAAATTTCCAAAAATATCTAGCGAGAGATTTAGAGGTTTTGATGTGCATCATGGCACGATTACAGCACGCTGCACGATACGACTTGCATCGACAACACGTCCCGTCTACATTGGTAACATGTAGACATGTCCCTATGTACATCAATATTATAGGTGCTGCCCCCCCACCCCCCCCCCAAGGTGAGTGTGAGATAGGCCTATGACAAACACATGGACAAATAGGTTTATAATATAAGGGAGCTATTGCCCAGTATAAAATTGATTGACTATGACTACCAATAGATCATGTTTTGTTTTGCCATTTTGGAATGTTAGTTGAAGGTCAATTGATGGTTAATTGCTAGTGGCTATATCAATTGAATAAATCAATTGACCACCAATTGGCTGACAACTAACTTTTGGAACACTGTCAATTGGCAAGTATCAAATGATGTCAATTGGTGGTATACTTGCCAATTGGTATACTTGCCAATTGACCAATTGATATCATTTGGTCAATTGGTGTTCCAAAAGTTAGTTGTCGGCCAATTGAGGTCAATTGATTTTTTTAATTGATCTTCAAATGATTTTTTTGCTAGGGTTGGCGAGAAATAACAAGAGCCGCACTATCGTATTGGCCACACTAGGGTGTTGAACTAATGGACTTTTACATCGTGATTTAAAAAACATAAATCTACTACCACTCAAATTATCAGTCAGATTTGTAAGATTAGCGAGTGTCATACCCTGGGGTATCTAATTGTAGCTAATCCAAATATACATTTACTCAAATGTCTCATGTCTTCATTCAGTGTATGTCAGTGTATTCAGGGTGTGTAATGCCCCAGTGAGGTACGAGCATCCATCAAAGCCATATTATTCTATCGTTTGCTATACAAGATATAGATTTAATTTATGTATATGAATTGATTTATCATGTATTTTATGGAACAAGGTTTATGAAGAATGGTATAAAATAATAAAAATAAAATAAGAGAAACGTCTTCGAAAAGTTTATCTGATTGTTGTGTAGTGTAGCTGATGACTGATATGAGTTTACGCGGTGAATGTTTTGATTGTGGCATGTTAGTCTACATGTACAAACATTACATTAATTACAATATATTAGAACGTATAATTTAAATTATGCTTATCTTCTTGAGATTCAAGCACAAAACAGATTGTGTTGTAGAGATATGAAGCTCAAGCACTCGGCGTCTACTCAATGTCCTGCATCTGTCTGAAAAGATGTGATATGCGACGTCACTATAGACATAGAACACAAGAGCCGTTGATTCAGAATTATTTATAATAATTACTTATTACCAAGGTTTTATTGCCTCAAATGATGAAAATTACAATAAATATCAAGGTTAGTTGATTAACTTGCAAACCACTGTATTTGCAGAGTAGGTTATATAATAGATATCGGTTTCATGTAAATCAATTGTGTTGTGTGTAACAACTACACATGATTTACACACAATAAAAGCGTACTCTACGAAATAAATTAGCGAATAATTCACAAGAAGTATCATGCATTCAATGTAGTACGGGTTCAACATTATAGCAATGATTTCATTGGCGTAATTAATTACACTCATACTGTGAGTAGTTTTATTACATTTTCTATTTTCGATAGAAATTTTAAAATAAACTTCAATTAAATATAAAATGGTTGCTTCCGGTTTGTTTTGGATCAAATTCATTGCACGCTGGTTCGAAAGAAGACATGGTGTGCATTGTAATTTAAATTAAATTATAATATTCATTGACTTAATAGGCCGCGTAACGCACACAAAAAATATAATACAGAATTAATTCTTTTGAAAGGAAAATCTCGTAGAAAATAAAAGCATTTCTAGAGGAGAGTACAAAAACACCAGACTGTAGAAAAAATGTCTGTTTTTGTTATGAATGAAAACAAAAGCAGTTGATAAAACCTGAGTGGGCCTAGAACGTTGCCCTGAGGAACTCCAATAGCGCTAAGTGTAGGTTTTGAAGCGTATAATCACCAGCCACAATCACGTACCGTCCATGTTTAACGAAACAATCCTTTCAACTAAGTAGCAGTGGTCATCAGCGGAGATAACCACCGCCTACCTCTACGCTACACATCGGGTGCATTAAGTGAGCCGAGTTGCGGTGGCGGTGGGACTGTTTTTATCATCGTCGCCATGTCCGGGTATGTTCTACGTTTTACCGTTAGACATGGACAACACTGAATAGTCATTGTGTTGCGCGGTGGCCATGTATGTATATACACAGATAGCCGAGCCCAGAGTGCGGGAGTGAGTGTGTGTGAGTGAGTGAGTGAGTGAGTGAGTGAGTGAGTGAGTGAGTGAGTGAGTGAGTGAGTGAGTGAGTGAGTGAGTGAGTGAGTGAGTGAGTGAGTGAGTGAGTGAGTGAGGAGTGAGTGAGTGAGTGAGTGAGTGAGTGAGTGAGTGAGGGAGTGAGTGAGTAAGGAGTGAGTGAGTGTATATTCTCAAGACGGAGCTATTTTTTTTAAATGTAAAAAGTCCATTCGAATTTCACAACATTCTGGATCACTTTTCGAACTCCAAGTTTTACCGAAAAATTGGAATTTAAAAGATGTTGTATATAAAGGATAAGCGCAATGCGCCATTAGAGCATATTTCAAGATTTTAAATAACTGTCTCCTACACACGATTTGGAAATCACTTCAAATTACCCGCGTGTTGGCAATTTACTGTCCGTTACTGAAAAAAGTAAGCACTATTCGGAAAATATGCTTTGATAGTGACAATCACACATTCTCACGTTATATTTTGTTGCAAACCACAACCCGATAGGACATATTACGCTAAAGCTTCCAAGTGATCCAGACTATAACCTTTGCATTCTGCGTCGAAACCTGAATTCCTCGAGAGAACCGTAACAAGTTTCAAACTAATAAAGTTGATAATCTTGCATTGGTCGTAGCTTTGCTTTCGTTTGTCCCCATTACAAAAATTCGAAGCACAAAAATGAAAACGAATTTAAAATTTTCTTATATCAACACATTTTACAAGAAATGTGTACCCTCGGTTGATCTGTCACTGTATGGTTGTATACACCGTGCCAACAACTGTTCTCGATTGATACCACGCGGTTTATATTATTTGCATTATTAATATTAATAGTACTATAAATATGATTATTGAATCGTTTTACAGCAATAAGCTTTGGCATCGAATACGTTTTACAGATTAAAATATTCATCAATGGCAGGAATTATTATTCATTGCTTCAATCTGAATACATTAGTACAAGTATTTAGTATAAATTATCCGATCCACGAGACAAGGGAAGCGCATCTTGCATCTTCGATCTGATTCTTACTTCTCACAGGTCGCCATGTTTGGTGACGTCATCGTTGTGTTGTTGTTGTTGTTGTTGTTGTGTGTGTTGTTGAAGGAGCTTGGAATGCTGAGAAAGTGTTTTACTCGGAAAGATATGATCACGAGGGGTTGGTTGTAGAACTGCACGGAAATGTGGTGATTACGAGATGTTGTTACGAGTTAAACCATCACAAAGTGGTGGGTGGGTGGATACCTCTTTATTTTATAATATGTTATTATTATGGCGATATTGAAACATCCAAGATGGCTACTACATCACCAAATGTTCTTCAAAATTTGATGTGCTACGTAAATTGTTTCTGTTATGGTAAAAATATATATGCAAGAGGTCAGGTTAAATACAATAAAAAACGTATACTTTATAAAAATTAAGTAGGAACAATTATTGACAGTCATGACTCATGAGACTTCAATTTAAATTGTTTTGTTATAAAAGTTAATATAAAACATACTGTAAAAATTATGGATCAGCATTGTTTAAAATAAAGATGAATTTAGTATGAATTAGAACCTAGTATGAAATAATCGATATCAACCATATTCTTATTTAAATAACATTGCTGAAAGGCCAACAGCAAAGTTTATTCGTCACCAAAAAGTCAAGTAAGAGGTGAGATCAAAGTTTTGAACACAACTAGTGTCACAGAAAACTTCCTTATGTTACGTAAAATAAGAAATTACCATTATCAAATCAAAATGAGAAAGTTGTCACATTTCTGTTCGCACAAATAAAGATAGTCTTATCAAATCCCAGTCCATTAATGAGTGAGAGTAAACTCAAAATCACCCACGGACAGATTACCACGGACCAGAAGTGAAATACAATCATTTCGTTCCCCGGAGGAACTTTCCAGTCGTATAAACTTAACAACGCCAAGCGAGTGAGTGCGTCGTTCTTGCCAATAGATTGACATTAAATCTGAAAGTGGCACCCAATCGTTTTCCAAACTCGAAATAGCTTGAAACGAATTCGGTTAATTGGTTTTTTAACGATGCGTTTTGAATTTACACAACTAGTTCGCATTTCGTTTCAAAATTCAGACTAATAAAATCTATTTTTTGCACTGCCAGATGGCCGAGTTGTTTTTCTTCTGACACGCACAAAGAAATTATGTCCTTTGCGAATCACATCGAATTAAAACAAGAGCGGAATGAAAGTGTGCGAATGTGAAGTAATCAATTAAGCTTAGTATGAGTGTTATTATTTTATGGTGCAATCAACACCTTACAGCTTGGTAATATAATAAAAATGACATAATTACTGACAATTTTTTATCACTCGTGAAACGCATTTCGAGATAATTGGTGACATTAGTAAGGTAATTAGCAGCGAAACTCGTGACAGCTTCGTTATACCACTACCAGCAATGGGAAATGTAAGCTTATAAGCAAGAGCGTAGGAAATGAAACTTAAGTATTTAATATTACAAAGTGACAGTTATAGATTTATGAATAATAAAGTACATTATAGAAATAAAAATACAATTACCATATTTGCATACTAATATTCTAGTACGACAGTGATAAATTTAAAATTATTACAATTAACTAGGAAAACGCTTAAGTCCCGCCGCGTTGTTGGATGAGCGTAATTGGTGCATTGAGCTGCCATGTGTTATGAGGATTTTCTGTTGTTCTGTGACAAAATTATTACAAAGTCGAATAATTTTTTTAAATTAAATTAAATTAAATAAAAAATTGACTTTTTTTTTTTATGAATCGTAATTTTAAAAAAGGAAAAAATCGTAAAATTGCGATTTTCGTAACAAGTAATTATTCGATTGCGCTCAAATTTCACAGGAATATTTTAATTCATAAAATTATGGTTCTGTGAAAAAACCATAACAATCGGATAAAGCACGTAGGAGTTATAAGTCAAAGACTGTTTAAAAAAAAAAAAAACATGTAAAATTTCGATTTTCATGAGAAATAATTTTTCGATTGCGCTCAAATTTCACACGAATATCTTAATTCATAAAATAAAGGTTTTGTGAAAAAATCATTAGGGTCGAATAAAGCATGTAGGTGTTATAAGTCGAAGAAATATTTTAAAATTGAAAAAATTCGTAAAATGGCGATTTTCATGACAAATAATTTTCCGATTGCGCTCAAAAAACGTGGCAGTTCTAAGTTCAGAGATTCGAAGGTCTCCATAAAATTTCATCGCAATCGGAGTATCGGTTTAGCCGGAATCGTGTTAACAAACAGACAAAAATACAGAAAGGAAGAAAGAAAAAAAAACAAAACATTCCGGATTTTTCTCTCCAGTGTAGTGAAATGGAATCTTCGCTTCGCTCGCTACGCTCATCCAATTAGTTATTAGTTGTAAAATATGAGGTGTAACAAGCCTTTGGAATATTTTGTGTGGGTATGATCATAACGAAACGTATTTTAAAATACTCAAGTTTTGTTGAATTATTAAATCCTATTTGGCGAAAAATAGAAAACTGAATGCAAGAATGTATTGTTAGGTTTTGACTGTCGGGTCGAGTCAAGTCGGGCAGGGAAATGGCGGCTGTTATAATACTGCATGTTCTAATGAATAATGAGTTATACTTACGAAGAATCTTATATAATAATTTCTCTAATTATATTTTCTATTGTCTTTGTTTCATTGGAAGGCATTTTGGACATAGGTTAAATTAAAAAAAATCCTGGACCGGCACCTCCACCATCCCCCAAAAATATATTGTTTCATTACCCGAGAATTGTGTTCTCGCACACCATTAGAAATATAGGTTTAGAAATATTCTTCTGATTATATGAATAACCTTTGAATAAATTAAAAAATTGAACAAAATTAAAAATAACTAAAATCGTTTCTATGTCACCGATTTTTAGTCATGTTTAGCCCCTACCATCACCAAACTTGTTCTATGACGTCGATTTATGAAACCAAAGTAACGTAATTCTCTTTAACCACAGAATTGGAAAATACCCCAATATTTCATATCACGAACACCAGCATAATATAATAGTGAGATCTCTTTACATTCTTGCAAACACTTCCAAGAATAATTGTAATCCATCAATTAATATGATTACATGAACATTTGTATATAACACTACACGTAACGAGAAAATACTATTACATAGTCATATTCAATCAAGTTCTAAATGATCATCACATCTTTGTGGTTTGCGTTTATGATCTAGGTAGGAGCGAAGCGCCATTATGAGGTTTACCGAAGATGTAAGTATGTTTATAAGATAACACCTAATGTCGTATTTGTTAGACCTTTGACACTTTATGCAATATCTTGTTACCACAGAAACTGAGCACCTCTCAACTATCTAACCTGAGCGTCAGACATGCATGCAGAGTTACCGCTAAGATTACATTCACCCGCTGAACTAAAATATATCTTTCACACTTGATTAGTTTTGAATTTAACGAGAAACAAAAAAACATATTGGGTCTACCATGACACGGGGAAAAAATTGTCAAACTTATTAATTTTCGAGCTTTAAATAGGTCCCATAACATCTTCGAATAACATTGATGATCTTGGAAGGATTTTGGTCAGAAAAAATATTGGTCATTATTGACGTGCTCGTATATCTTTTCTGTACTACAGTATGTTTTCTTTTTTTAAAATTCAGGCATGCGGTTTGGTCAACATATGATAATTTTAAAGAATAGATGTAATTTCAGGACGCATATTTTTGCGTGTTTTAATGTATATTTGTGCACAGTTTCAAGACAGAATTTTCAAAAGTGATATTTTAAATTGGTTATGCTCTAAACAAAAATACGCAAGTAATCGATTTGAAAAATTCAGCAAAACGTTACGTTTCAGGATCAAAAAGCTTAATAACTTCGCGTTAAATCACTGTTACAAGACTTTTTTAAACGTTAATTTAAGTTATTTATGCTACAGAATGTGGTAGAAAAATGATAGCCCCTTGAAAACTCCGCAAGTGGAGTTTTATTTGCTAATCGTACGTAAGTTAGGAATCTGGGATTATAGATTACACGCGCAGTGTCTTTTAAGTGAACTTACACCGTATGACAACCACACCTTCGTAATTTATAAGCTAACTTCTCAGTAATTTATCGATCCTAGATCGTAGGAAATATTACTTTAGAATGGTACTTGATCTTCGCGTCTTGTTTTACCTTATTAAGTGTTTCATTAATATCAAGCTTTCCGTGGCGAGCTTATTATGAAACTTGGAACAACTTCCCTTCCACCAACACCTTCCTCAAGTCCAATGGCAACGGATGTTGTGTTTCTTTCACGGCTTTTTTGTGGATATCGTTAAAATCCATTCAGCAACTAACAAGGTGTTTTCATTACACAGCCATAACACTTTATAACGATTACGGAATAAGTTACTTTTAGCAGAACTACCTATAGTTAAAACTGTACTTGTAAATTTAATAATTAACACATTTTCAATTAATATTAGTATAATAAACTGAAATAAATAAACAACTTGTTGGCGATATTAAAATGACGAAAACTGTTTAAAGAGGGTGGGGTTAATGATAACAATTTCTAGGACTACACAATACCCAAAATAACTTATGAAGAGGGCTGATTTTAGTCATAGGAACATTGTATTCCGGTTTTTAATTATTTTGAGTAATGTATAACCTAAAATTTTTTAATAAACTTGGAGCTTTGTAATAATTGCATATATGCACTTTCAATTTAGAATAACAGTTTTTATATTCATTTTAGAACCTCTTTCAATTTTGAACAAAAGAGAAGGAAAGGTAACTGCTGTTAAAAAAATAATTATACCGATCACCATGACATTATATCACGTATTTGTTTGAAAATGTAGCAGGCTCAAGGTTAGTTTCACGAGGAACATTAACTGTAAGTTTTTGTATTTCTTGTTTGTTTTCTTTTCGCTCTTATAGTTTGTAATCAACATTATAATAGTAGCTATTATTAGTATTTATTTTATTCCTGATATAACATGCCTGCCACTGAGAACCACACCCACTTTCATAGTTCAACATTAATTGTGAATGACAATAAGATAAATCGTATGAGTTGTGAATGCAATGATACTTGTACGATAAATCCAATCGTCTGCCAATAAGATATTAACCCAACACGCATTACATTTGCACACCATTTCTCTTGGATTTATATTCCCAAGCGTTTTGATTCTTCCAATCATAATATCAATAATGATTAATTTACGACATGGGAAGGGGTTGATTTTACGTCGTACTTTCAATTTCACGCCCTAAAGCCAAGGGGTGAATGACCCTACTCCACCCCTAACAAGCAAGCATCGTAACGCCGTTTTGTCTTCCGCCTTTGAAAGTAAAGCCCAATATTAAAGTCCTTTGCCCATCTAAAGCGCCCCATAATTAACAGCGTTTCTTCAAGGAGGGGGCAGGTGTGAAATGGCACGCCGTCTAACTTCAGATCTTGTTACCGTGCAGAAAACGTCTTCTGTATGTTTGGCATACGAGATAATTACGTTGTGAACCGGGCTGAATACTGGGGTGGATTTCATCACTCCCCGTACGTTTGAAGGCAATTACTTGAACGCAATTACCTTTATCAAGTAATTATGTAAAATTAGCAAGGTTTGTTTTGACGGTTCAAGGGATCGAACTGGAGAATCCAGCGATTACCAATCTTCTTCAGTGGTTTACAAGGGAGAAAACTAAAAATATATAAATTGAAACATTTTCAATACACAAAATATTTTGGGGGGGTTTTGAAACTTGTATGATCGCGTTTTGAGCACTTATAACATGTAGACTAATGAGAGAGTTTTGATTTTTTCCGTTTTGTACTATTCAAAGAAATTTGCAATTCACGTTTTATAACCAATATAGATTGATTTTAATATTATATTCATGAGTATTTTACAAACTCTTTAGAAATAATGACTGTTTTAAAATTTATTACATATGTGTGAGTGTGAGTATGTGCAGTGGGAATTATAATTTGTGTATAACGGTTGGCAGGTTCTTCGATTTGTGGATAGGCTTTAATTTTTAGTTAATAGTTAATAAAGGGAACAAGTGTCTGCTAATATTATTTGTATTGAGTAATTTCATCAATATTTCGCTCGCTCAACGCTGATGTGATGGGGGTGATAAATGGGAGCAATTAAAAGAGACGATGATTCATACTTCACAACAAAGAGCTTTTCTTGACAGCCTATTGTAAAATATTGATCAAATAAGACGCTAAAAAGCCTTTGAAAGGTCATTTACCTTTCCTTGTACCTTTACAGCGAGAAATCTAATTAAAATGTTCTCAGGATACAAGTCTTGCCTGGAATATACAAAGCAAGCGAACACACAAAGGTGTTTGACATTTTGATGAGATCGAAGACCACCTACGCGTATTTCGACACTGGCGCAATTTGTTGATATTTGCAGATTTCGTCTAATAGCAAAGATGTGATTTAGATTTATAAATCTATTTTTAGGGTTCAAAACTTGAAATTCATAAATAAATTCGGTTCAATAAAAAAAGTAAAGAACATTTTATTTTATTATTATAAAAAATATAAATTTTTTAATGATGCCCGTAATGTTACATTCATGATTTGTTATTATTACTTTAATTATTAATAATATTGTGTCGCAATCTTGACAGCTTCATTAAAACATAATACAATATAAACTAAGTGTAATGTAGTATCCAAGGTTATTATTATACGTAATTTATTTTATTTTAAATACTACTTTTCCCGAGAAAATAGTCAGTACTATATAATCTTGCCTCAATATAAAAACACAATGGGTTTTCGCTCTTACACGAAGATCATCATAATATTAATGAATCCGAATAGAAAAGCAATGAACAAACACCCTCCCTCTCAAATAACAATCGTGAGAGAAGACTTTTCAAGCCAGCAGAGTTCAACTCCCTCAGTCCGAAACTCATAAATAATTACTGTATTTTAATGAATATAACTAGGATAATACTTTGTGTAACTTTCGCATATGATGTCGTGTTATGATGTACTGCGAATCCTCGGAGAAAGTGCACGGCTGTCTGCTTTTACTTTCATTGCAGCGAGCTTGGGGGGGGGGGAGTGCATGTGCATTTCGCACTGCTCTTCAGGTACAATCTCGGCGTAATCTACCAGCTAGATGAGGGGGGGAGGGGAGGTAGTCGCCGCGCGGTGGGGGAAAACAACTAGCCGGCCACTTTCACCAAGAGAGGAAAGTGGACGAGAGAAGAAGAAAGTACTTTCAGTGGCCAAATGTTTTTTTTGCGGTCGCTTTATTTTATTATTATTTTTTCTGCAAAAAACAAACAGGTAATGTAATTAAATGTACGATAGAACGGACTCCCTTTCGTTTAATTAAAAGAATAATGCGACGTGTGAGTGGTTCGGAACAAGGTCACGGTGGTTCTCTGGTCACACTAGGCGAGAAGCCCGAGGCATTGTTGTATTGTATTGTCTTGTTGTTGAGGAGGTGAGCTTGAGATGATCACTGTCACTGTCACAGTCATGTCAGATCATATAGATAGACGTAGCTCGGTGCGACCACAAGATACGTGGTTTAAGAGGGTGCGGGTTCGATTCCCGCAATCGAGTGTCATACTGGAATCAGTATGGATGGTAACTTAATAAGGACCAATATTGGTAAACAAAACAATAGGTCATATTATTCTTGATTCTTGACTCGGTTTTGATCGAAAGTTACATATTTATAAACATATACAGTCTGTTCGTTTGTCTTTGTCCATTGCAAATGTACAATAATATTATGACCTATACAGTGTTGGCTCGAGCGCTAAGCGCTTGACTCTGATTCGGGACGTCTCGGTTAGAATCCAGTCGTTACCGGCAATCCTGACTGAAGGTTTTACCGAGGTATTCCCCAGGCGTTAATGCAAATGCAATGGATTGAATCCTCTTAAACAGCCCTCGCACATCCCTTCACAATTGTCCTAACTCCAATATACCTAGTTCACCTGAAGAAAGTCATACATTGCACCCTATAACAGGTTTACCTCGGTAAAATTTAAAATTTTAATATCCTGAAGTGGAAATGAACTTGGTTTCTTCGTTCACTTATGTGGCGAAGTTAGTGGAGACGGAATAAACCTGGTCACTGAAAGCGTAAGACTATGCTGTCTGTCCCCAGCCACAGGCTAACCAGGGAAGGGTGGGAGTGTGTTATCAGTACACAACCACTGCTCGTGACCTACTGAGCTGATATTAGTGATAATTACAGGTGTAAATGTTCGATAATTTCTTCAAGTACTCTTCAATTACTGACAAAAGCCGTGTTTGAACGTTCGAGTGCGCGTTAGGGTGATCAAATATTTATATTGATATAATATATTTCTAATTTACAGTAAAGCAGAACATATTATAAAAAGGCTATAGTATTTTTATGTGAAATTTACAAAAGTATAAACTTTGAAAGATAACTATATCATAATGGTCATTCAGAGTAGGCTAAATGTTTCTAAAATGCGTTACAGTCTTATATTACACTACGTGGCAATCGTAATTTGACCCGACAAGCTCCGCAGAAGACCCTCTGAAAGGAATCGCGAATCTAAATTATTGGTGTGCAGGTACCTAAAATTTTGGGTCGGGTATTCGGGAGCTGACACGATAGTCAAGAAAAGGTACCCGATTTTTGGGTAACAAAAAATATGTTTTTTGGAGGATGGTGGAGGTGCCGGTCCAGGCAATTTATATTTAGTGTACAAAATACCGTTCAATGAAACTAGTCAATAGAAAATAAATAGGAAGAAAATTATGTTATAAAATAAAATTAATTTCCAGTTTTTACATGCAGTGTTATAACGCTAATCTTATCCCTAACCGTCCCGAACCGACTGTCAAAACCTCTACCCGACTGTCAAAACCTCTACCCGCGCAGTCCTAATCTAAATTGGTCTTTGAAACGCAAGTGATAAGTTAATACGAGATGAACTGTACACACGTCATCTGAATGATTCAAGCTGTGACTTTTTTTATTATTATTGTTTTAACACATTGATGCGTTATAGGTTGCTAGAAAAGGGCATGCCTCATTCACATTTAGTGTCTAGCAACCTACTAAATACTATGCCCCATTCACATTTAGTGTCTAGCAATCTACTAAATACTAATACTAATATATTGCAGTTCAATTAATTAAAAATTATATTTACACAACAATTGTGTGTGAATTTAACGATACGATACGATTTATTTTATAGGTGCGAATAAATAATTTACTTGGTTTCACAGAGCAATATTACTATGTAAATAATAAAAGAAGGAGTGCATTGCATTCATAATTTTGTGGTCAGAATTTACTACTTTCGGGATGTAATTTTGTCATTATTTAAAAACGTTTATGTTAGTATTTGTAGGCATATATTTAGTTTTTAATACCTACACTTGTGAGTATTGAAGTGTGTGCAATATTAGAGCTGTGTCAGATACCGAGGGTACCAAACATTTAAACTCGGACTAACTGTTCCCTACATAAGCTTGTGATTCCTTATACACTCACCATAGGTTCCACTACTTATATCAACGACTGCTTTTAATCGGGGGTAATTGAATTGATCCTGTGCTATTAATGCAGTAGTTGACTTGACCTACGAAACACAACGCTAATCATCCATAAACTCCATGTGTTGCAATAGTAATGTGAGCGCGGCTCATTTAGATAATAGAATAGTATTGATTATATTTTTAGATCAATACCATCAGCATACGCGATTATAGGCCTGCCCACAGTGCATTATACCGTGAGTGTCGCGCGTGGGATGAACGTAATTGATATGATTTATTCAGGATATGACCGTGTGAGAGAGGTTAGAGGCTCTGCTTTCAATGCAGAAGGTCCAGGGTTCGATTCGCAGTCTTGGAAGAAATATCTTCACTTCTGATGTGGATATAAGTTCTTGGCTTAGGAATGTGTAAACGGTGACTTTGGAGCCGTCCTAGCAACGAGGCACATAATAAATTCTAAGATTGTTCCGACGAATTAGCCTGGTTGATTCTGGCTCATGACTGCGGGTGGAATCGTGTCCAGCTTGATTGATCGGTGTTTCCTACTTAAATATGCCGGTCTCTATTGTTCGCTCGTCGATGGTGTCGGCGCCTACAGGGTTGGCTTGGTCTGCTTTAAATGTCATGCCCCTCACTGAACATCAGTCATGTGATTGTGTGGGTAGACTAAAAATGAACTTATTGTATATATTATATTTTTAGATCAATACCATCAGCATACGCGATTAAAGGCCTGCCCACGGTGGTGCATATACCGTGAGTTTTGCGCGTGGGCAAACAGATCGTAATGAATATGATTATCAGGCTAACATGAGTTCGGCTAAACCTTGCGCTAGCTCTGACGTCACGAGTATGACTGACGGCTGAGACGCATCAAGCTAACAGTAATACGTATTTACGATGCAGTTTAACCAAGGAGATCCGACCTTGCATGGACCAATCACAGACGAGATGACGTGGAGTTTAGGCCTTGGTTGGTGTTGTGCTGGGCTGCGGGATGGATGGGGTTATGTATCAATACAGGTGATATGAATATTATACACGAGTGATGCGCATGTTATGAATGATAACGATTTTTATTATTAGTAGTAATTAATAAATTACTGCATGCTTCAATGTTTTTTTGTTATTTAAATAACTGAATAACAAATTATGATTAAACATAAAATGGCTGAATAAAATATGTATTAGATGTGCTGATGTAAGAATAAAATGGGGCATACACATTGTTTTAAACGTTTGTAAATTATTTGGTATTCTAAACAACCAAATAAAGCAGTTGTTAGTATGTTTCGTCTACATTTATGACTTTCTCGATAAGATGACTGTGTTTTTTATTTACTTTTTTCTAGTGTAGACTGTAATTTATTTGACAAAATAATTTAATTTACCAACATACTCAGTGATAAGCCAGTAAAATACAGCCAATCGGATATTTGTTACCTACGACAGATTTGCTTCTCTATAACTGTGAGAAATAATTCCAAGCCTATTCATAATTATTTTCAAGAATATAGTTCAAATGGGTTGAAAGCTCGAGCTCGAAATCAACATTGTTTTTAATTAAGTTAAAAATAAAAAATCTGAATTTACAAAGTAACCCAAATTGTGTTAATTCATGAATAGCACAATTTGGGTTTTCTAATTTACAAAAATTCAGAGAAAGTATAATTATGTATCACATAAATAAAACCGGCTGTAACAATCAGAATCAAACGACAAATAAAAATCGTCCCTCGCTAAACAAAATTTTAAAAGTTGTAATAATTGCGTTCTATCAATAAAACATGAAATCTTTCTTTTATAAAGTGTATTCAAGGGGACCATATAATAAAGTACTTCAATAATCCACCTTCATAAAATGAATCACTGTTCTGTTTAATTATTTAATAAATAACATTAAAACAGACGTAGGAAGATATTTACAACCACGACTACATTTTTCAACACTTATTCTCATGTCGGAAAAGCTCTGCATGGGAATTTCAAGGCAATCTTGTCAATCGCTCCCGTAATCCGTCTGAATACCACACATAGCAAGTATCAACTATCAGACTTGTGTAAGGTTCCTCTTTACGTTACTTGTAAAGTTCATTATGTTCGTTTGTACAGACTATACTTTTTAACAATAACAAGTCAACGCGATTCACGACAGATAGGTACTCTGATCTCGAAAAAGAAGTCAAGAAATCTTGATTTTCTTCGGTCAAAACATGTTCAGATCTAGGCCAAAACAATTTTTTTTAAAATCACTTTAGTGAAAATAAAAATCCCTTCAAAAAAGTGACTTTTGGAATTAACATCTCATTTATATTAACTGAAGATACTTTTTTGAGAAAGTATATAACTAGTTGGCACATAGCTGTTCGCTCGATCAAGAAGCATACGATAAGATTGCAAATATGTCCATAGAGCATGTATGGACAGCCCTACAGTCGTAGAGTTTTAAAATTTGGTCTTCATCAGTCACAAAAAATCCCGAATATAGCAAATTTTTGACTATTTAACAAAATCGAAAATCGTGATTATTTTAAAATTATTGTGACAACTGCCCAAACTTTTCAATCACTGCGGAATCAGTCAGCTGGTCGATCAGCAATTTGCTTAAAACGGTCTCCAAGTAACTTGCTCAACAGAGTGTGACAATGAGTTATGTGACTGAGTGAGTAGAATCTAAAGTATTTATTATTATCTAATCACCCCCCCCCCCGCAACACGTGGATGCACCACGTGTAGTTCGAGACACGACCACGGGAGGCGCCGCCTAATTCGCGCGAGCTCAGGCAATCTTGGTCGTACGTTGAACCCTGCCAATGTTTATACAGAGATAGAACACTTGAAGAGAGATGGGCCAAATGGATGAAAAGACGAGTTCGAAAGACAGACGGAAATATTGTGGGTGTTTTAGTTGATTACCCGAACTTCTGTGATAACAGCCCTGAAGACACAACGGCCCTTGAAATCTTATACCTTTAACAACTTCCTGGTCATCGAAAAGTTCTAATTCAACGTAAAATAACTAAATTTATAAATTAATTTAAGAAGATATTCCGAATCTTAAAAATATGTAAATGTAGGGTATTTATTTTTATTTTTAATCTTTAACATATTTCGCTTCGGGAAAAAAAACAGAGAAAAAACGCAGTAATAACCAATAAAAGTATTGTGGTAAACGGGTAACATAAAAAGCTACAAGAGTTCATTATTTAATTTATTAAACACTAGTGGATGATTTTTTTTTTAAAAAATAAAGTGTTGTATCCACTTAAGTTTTAATAAATTTAATATACAAGCCTAATATTAAAGTGAATTTATAATGAAATACGCATGTATTGTTTATCATTAATATTGTACAATAATATTGATTAATAATATAAATAAACGGACACTATGTACGCCTATTAATTAGGTACTAAAGAAAGTAAATGTGTTTACGTGTGCGCAGAGCGTAACAATTATTTGAACTATTGTTTACCGGAAATACTCAAATTAAACAAAACATAGACGTAAAAGTGTTCAAATTCATATTTCTAAACTCAAATGTGAAAATGTTACTTTGATCAGTATTTTATACTCGTCACCACACACACCCACAAGGGTGGTATAAACAAAACAATACGACATCAGGTTGAAAACGACCATCACACAAGTGATTGGATAAGCGTAGCGAGCGAAGCGAAAACTTCAATTCACTGACCCCCAAAAAATTTAGCTCCAATGTTTTTTTTTTTTTGTTTGTTTGTTTGTATTTTTGTCTGTTTGTTAGCAGGATTCCGGGCAAACGGCATAAGCGATCTTGATGAAATTTTGAGGGGACCTTCGTTTTCTCTGAACTTAGAGGTGTATTGCTTTTGGGTACAATCGAAGAAATATTTCTCATGAATATCGTACTTTTACGATTTTTTTTCGATTTTTAGTGCGATATTGTCGTCACATTTGGGCCGATTCTGACCAAACGGGTGGGGCTACAACGTTCATATTTCACATGGACATTAAGATTATGGTGATGTAGTACCTTTGAAAGAAAAAGTTGAAAAAGTTAAATAGATCTATAGAAATAATGGTTTTTAATATTAGTTTTTCAATTTTTAGTGCGATATTTTCGTCACATTTGGGCCGATTCTGACCAAACGGGTGGGGCTACAACGTTCAGATTTCACATGGACATTAAGGTTATGGTGATGTGGTACCTTTTGAAGAAAAAGTTGAAAAGTTAACTAGAATCTATGGAAATAATGGTTTTAATATTAGTTTTTCACTTTTAGTGCGATATTTTCGTGCCATTTGGGCCAATTCTGACCAAACGGGTGGGGCTACAACGTTCATATTATACATGGACATTAATGATAGAACGTACAAGCGCTTGTCCTGCCGGAAGCGCTTCCGTGAGGACTTTTGTACAGGGCCCTTGTCCTGCTGGAAGGCAGATTTTGCGCAGGTAAGTCGGTCCTTCCAGCAGTACTAAAAGTCCGGCCGGAAGGACAGAGACAAGATGGAACATGTTTACTGAAGGTTCGAGTTTTTAAATAAGGCGTACTTCCAGCAGTACGCAAACCTTCCGGAAGCCAAGCGCCAATATATTTAAAATAATACAATTTTCAAATCAAATGTTTAATTTATTATTATCTTATTAATATTAATGTAAATTATGAATTTCGCGATGGCCTTTCTATGAGATGGGATCAATATGTAGAGAATTAGGACTTGTGTAGTACAAGATTTGTAAATTTAAATCATTACAAATTATTGATTCATTTCAAAATATGTGTTTTTATTTGCATATTAATCACGCGATTATTGTACAAGTTTGTTACTTCACGTTTATAAATAAAAAAAAAAGGGAGTAATGGATGATTGATTGAATTAAATAGCTATATTGTCTTTTTGTCTAGTACGTCGTAAAACAAGAAAAATTCCATCAGTCTATCAACGTGTCCTGAACAATATACTTACATATCGAGGTAAATAAATACAAGCCAGGACTAGAAGCTTGTACAGTAATTTGGGCTAAATAGGTTTTAGTTGGATAATGATTTTAATAGCTTACGTGCAGAAGAAGCTGTTGTGAAAGGCTAAGCCGTAGGGTTGCTTTCTCGGGAAGAAGAAGTAGGACTATCAACAAGCGCCAACAATTGGCATGATATGCTTGCGCTATTATTGTCGTTCCAAAGTACGTTGTAGCATAATTACTGGCTTTGTACACTTAAGTCACAACACCCAAACATACAGCCGTATCCCACTCATCCCCAAACTGCTAGTTCTTTTGATCAAAATTCGTAGCTTTTGTAGAAATACGGTCACCCACAACTAACATCGCGCTGAAATGAGAGCTCCGTGTTAACTCGCAGCTTGACAGGCTGTATCTTGGAAACTATCAGGGCTACAACGACGCAACAAAAATGCGCTAAACCCTTGAAATATGCTCTACATATCTAGCGAAAAAACACGTCCTGCTAGCAGGACGCATAGTACTGAAAACGAGCGATTTGCTACGTCCTCAAATGAGTCGTTTTCGTCCTGCCGGAAGGACGCTGTACGCTCTATCATTAAGGTTATGGTGATGTAGTACCTTTTGAAAGAAAAAGTTGACAAAGTTACCCAGAATCCATAGAAATAAAGCTTTTTTATATGAGTTTTTTTAGGTTTATAATACCAATTAACAAGTAACAATAGAAACTTGACAACAATCACCTACAATGCATTCAAAAAGCACTTGCAAAGGAAAAGTGTAAACAAACGCAAAAAACGCAAACAAAAAACTTACAAAAAAAAACGCTCATCCATCAACGCGGCGGGACTTTAGCGTTTTCCTAGTATAAATAGATTTTTATCAATCTGTGTAAAGTAGCAATCCAGATTCCACTCACAGCAACCGATCACAAAATAACATTTTGGTAAGGTAATGACTGTTTCTAAAATATTCATTCACTCATGTACAAGTCGAGTCAACATTTTGCAAATAATGTAATTTTTAACGAGAGGCATTGGGCTAGGGGGAGAGGGGGGGCTATGATGAATTGATTGGTCTTACTCTTATTAAACACACAGTCTTGGTCAAACGATATGCACAACGTTATTTGACAGGGCTTCTGATAGAATTCACAGCCCCATTAATAATCAAATAGATATCTTAAAAAACTTGTAACCTGCGAGATGGAACGGATTAGTGAAAATGTTTGTTTTGTTTTAAGGTTAAGATTTACGTGCTTGAGGTAGAATTGCTCTTTGTGACCCCTACGAGCATGCGCGGTCGAGCCCACTCTAGTCGCTGATAAGAGTGGTTTACCTATTGAAACATCATCATAAAACGAACCATAAACGCTAAGCGTGGCATGTGTTCGCGGTGCCTTGAAATCGAAGCCAAAAGTGGCGGCCATTTCATTTGGAAGTTATTGAACTTGGTATAAAAATAGAAGGTAAACATATGGAGGTAGGTCGATTGTTGTTAGCGGGGGATTAGGGAAGGGCGTTGCACTTAAAAATAGTTACTCAGATCTATATAAGTCCAGTTAGATCCCCAGTCGAGATTGACTTTAGGACAATAATTGCTTTCATATACAACAGCTGTCTGGGCGTATAACTGGCTAGTAATGCATAAAACAGTGTGATAATATTAACAACAGTTATAAAAATAATTGTTATCAATAATATTACACTACAACTATTATAATTGTAATTGTAATTGTGACTCTAAAAAATAATTTGAAAATTTATTATTTATTATTTACACACAAAAAAAAATCTAGAATAATTACAAAAATATATTTTAGTTACAAGAATTGTAGTAGTAAGATTAAGAAAACATGGGATGTTTAGTAGTAGAATTTAGGCATTGGGAGGATCATAGTTAAAGAAAAGAAAATTCGAAATTAGATATTAGGTAGATCAATTGTCAGGATTACGTAGAGTATGATGAACTGAACTAGGTTCGAGCCCAGGTAGGTGAAAACCTATATTACAAAATAAAATACTCTACTATTAGCGAATATCCCATAAGAAACGCATGAAGTGCAAGTCTACCTGCATGCGTATCTTATTATATCTTAATTGGCTCCTAATTGAAACACTCTCACTTCGCGTCTCCTCAATGAAACTGAGCTGTGTGAATCTGGGACAAGCACGCAACCCGGGGTCGATGACCCTTGCGATGACCCTCGATGACCCCTCATTGATCACACCTCGGCTATCACGCTCGTTATCAATACTGCGGTGAGCGGGGGCGAGGGACACGATAGGACCATCTTCACACGTCTGTACACAGAAAGAACTGAAACCGAGCTCGGAGTGGGGGGATGTGTTTGACCCACATTTGTTTATAGTTTTTTATGTTCAAGGTGATGCAGACAAATACATCAAATTATACAAGACCCCGGGAAAATAGAATGAATTTTGTATTCTGTAGTAATTTACAGAGAAATTTGTATTGATTAAAATGAATCCACAAATGGTCATAGAAACATCACTTTTTAGAGATTTTCTAAAATAAACATCGCGTTTTACTTCAAACTATTTGACCCAGTGCCTAAATCTTGCAGGAAAAGGACTATAAATTTTAAGATTGTTAACTCAAATTAGCCAAATACCATATTTTAGCGCAAATCAGAAAAATGCTACATTTCAGCATTTAGCAAAATTAAAATTGGTCAATAACACTCCCAACCAATCAAAGGTCCATTAACAATTTCTAAATCCAATTTGGCCATATTTAGAAATCCTATGGAGGTAATAGTGGTGCAGGTTTAGGTTTGTGTAACGTATATGGTTTGTGGTAGTATGAGTTGGGTTCAGGTGTAGGTGTGGGTGACTGTACTGGTAGGTAGCCAAGAGGTAGATCGATCAGAACTCTTAATTAACAATCTTGAAAACTTTATGACACAAAGTGTAAGAGGGAATTGTTGCTATATTTACTTAGAAACATTGATGTGATACTTTATAACCAGCTAATATCCTCAAAAGAGCAGGTTTTAGTTTGGAACAATAATAAATACTGACCGAGAAAGGGAAAGTATTGAAAACTTTCTCGACTAAATCAGAAGAATAATGATCGTGGCAATCAAACCGACCAACAAACATAATACATTTCTTATTGGACGTTTTGCTACATGTTTAAAGGTCCTGTCAACAGCACTTAGTAGACGGCAAGTGCATTGTTAAAAGTGTGTGTGCTATCAGGTACCAGCCATCTTTATGGGAACCAGTACATTTTTATGACCAAAATAATTGTTTCAAATTGTCGTCAGGTTCAATCGATCCCGCCCAAGGTCAGCGAACCCAATTCTTTGTTCCGAATATTAGAACACATTAGACTGATAACGATTTGACTGATTAGCAAGTAGGATGGATAATAATAAGGAAGGTCGCAGTTTGGATAACAAGTTTATGTAATGGTTGTTGAGTCCAAAGACAACAATACCACCTGTCCAGTGAACTTGCGAATAAACAATAAATGATTTGAGAGAGGGAAGATACATATTTTGTATTCTTGCCTTCGCGATCCAAGTAAAAATACATACCCGCTGTTTGAGAGCCTACTACCATGTTTCTACTTTCTAGCATTCTACAAGTTTGGCTTTTTTTAAAAACATATTGCTCAATGTTAACGTGATGTGAAAGGCGGCAATTATATGTTGGAAATTATAACTGTATTTTATTTTATACACATTTTATTTATTTTAATTCATTCATTTGATTTCTCATTTTATAAAAAATACATTAAAAATAACGTATTCTAGGAGATATTGTCTTATTGTATACATTGTTGCAGTATTAATATTTTGAAATTTGTTTAATAACTGTTTTTATTGCATTTATGAAAACAAACAAAAATATAGAAATGAGTCTACCCGGCACCTCCACCAAAATCATTTTCAAATAAGTATAGTGTTTATTTATTTTAGGCGAAACTAAAATAACGGATTTTTAAACAACGATGCTTACGAAAGCAATCGCTGAAAATAAGAATATGATATGAATGAAAACCAACATTTTGGGGATGTGTGTCTCAACAAAAAGTGTTATTTTGACGGATCCATGATCATCACGGTGACAGTCACCGGTGTCTTGACCACTTAGCCTAACAGGCCTAACAGGCTCAGCCTAAATCACAAACTATGTCTTAAAAAACGTGTCAGTACCTCAAGCAGTATAGGGGACCAGTACTTATAGATACGTGATTCCGGAGCCTGTGTTATAAAGTCCCCGAAAACTGTGCCATGTAGTCATCTAAAGCCGGTCGTTACTCTTCAATGAAAGACACCACGCCGCCCTTATCATGGTAAACAATAGATTTTGCTCATTGTTTTTTATTTAATTGCTCACAGATTAGCGCAATCGTTCTGGGAAGTGTTGTACGGTTCCTGGTTACGAAGTGGGACAGACGGGATATGTCTGGAGGGCTCTGGAGTCTGGGAAGTGTTGTACGGTTCCTGGTTACGAAGTGGGACAGACGGGATATGTCTGGAGGGCTCTGGAGTCTGGGAAGTGTTGTACGGTTCCTGGTTACGAAGTGGGACAGACGGGATATGTCTGGAGGGCTCTGGAGAGCGCACATTATCGTGCATCGTTTAGCGAGGGGCGGCGAATTGAAAAAAATACAAAGTAAATACACATCTATAATCTTAAATGATAAATAATCATGAAAACAATAAAGAAAAATATTTTAAACAAAATTATATTTAGATTAATAATACAACCCTATGCAGGTTCGATAGCCATGCCCGTTCCTCGCCTATTTCCAGAACATTCCCATATACGACTCTGATGATAAATTAAGCAAGAGATTGATGATGAGATAGAAGCAAATTGATTCAAAATAGACACGTATCAGCACCGTTAAAAAAATAATAAGAACGAATTTTACTGACGTTTTGAATGAAAAGAAACAAGAAAATAAATTATATTGATTGCTGTAATATCGTTGGTTTTTCTATGAATGTAATTTGGATGAGCGTAGCGAGCGTAGCGAGCGAAGCGAAGATTCCATTTCACTACACTGGAGAAAAAAATCCGGAATGTTTTTTTTTTTCTTTCTTTTTTTCGTATTTTTGTGTGTCTGTGAACACGATTCCGGCTAAACCAATACTCCAATTGCGATGAAATTTTATGGAGGTCTATGAAATCTCTGAACAAAGAACTGCACGGGGGGAAAAATCGATCGAAAAATTATTTCTCATGAAAATCGCAATTTTACGATTTTTTTCGATTTTTAACAAAATTCTTCGATTTATAACACCTGCATGCTTTGTCCGATTGTAATAATTTTTTCACACAACCTTTATTTTATGAATTGATATATTCGTGTGAATTTTGAGCGTTATCGAAAGATAAATTTCTTTACAAAATCGCAATTTTTGGAATTTTTTTGATTTTCAAATTTCTTTGGCTTATAGCACCTACATGCTTTATCCGATCGTAATAATTTTTCACATAACCTTAATTTAATGAACTTATATATTCGTGTGAAATCTGAGCGCAATCGAAAAATTATTTGTTATGAAAATCGCAATTTTACGATTTTTTTCTTTTTTTAAATTACGAATAATTAAAAAAAATTAAAATTAAAGTTTATTTTTTATTTAATTTAAATTAATTTCAAAAAAATCAACTAAGTAATGATTTTTTCACAGTACAACAGAAAATCCGCATAACACTTAACAACTCAATGCACCAATTACGCTCATCCAACAACGCGGCGGGACTTAAGCGTTTTCCTAGTGTAATGGAATTATATAATTAATTGCAGTCAATTAGACGCTAAAATAATATATAGAAACGAAGGACAACGGCAATCTCCATCGAATTCCATCCTAAGAAGTTTATCAGCATATTATTATGATTTTATTTCCTCCATGTGATCGCATCCAGATTCCTGGTGTCGCGAACCGCACAAAGTCCCAACTAACTGATCGATACGAGAGTTTGTGAATGAACTACAGTTGTCGGTTTAAACGCGAGTGAATTCATTGAAAACACTTGACGAACAATCGCACGAAATGTTCGTGGAACACAAACCGGAAACGCGGGAAGTTGCCATTATATTTCATGAAAGCATTGACCGACGCCGTGTTTTGACGCAGTTGGTAGCATTGCACTACATGGGTGTCCATGATTTTGGTCTAGGTCCTCAACATAGTGCTTGGCATTTAATCAACTTTTTTAATAAGAAGGTATAATAAGATTAATACAGTTAATTAATTACAATTTAAAACTCTACTAAACTTTATTTTTGATTTCAAGTATTTTTGATTTTTGATTGTTAATTTTTTTTTTTTAAAATTATGTTATTGTGATGTAATAGATTTCAGATTTGTATACATTGTTTTTAAAAAACCGAATAGCATGTGTATTTATCATGAACCATGCAGGGTCGACTGCAGCACCTCTCAACTTGTGTCGACCCTAATAAAAACAACATATCCGGCGCAGTAATCACAATAAACAGCGAGCAATAACCCCTTAAGCTGGCGGGCTTTAGCGACACACGCACACGCACACGCACACAAGTACCCATTAGTATACGATTAGGCGAAAATGATTAATAAACACACATATGCACAAACACACATTCGCACAAAACAATTGTATTAATATAAACATTCACACAAATACGTACATTATACAATACACGCACAATACACGCACCGTCAATATCCACAGACTGTGACGAAACACAAACTCAAGCAAACGCATGTAATAAGTACACGCACATTTACACATCCAGCTATGAATATAATACATTTATAAATGCACGAACAACTTAACGATCATAATAATATATCGTCTGAGCAAAATATATGAACATCCGTCATAGCACACGCACACGCAACAAGACAAGAATGAGGGTCAGGAACTTATCAGTTTAGAGAAATAAACCGTCAATAAAGTCGCCTCAACGATGCTATCAGTGTGATAACCCCAATATGACACACTTTTAAGTTATACAGCACTACGCCTGTTGGCTTCGTGAGTGAGATGAGAGTTAGGCTTGGCTTGACATAGGGATAAACTTGTACTAGTCTAAATGGTCTACATTTACGAACATAAATAATATAATACAAGAGTTGTGATTTATATTTTAAGGGTTTTAGATGATTCCAGTATCAACAGCGACGTCTGTTATCGCACGTAAAGCACTGAGGTTTCGACTCTGTGTCGGACTGTGCGGCCGACTGTGTGGAAGACACAGTTCGCCACACACCCGGGTATATGACAGTCAGCGTGCTAAGCCCACTGTTTCCCATCATGCTTTTAGCGCAAAAAATATGGCGCTGGTAATAAAAAAATCATTGATTCGATTTCAAAACATTGTCGATTGACAAATCGAATTATTGAGAAACTTGTTCCCGTATTACTTAAAAAATATTTGAAAAAAACTGAAAAAAATTGCTCCACACCTTATACTGTTTAGCATCTGCCTTATTTTTTGCCCGGTGAATAATTTTGGTTTCTCTCAAGCAGTATAATTAAGTTGCGTAGTCATAGAGGCAGGAAATTAATTTGGATCGCGGTCTTGTTAGTTACGCCCATCTAATCGTGTGTGTAAATCTAGGGGGCGTGTCTGGATCTCGAGGGTCACCGCCTGCTAAAGCTCGAGGCAACATCCCCATGCACAGCCCTCTATGAATGGAAGACGTCTTCATTCATAATCCACCTCTACCGTTCCGAGGCGCATGTTCGAGCCACGCGCGTGACTAAACTTAAAGCTGACTTCCGATACACCTGCCCTGCCACGCACTATCGCAGAACCCGGAGGTATTTCTTGCCTTGTGTGGCAGAATCGAGCACCCACAATGCACTAGGAATTAGGTAACAAAGGTGTCACACACAAACAATTTTGAAACAATGCACTTGAAAATATAAATCCCTTTTGAAATCAAATGCACTTGAAAATATAAATCCCTTTTGAAATAAATGCTCTTGAAAATACAAATCCCTTTATAAATTCACTTGAAAATATAAATCTCTTTTGAAATGAATGCACTTGAAAATATAAATCCATTTGAAATCGTTTGCACTTGAGAAATAAATCACAAACAAAATATATTTTTGAAACCAGTGCACTCAAAGAAAGAATCGCACGAAGTATGGAAACCAATGCAATGTATAGGCCTAGTTTTGAAACTTCTCAAGGAAAATATAATTTATGTGTGTTACCGCTGCCACAACAACAATAAATAATTGTTACAAGCAGTTTGGAGCAACCTCCTTGTTCAGTTACAGAGATGCAACTTGACAACACAAACGAGGCGCCTAAAAACACAAAGTGATGACATAACAAAGAATTCTTCGGTGGAATAAGAAAATCTGTTACATGATGTATAGGTAAGAGTAGTACAGAAGTTTGTTTCCATATAATATTGTGTTGGCGCGATCTGTTATATTTAATGCAGGCGCCGTGTCACATGTGAGGCCTAACTCCCGGGGTCAGTGCTACCGCAAATGCATTGTATTAGGTAAGGGAGGGTTGGACGCGGGGGGGGGGGATTAATGTTGCAGGCAGAATATTTAACAATCTTGTGTCAGTTTTGTATTTGTAATACTACTAAATACTAGCTAATACTAGCTAAAAGTAGTGAATATTAAATATTCAATAAAAAGTGAACAATCCTCCGTGGCCTACATTTAACATGGAAGATGATGAAGAGTGTGAACCTCAGTATGTATATATATAGCGACGAGCGAAACAAGTCATGCCTATCTTCATTCTGAGTAACGATAAAAATAGAAAATATTGACGCGCGAATATGAACACTGCGGCTGCTATAGGAACCGAACTGGGGGCAATGACTTTTTTATTTGCACAACGAAACATTGAGTTTGGGTCTGGTTATCTTATCTCGCTCTCCTGTACTGAGTATGTTCGCCCGGTGATAGCGGAGAACTCTGCTAAAACAATAGGGATCTCACGTATGTCAGTCATTTCGTACAATTCCAATGAGAAGAGCAGGTTACCACACATGTCGCGAAATACGCTTGGCAACAATGTATTATTATCTCTTATGACCCTTTAGTGATGTGAGCTGATTTCTTAAAAAAACATACACACTTGCTGTAGGGTACATTTAATCGGTTTGTCACCATTGGTGTGACCCACTAATTATGTATATTATGTATGTAGACCATGTAACTTATGTTTTATTCATAATTCATGAAAATTATACAATTGTAAAATAAATCAAACCCATAAACAAATGTTTTCTGGTAACGAAATTAAACTAACTCAGTAAAAAAAAACTCCCATTAGCATTAACACGATTTAAATTTACAACTTTAAATATTTTGATTTATCGTTATTTTTAAGAATGCCATAATAACACAAGCTTATAAAAAAAGGCCTATGTAAAGGAAGAGGGAAATGTATTTCCTTAATATATATATATTTTTTTAAACTGTAAAACTGTATTGGAATTATAAATTATTCAAAAAGTAGAAAAATTGTCTCTTTTAGTTTAGACTATAAGCAAAGTAAAAACTATTGTTTGTGATTGACAGAATCGATTGTATTTGTCGAGTGTGAGTTTGAACTTTGTCCACCCCCGTTTGATCGAGGGGTATTAAGAATATGAATTGTTTGATTGACAGAATCGATTGTATTTGTCGAGTGTGAGTTTGAACTTTGTCCACCCCGGTTTGATCGAGGGGTATTAAGAATAAGAATTGTTTGATTGACAGAATCGATTGTATTTTCCGAGTGTGAGTTTGAACTTTGTGCACCCCGGTTTGATCGGGGGTATTCCTCGCGGTACGTGAGCGAGTTGAACGACCCACGTTGGAACACTGACCAGCCCCAACACATGGTGCGCGCGTTGTAGTGGACTCGGCGCCTGCGCTCTGGCGGTGTTACGCTCGGGCCTACTATGATCCACCACGCGGCGGTCGTTCGTTGACCTCCACTCTCTGGCCTGCTAGCAACAACACTGACTAGCGATCACCCTCAGATCAGGGGGTGGAGGGGGGCACTGGAAAACAACCTTCAGCCTGTGAGTTCAAGAAAAAAATATTCTAAATTATGTAGTTTTTTGAAAATACCAAATCATTTTTTTGATTTTTTTTGTTATGTATTTTTTCGTTAATTGTATTTTTAATCAACGATTTTGGGTGACAAGTTTTTCAAAACGTATACGATTTGGATGGTTGAAATTTTTATTATAGCTTACACTCACCTTTGACTGAGCAATGAGGAATTTTGAAATGTGTATCTTGAATACCTTGCATTTTCCAGTGTTTTTTTTTTTTTTTTACATTTTCCGGTACGTTTTCTAATATTTGTACCGCCAAAAGAAAAAAATCGTAGATCTTAGATACGAAAGATACACATTTATATATTTATTATTTATATACATTTATATCACATGCACAGTCAAAGGTAAGAGAAAGCTATAATAAAAATATCAGCAACCACAATTTTTTGTAAATTCGGTCTTTTCAAAAGACAG
Source organism: Sweltsa coloradensis (assembly GCA_024449915.1). Taxonomy (NCBI): domain Eukaryota; kingdom Metazoa; phylum Arthropoda; class Insecta; order Plecoptera; family Chloroperlidae; genus Sweltsa; species Sweltsa coloradensis. Next base: position 303,128 of record JAMZAV010000359.1, on the reverse strand, counting down.
AGGTCTTAGATTTATGCATTTTTTTTATGAACTCAAACTTTTGCGCATATTCATTCATAGTTTTAGTTTTTAGCTCAAGTTCACACGCATTTGTGAAGGTTGAACAATGAGATGAAGATCGCACGCAATTTATTGTGTAGAAGGAGGGGGGAGGGTGCACGTGGTGGTAATCAAGATAATAATATTGAGCTCAAGATTACGCTGTCATAAGTTAAATATGTATTGGGGTTGGTTGTAGCAGCGAGAAAGTGAAAGCGTCAAGGTGTGAGGTGAGGGGTAGTTGACCTTACGACCCAACAAGGGAATGTGCAATGTGGGGGGGGGGTGCGTAGATGCGTGCAGGTATTGTTGATATCCACGCACAAAAGAGTATGAGGGGTAGGCGACCTCTCGCGCAAGACCACATTGTCGGGGGCAGGGGGGGGGGGGGGCTGTCAAAACCCACGCTTCCGGGACGGTGGTGCCTTTGACCTTACAAAGTTCGGGACGATTTCGTGTAGGCGTTAAATAACATTCGACGGAAAATTCGCGAAGGGTTAAAGTTAAACTATTGTCGAAGAAATTAAATCTAAAATAAAAAGGTTTCTTTGACAATGTTTTAATTTCGTTTCCCCTCTTATTTTATGAATGTGAATAACGAAGGGTTAATGACACCAATATTTGATTAATGAATTTGGCCCAACCTTGTGAATAGAAACGTTTCACGACTCATACATTTTAAAATGTTTTTACTACTAGGTAAAAACTAAAAAGTCTTTGATTTTATTTTGAGTTCCCGGACAAAAAGTCGTTGCGCAACTTAGGCACGCGAGATTCGGGCGGGCTGTTCTTCCGCCCGTGTTCGTGTTGGGATGAGCTCCGTGCTATGAAGGAATCTGGAGAGGGGTGAGGTTTATAATAATATGTATACAACATAACTAATTTAATAAATACATACATAGGCACCCGCTTACAAGACGTACCGTCACGCCTCCACATTCATTCATAAATATCAAGCTCGCATTCGCTCTCCCTTACATGTTGCCCTTTTTATATTTTCCCTTCCCACATTAATACAAGCACTTTTTTTATTTGTTTACTATTTCGAAAATATGTTACTTATTTCCCCTAGAACATAATATATTGCCCTGTTTCATTTCCCTTCCACAACTCGACTATACGTATCCCCTTGTAGCTATACCAAACATATTTATTCCCCCCCCCCCCCCTTTTTAACACTTTGTATATTCCTTATTCTACTACAACGCGCTTGTCCCCTATGCCCCTTGACCTGACCCCCAGAGTTCAAAGTGGGGTACGGACGGGAGTATTAGCATTGGTTTAGTGTCCACACAGTGATTTAAAACTTGCACATGGAGACCAGCCAGAGAATTCGTTACTGTGAAATGTGGCCAGTCTTCGCATGCCTTGAGAACGACCACCCAACTCTTATTTCACTCACTATCGATAGATTACTTTTTTGTGTCCCGACGATTATTGTAACCGATAATTAAATTTAGAATTTAGCAGAACGATCGAAGGAATATAAATATATTGGTTACATTTCATTTGAAGTATAGGCCTAATAGTTTTTAGGTGATCGTATTTTCACAGAGAATACCACGATAGGGCACAGTGAGTTGCGACATTTAACCCCCCCCCCCCCCACATAATATTTATATTTCTTAAATATCAGAGTAACTAAGACTGGTCAAAATGATCGATTTTTCGATACGATATCGATATTGGAACTCCATATTATCGAACAATCAAAATTTACAGAAAAAAGGTTCAAATTTAAATTTAAAAAAAAAATAAGGAAACTAGAACGAAGATATACATTTTGGGATGAAAATGTACAAGTCCCCAAAGGTGTAAATATCATAGAAAAATAATTGAGCTTTTTTTTTAAACGAGAGTTAGTGTGCATAATTATTATGGTGGAGGTGCCGGGTCATTCAACGCGACTGTGAGAACGTCAACATCGTTTTTAGTTTTGGTGAACTAAAACACACATTAATAGTAGGCCTACTTTGAAACAATTTTAAGAAAACACTTGCACAGATAATAACATTTCGATATATTAATATCAAAATTTTCGTGCGATAATGATATGTCACATCCCAGCCCTAAAAATAACAAATGGTAACATAATCGTAACGTAAGGCATATAAATGATCGATTATAGTTTAAAAGACTTATTTAAAATTTTGAGGCCATTGCCAAAAATGTACGTAAGTGGGAAACTCTAACGATTGTGAAGGGTCTAGATCCTAGACTTACGTATTTCGATCATAGGGCTGACAGAAGCAAAACGCCCATGATTATGGCATATATTAAACATTATTTTGATGAACGTTGCCATTGTTTCTGTTCGCGTTAGTTACGCAAGACGATAAACGATGATGAATGAAAGAATGATGATGATGATGATGATGATGATGATGATGATGATGGGGACAAGAGGATGTACCTATCCACCCACGGTGTACTCTACTAACCGGGACTTGCAGAGAGAATAGAGAAAATACCGTTAATATTAATTCAAAATGTAAAATTAATATAATTAACAATAAGTACAGTCTCACTGAACTGTCATCACACAAGTCTTGGTAGCGGGACTCGGTGACACATATGTGAGATCCCACGCTGGTTCACTAGAATGTACGTGAAGTATATAGAACAGTACTCCTCACTCATGTAGTGACAGCAACCTCGTCAAAGACAAAGATGGTCGCGTCCACTTTCAAAGTATAGGACATGCATTTTAGGCAAATTGCTGTTCGCTCGACCGACTGACACCACAGGGGTTTGAAATTTTTAACATATGTCACGAATGTGGAAACATAGGGCTCTGCATTAACACATTTCTAAATTTTGTTTTTAAAAAAATTATAAAAAATAAATTTTTCACGAATTTTGATTTAGTTAAAAACTCCAAAATTGACTATATTATTCGTGATGTTTTTCTGGCTGATAAGACTTTTTTTTTTAAATCTATGACCACAGGGCTGTCCATGTATGCTTTGGCCGAGCGAATAGATATTTGCTAACTGCCAAATGTGTCCCATTCCCTGATTTCGAGGGCACGCGGCAGGAGAAAAGTAAAATTATAATAAACTATACCCATTTACTCAAGTGACAAGTTTGATTGGACCTTTTTGGGTCTGCACTCTGCTTTGTTCATTCAGAGAACAAGATGGTCCACTAGATACTTGTGACAGCAGCTGTTATAGGTATAGTGGACCCTGCCATAGGCTTGCACAACCACCTTGGAATTTGTTTAAAAATACAATTGTCAAAGCACGAAATGCAAATAACAAAGCAAAAGAAAATAATTTGATGTTTGATAAAGTTGTGTATTGTAATTTGTTATTGTTTGGTTTACAAGGCATCTTTAATGTAAAAGAAGAGAATTATGTTTTGAAACTCAATCAAGTTAAATTTCCTGGTCCGAAAGAGGGTGAATATTGGCAGGGAAGGGGGGGGGGGGTACACTGCAAAATATAAGGAGTATAGGATACTGAAATTGAAGACTTTTTTGTGGAATTGTAGAAGTGTTTTGGAAATAACGATTGCCATGATTGTCTAAAGTACAAGATCGTAGAATTTAAAAATACGACTAATATTAACTATAAAGCAATGCGTAGAGTGGGAGTTCCTGCCCGAGACCAAGTTTAATTAATGGCGTTTTCCAATTGGCCGCACTCAGGTCGCAAGTCTAGTGCGCCCTAGTGCGCACTGGATTGCCACTTGTCTTTTCATTTGTTCAGTTTTGTGATGTTATTCAAGTGGAGGTTGACAACAATGACATCTCTGCACTCGCCGAGTGCATGCCAATGGAAAACGCCATTTTAGAAGATGGAAAAACTGTATCAAAATTGAAACGGATGAGGGCAGTGAACAAAGAAAATGGGGGGGGGGGGAATAAAATGTCCACGCACGAATATAATTCCCGAGTGGAAATCCTCTTGACTCCAGCCGTGTTGTCTTACCAGAAACTCCGGGATGGAAATGGAATAAGAAGACACGGACAACGGTTGCTAAGAGACGCATCCAGCGCCACCCACTCTTCCCATCTCCGAGGCACAGTTATTATTTCATCAGATAGCAAAACATTCCCTGAGAGACGAGGAGAGAAAATCAATCACTTTTATGATGAACTGCGGGGTAACACTTGGTCAGGGGTCGTCGTCCTTACTCCATATCACAATATGTTAGACATAGCATTCAACTATCGGGAACTCGCGAAAATTTCGATATATCGAAAAATCGAAATTTTATTATTTTTGTAAATAACATAATTTAAACAAAAATTGCATCAAAAGAGTTCAGGTCTGCTATAAAAAATGTGTGGAAGAAAGGGCTGATAAGGTATCGCTAAAAATTCACGATTTTTTTCTGACCCGGCACCTCCACCATAACTTATCAAACAAACCAAAATTTAAAGAAAATACATCTACTTTATAGTTATTTACAGCGTAAACGGCTTTCGCACTTTGACAATTTTTTAATCGAAATCGATAATATCACATCGATGTAGTAGGTAAAGAAATTTCGATTTTTTGATGGTTTGTCCAGCCCTTATTAATCTAGCTCTAAATATTTGGGCGATAACAAACTGATTGCAGAGAAATATGTATTCTGTCACGAAAAAATAAATACTTGGCGTGATTATTCAAATTTGAATACAGGCCTAAACATGTGTAAATTTTACTCCTCCAACGATGATCGGTGCCCGCAAAGAGGGTGTCGTTAAAAAATGATTTATACTTTTTTACCGAGTCCAGAATATAACTAAAAAAGGCATAATTATCAGTTACAGTGTGAGAGTTTATATGCATCAAGACAGCCAGGACGGAGCAAACGAATCAGTCAGAAGTAGGAACGTACTTGATGATGCTCGCCACAATGTGGACGAAACGTCTAGATGAGACATGAAGGCCTACGTGCTTTTATATTTTATATAATAAATCTATAATTAGCTAAACTAAAAACCTCTGTTTGGACGTTGATCATGCGGGTACGTGCTATAGCTGGAAACCTACAATTTGTCAAATTTTTATTATATAACTAAATAAAAAAAATATAAAAAACTAATGAGTTCGTTGCCAGTATTAATAATTGCCAAGGTATTGGGTAAACCCGTGGTATAACCTTGACTTTGTGGATAAACCCCGCATCTGAGGACTGATCCCTTCGTTAAAAATGTTTATATACTTAAGGAACAATAATGAGAATGTGTTTGTCGAAAGTATTGTGATTGCTCTGTGCACTGCTTGAGTTGCCTAATGGGTTCCTCGTGCCATGCAAGTTAACATTGTTTTTAATTAAATAAGTTATTACACTACTTATCACGGTTAAAATAAAATTAATCTCTATTTTGGTGACGATACGGACATTACTAAAATGAATTGGCACTATATCAGATTTGCTCCGTAGTTGAAAAAAAAATCATTAACCTTTATTAACTTTCTTAATTTTCTTTTTGAACGATTTTGCCAAAAACTACTGGATTCATCGAAACTAACTATGGACGGTCAAAATTTCAATGATCGAAGCCTCGTTCGAACTGTTATGGCGAGACATTAAACATAAAAACAACAAACAAAAAAAAAAAAAAAAAAAAACCAGTGACTAAATTTTTCCGGCAGAGTCAAATGGAAACGCTCGCTTCGCTCGCTAACTACTAAATTAATTTCTCTGTTTCATTGGTCACTCATGCGGGTATTGGTTAGATAAAAATCTATCCAGATTTTTTTAAATTTCTGTATTATTTTCCATTGAACTATTTAAATGAAATCTAAGATTATTTTTATTATATTTAATAGAAACTTGAGATTGTTCCCCGTGTAATAATCTGTCCAGTAATGTCCTAGTTCCAGCTGTGTGGTCGGCGCGTCTGGCGCATCATAACACGTGACTTGTCGCCGACGCCATGCAGTGAGGTGGATGCCCTCGTTTTAAAAGTGTTTATATAACTTAAAGAAACAATAAGAGAAGAGAGTGTGATTGAGAGGAGATCGAAGGGAGGTGGTTGCCCTTTGCTCTGTCTCACCCTCCTTGAGTTGCTCTAATGGGGTTTCCCTCGATGCACACAGTCAATGAACAAGTGTCGATAATTATTAAATAAAGGTTATTTTTATGATCACTTATCTACGGTTAAGAAGAAATACCTTGTATCTCTATTTTAGGTGAACGATACGAAATGTGTTATCTGCACCGAAATAAAGTGGCAACATAATATCAACTGGCAACACCTCCTCTCTCCATGTTGAATATTATCAGTTATATAGAAGGCATTGACAGCAGATTTTATAACGTTCTTCATATTTTCTCTATGCAGAAGATTGGAACGCATTGTTGTTTACCTAAAATCTACGGTATTTCTTGTCAAACTTTAACCATAGACATCAAAATTTTAATGATCGAACTCTAAGCGAAATTAAATAATAAATAACGAATGCTTGTATATAGTTGTAAGTATTTAAGTCCTATTTACACTTTGGTAAACTGAAAAGTTAGTTTTGTTGACAAATACTAAAAATATAACGTCAGCAATAAAAATAACTTGCGTTGTAAAACATGTTTAATCAGAAAGTATTAATTTATTGATTGTGTCGTTATTTTTTTTTAAACACGAACGAGTCTAGTCAATTGTAGTAAAAACCCAGAAGTAAAAATTGCGATTTCGTTTTATTTTTAAAATTATATTTATTAAGATAACTTTTTAATTAACATATTTTCAATTATTAAATAATGAATGCAAATAAATAAAGAATTAATTACATTTATTTATAAATAGCTGTAAAGGTGAACGGCAAAACATTATATAAATGGCATAACAAACACATAAAGTCGATGTTAAAGGTCTGTCTTGTGGTGAAATGCTAATTCCAAGTAATAAGAAGTTTGGATTCTTCTTCCTCTTTCCTCATCGCCACACCACAGTCGCACGAATACGTCACAGAAAGTGAACCCATCCCCACTGCATGCGTCATTAAACGACAACTAATCGAAGACGTTCACTACATTGCACAATAATTCGCAAGAACCTCCTAATCTCCGCCCATCGACGATATCCATAGAAATATGCTGACTGTCTTGTCACCTATCGCTATGTGAGAGTTCATGACCTACTAGTGTACCTAGACATATCATTACTCGAATTTAACCTACATTCAGTATGGCACATAGGAAATAAACGTAATGAAAGAACAAGGCAACAGGTAGTAAACCCCCCCTCATCGTTATAGACGGTGTCGATTGGTGGCTCTTTTTAAGCGAGTTCAATGACTTGTAGCACTAATCAATAAAAGTGCCGATAGTCATCTGTTTTCCTTTGTTACATTCCGCGGATCGGGACATATTTCTTGTGTGGTGGTGCAATGTTGAGTGCGAGGTCCTATTAGGCTGTCAACTGCACCGGTCACTGCATGGGCTGTGTGTGTGCAACACAGGTGGGGGTTATGCCGTCAGATTCATATTGGAACAGATTTAAATGGGAAAAGGATCAATATCAAAATCCAATGAACAAGAAGAGAATCAATATTTACAAAAGTTTAAAAAAACGTACGAGGAGTGTGTGGAGTGTTATCTTATATTAAAATAATTTTACGAAAATATTAATTGCAAATTGAATCTCATAATGTCGTTGCAGTTTCTCTCTTTTTTCTATTTTATAATATTCTGCCTCACTCTCCCTTTCTCTTGTCGTCAATTTTTCTATGGATAATGTATTTGGAATAAAATTACTTTTACAGAAAATAAAAAAAGTTATTGCATACATGGGATATTCTGTTTTTGTTTTGGGTGATTTTTGAGGGGTTGAATACTGCTTCTATAGTTTCTCCCGAAAAAGTCTAAATTAAATGTTCACGGCTGAGCCCATGCAACCCGAGATTCACAATCGAAAAGAAAAATATGAATAAAACATTATAAATGAGTTTTATTTTTTATTTTTTAAATTTGTCACAAGATTTAAGTTTTTACTGTTTATAGTCGCTTGGTCAAAACAGGATTGCCGGGTGCCCTGTGCAAGTTGCCGAGCCAGCCCGAGGCCTCTAATATCACCGCCGCTTATATTCCCGAGCGTAGGTAGGTAGGCTCACGTTTCACGGCCTGTTAGACCGGCTAATTTGCAACATTAAAAACACATTGCAAACCCAGAGTCATTCAACTTGGAGGAATAATGAAGTGAGAGTGAATATTTTTATGTATAATTTTAATAACTTTCTTTTAGTGCATATGGTTGGAAATAATATGCTAATTGTTCACATTACATTGCTGCGTAAGTCACATTAGGTTGTAGATATAATCGTGATGACACTGAGATTGCAAGTTTATTCTTTTAACTTTTTTAATAATCTATTTGTAGTCACATGGACAAGTTTTGTTTCGTGTTTTTTCGAGCGTAAGCAGCACAATCAGCAAACTTTCGTTTCCTAACATATGTTGCAGTGTTAAATTACTCCCTGATTAAATGCACGAGTGTTTGTCTTTTATTATAAAATCATTGTATAGTTCTAAAATAAAATATATACAACCGTGTCTTGAATTAACATAGCATCAAAATACGACTCCATATCAAAACAGGAAAATTGTGTGTTGGAAAGTTAACAGACATTAATTTTAAGTGTAGGTACTAATTTGTGGTCAAAATGCAACATAAATTTGCTCTACAATTAAAAAAAATATATACAGCAGCTCTGCGATTTACTAATAATTGTAACAAAACAACTACCAGAATACAATATGAGCCGACACTCGTAAGTAGTAATAATGTAATATATGTTCGATCCTGTGCCTTGCACAACATTATAATGTAGCACATTACAGCGAAAGTAATCTGCATGAGCAGTGTTTGTGGTTTCAGCGGTTTAGCCTAGGGTTTGTCGGCAGCCAGGTTCAATCACAGCTACGTATGTTTCCCTAGGTATCATCATCATGGGATAGTGTGTGGGGAGGGTGATGACTGCACAGTGTCTCTACACCAGAGGCTGTATTGTGATGGTATACACCATCCACCACAAGTAAATCAAGGGGTCTATAGTTGTATCCAGTACTCCCAGCCCTGGATTTACTTCTGACCGAGGGTGTACAGTACTCGAGAGGTTTCTGGTTTGATTCCCGTCGTACACAAACCACGAACGAGGGGTGAATGTTAACAACACCGAGTGGTAGTAACAACTAACAATAGTTTCACAGAAGCAATGCCTAGGAAAATCACCCAAGAAGTAAAAACGAGTTCATAGGCTAAATTTCGATGATGGGTTCAAATTTAACCTAATATGTGTAGTTTTTGACAATATTTAAAAAAAATTTTTTATAATCTATAAACTATTTTAATTGATATGGAGCTAATCAAATGGCACCCTTATTTTGCCAAGCCATTCGTATATACCCTATGGATGGCAGGATCATACTTGACCGACCCAATGACTGTTCGACCATGTGATGTGTAAGCCTATTTTTAGGGAGGATTGATAACAACTTTTCATTCCGCTTGCTGAAATTAAAACCAATTTTATGGAGTTCATTGATCCTTAACAATTCATGTGAGTACGATCGAGGAAAACTTCAATTATTTCAATGTGGTGAGAAAATTACTCGCCACAAATTTGCTGGTTTGATGTCGCGGGGCACGTTTCAACGTATTCTATTAAATATTATGCTTATTGAGCGTTATGTTGTTGAGAATGCTTTCAATACAGAGAAATCAAATCCCGGCGAGATGCGAGAGAACAGCTGCAGAACAGCTGACGGTACATCAACAACGCTGTGAACATTCTTGGGATGTAGGATGCCAGATTAGAAAGTAAAATGTGTAACAATTTCCCTTTCTGTTGGACTAATTTATAATTCGTAGAAATCTAAAGACATCGAAATCACTTAAAACATGTGACTAACATTTCTGGCAATGAACATTGAAATACCCAGCACAAATGAAACATGTGCGGTTGTGCCTAACACAGAGTAAACAGATTTGTATAGAGTGCCCAGGATGGTTTCTGTTAGTATTTATTTCTTAGAGCCAGTGCTAAATTAATTTCAAATACTCTCGCAATGTCATTTCACGATTTCTCGTCTTACGTTGTTGTTGACATTTAATTTTCAAAGCCATTTGAAATCAGCACTAAAAACTACTTTTCTGATGTATCCTAACAGTTCTAACACTAAATTCAACACAAACAAACATGCTCAATACCATTCATTTTGTCATAATTTCATCACTCTCACTTTTTACATATCTATTAACACATTGTTTTCTATTATTGTGTAATGTATTTTTAATTAATTTAATTGCAATTTATTGGTATTAGTATTTAGTAGGTTGCAAGACACTAAATAAGAATGGGGCTATGCCCTTTTTAAGCAACTTATAACGCATCAATGTGTTACAACAATAAATGAAATAAAAATACACATTGAAAAAAATGTATATTGCACTAGTAAAGGAAATCCCTTCTAACAATAAGATTGAGTAGACATGAACTAAATGAAATCGAGATTCCGAAGGGCCTCGCCCACTTCTCTACCTTGCTTCAAGCAGATTTCCATTTAGAAATGCAGCCGCCAAATTAATGGTTCAAGGGTGAGTTTCGTTTCAATGTCTGTCTGCCTAACGCCAGGGCACGCAATGTTCGTTACGTCACCTGTCGCAACTTAACGTATACCTAATTTAGCCGTAGGTATCTCCGGAGCGGTGAAATCAACGTGCTGTGATGGTCTGCAAGACTTTAGAGGCCATTGACGTGGAGGTCGCGGCTCCGCGGCACCACGCCGCAGCAGTGAGGGGGCAGCGAAGCCTGGACGTGATGCCGAGGTAAACCCAAGTAACCCACAAGGACGTTGATAACACTGGAAACTAAAGAAGCGGGAGGAGGTTGGAAATATTGTAACTTTTAGGAGAAAAAATAAACATGGTTCAAGGGGTTGAAGTTAAAATGTGTATATATAATAGAAAATCAATCGTACAAACAAGCAAATTGATAGAATGGCATTGAACTTTGCATGACCACTGAATTAAAATAATTAAATTTCTGAGCTTGAATCTTTTCAAACAATGATGATAGTAAAGAAAAAGTTCTAGCTTTAGTAAAAAATGCTTGTATGTGTATAACGAGGCAAAGATAATAATTATATAACTATATGCAATCTGATGTAATTATGTGATGTTATGTAGATATGGTATTGCGTCATAACTTTTACATAAAATATACATTTTGTCTTTCAATGCAACTTAAAAGTTAAAACGAATACTTTGATATTTTTCTACACTCCATTATTCGGTCACTCCCAGTTCACAATTATATCCGACAATAAAAATCAATTGAACTGTATTAAATATTGTTGCTTACAGACTTAGAATGTCGTCATATCATTCAAGTGGATTTAACATTATAACTGTAGAGTTTGAATGAACGTCTAGATTCCACTCGAGCGAACTAACGCTCTTATAAATTCTATTGACTGTTGAGAAGAGAAGTAACCCATTGTGGTACGTTGAACCACGAGTTCTGGTTCGACTCCCTGTCGGGGCAATTACAACACCGCATGATAACCATAAACTGCTGGTCATGCCGGTTTGACTTGGTATTGCCCTTCAACAAAGATGACACGGAATGTGTTTGTGACGCTGAGGATAAGGGTGGAGTAGTTTTCCCGCCAAAACATTTTAAAAGTTTGACCCGGCACCTCCACCATTTCTGTATTTTACTTCGCAGCCCCCTCCCTCTGTTGGGTACACCTTTATACCCCTACTGTCTCAAATATGGGTGCAAGTGCAATAGAGAGTAAGCGCTATCGTGACGATATCTCCAGGTTCACGACTATGTTGAAGATAGAGAAGAAACACAGAACCAACAGGCACAAGGGTCACTCCTGTTCTGTCCTATCGAAACAGACAATACTCTCACAAGTTGCAGTGAACTATACTCGACCTGAAAGGAGTAGAGCCCAACGATAAATATAAACCATTCGTGTTTTATTCGAATTTATAGAAATAAACGATAGAGGCCATTTGGATATTAATAAGGATAAAATTGTTAATGATAAACACTTATTCTAAGTAATTTAGAGCGACAAAAATAAATAAATAAAACAAAATCACCACTGGTTATAAAAGACCTACCCAAGCTCTCTCCTCATAAGGGCGAAATAACTCGGGATTGAACGTGGGAACTAGGAAATTCCTTAGTTTAGTTGAAAATGTATAAATTGCGAGGAATGTGTCTAACAATTCGTTTCGTTCCGGATATTATGTGCTAGGATCGCGGAACCGTAAAAAGTTCTAAGCTCTCAGAACATTTTAATTGTTTACTAGGTTATATTAAGTATGAGTAAAGTCCCTCGTGTATGATCCTCGGTGGAGCTGGAGGTGGAGGTAAGTAGGTGATTTACACTCGGGCAGTAAAACCATTAAAGACAAGTTTTCGGGTTGATTGTGCTGAAAAGAAATAACTAGATTGCGGATTTTATTTTCAGTGGCGTGAATGACCGCAGTTCTTGGGTTTTATACCTTGGTGATGATGCAATTCGGGATCGAACCCCGGTTACGTTCACCATAACAGCATGACACATGCATTCGATATTTTATATTGCATTCGATTGTACAATGAAGTAGATTAACAATAATTTAAAAATGTGAAACATGTAAGAAAATTAAAAATTGGTGTCTTACTTTTGTTAAGCGTAAATTTCCCATTGTATGATTGCACATTTTGTAAATTTTGTAGCTTTAATAAATTTGTAAATATTGTAAATTTTTTAATAATGTTAGATAGTTCCATTTTGTAATTTTTTGTATTTTAAAAAATGATTTGCATAAACTTCGCTGTATTTTAATAGCTCTATTTGAATTATAATACCAGTGAAGACACGTGGTGTGGCTGGCTGTGCCGCGGAGGCCGAACCAATGACCGTCTATCTCAATGTGTAGAGCACTACCACAAGGCTCTAGACATCACACCATCATAGAGCTAATAATAACTACATCGACCAAATTAGTTCTCACATCGGGAACGATTTGGGTCATAGGTCATTGACCACAGCCAGCCACGACATACGCATTTGTGTTGATGTTATTGGTCGGTTTTGTGGGATCACTTTGGTTATTATCTATTCGTCGTTATGTAGATCATACGATGATACTGGACAGGTAAAAATAAAACAATTGCACAGATAAAATATATCACAAAACGTTTTTATATTGTCATAAACTCTTGGACGGTATATGAAGAACTGGCGATTCTTGGACGGTATAGGAAGAACTGGCGATTCACTCCTAATGTTCATCATGTAATTGAGCTATCTTTAAAAAAGTCTGTCTCCTGAAATGTCAGGTAGAGGTGGAGTACAATATTTCTCTTATAGTATAATATCATGTATGTGTCTTGTCATGTCATGCCAATGTTTATCTCAGTCAAAATTAGTTGTAGTTAAATAATCTTTAGATTATAAACAATTGATTTTTAAAGACCAGGCAAAGTCAAAATACTAAGATCTTCAAACATCTCTTTGAAGTGAGCTACGGCAACAACAGAGGAAGGCGGACATATTTTCACATTTTTAATATTTACTGAAATATTCAATGACCTAACAAAACGTTTGAATGCTGCGCCACTTTTACCCAAGAATGCAAATCGTTCGCTCTGAGCTCGGGTTCAAAGTGGTGTCTTCTGCTTCTGAGCAAGACCCCAGCAATATTGCTTATCCTGACGTTAAATTGGATTGCCAACGTTTTGCCTCCTAATCTAATTAACTTCTCACAATGCACTTCCCACTTCCGGTGTTGTGTTCGTTGCACAATTAAACGCACCGAGGAATGCTAACTATGTGCATGAGAATACATCGTAATGCAACCATGCAACTTGTCAACCAATTCACTGCCATTTTCAAATCTGCGTATTTTACTATTTAATTAGATTCAGAGGAAAGAGAAAGTCACTTTCCCGAAGTTCAGATGAATCACATCAAGATGCATTTCCGTTCACTTGACGCATGACTGGATGCACAACAACTGCATCTTGGGCAACCATTTCCTTATTATCTCGGTTACCTCAACATTTAGCTATCTATTACAACGCCATTGTTTCAAATAATCAAATTATAGTTCTGTATGAGAAGAAATTGTCATCTTGGGGTAAAATTTTGTTACATAAGTGGATTACAGGAAGATGTCGTCAGAAATACACAGTAGCCATCATTCGTTGATGCTAAGTATAATGGAACTAGGAAATAAACATTTGTTTTTACTTCTTTTTATTTCTTAAATTGTGATAGTACTTTGAGCACGGTATTTAGACGTTGGGACCTATGTTGACATTTAAAAAAAAAATGGCAACATTTTGACAAATTTAATTTAATAGAAAGCAAAACAAGAGAATTTCCCGGTTTTACACCAATTTCTTTGTTCGATGATCTATGAAACAGTTTTTAGAAAATAAATATTCAGGTGTCTTCTCGTCCGTTAAGGAAACTTAGTAGTAAAAAAAAGTAGACTCATATTATTCATTTTTAAACGTGGGAAGTAGTTGTAAAATAATATCAATTTGTAGTACACACAACGGAAAATGTTTTTATCTTTTATACTCGAATTCAAAGTATTTGATATTTTGAGCAAGGTTTGTCAACCACACACACACGTAGCCAAAACCTCGAAAGTGGACTAGCCATCCATCTCTTTCAAATGAGAGTCGCATGATTTATATTTTGATTTCATTTCCAAACTCGTTTCCGAGTTCAATCCAATATCTAAAAAACAAACGACGAAAAATAAAAACTTTCAAACAATCTCCAACTCGAATCCTCGTACATCTTTTGAAAATCAATTAACTGCACACAAACCTAACAAAAAGCGTACACTTTACATCCAGCCAATCACAAGACGCGGTTTCTAGAAACTCGTGAATGTGCACACGTAAAAATACACTCATTTGATTCGTGCACGATTTTCACCGTCATCCTTTAAGTTTAAAACCTGCCAATAATAATGTTTTATTTTTAATGCTCATCTATTTCCAGCTAAGATTCACAATGTTCTTCGTCATTACAGTTAAAACATCAATCTATCGCACATTATACTTTCTCCTGTCAAGAACATGGCTAACGTGCTTTCTCCCGCGGGGATATTCTCATAATTCGTCACGAAATATTAGCAACTAAAACCTATTATTGTTCATCCACGTCAACAGACAAATTATAGACAAATTATATAGATTAGTTTCTATGATTGCTTGACATCGAATTTCACGTTGGGGGGTTTCTTACAATTTACATATTACTGATAAAGTGAGTAAGTGTAAGCGAGTGTGATACTGGTAATTATTTTATATACGCGATAATTTAATTGTTTCGGTTCAACTACTTTAACTAAGATAAACAGTAATTAGAAAGGATGGAGAGTTCGATTGATTGATTTTTGATTGAATCATCAAGCAATAATGGTACTCAAAGCAGATTGTTTTAAAGTCAGACGAAGGTGCAATCGAACATAAATCAATATGTAACTATTTAAATTTGAAACCAAAATCCCTATTCTTGCACTAAAAGCTAAACTAACGTGCTATCCTAACTTTCTACTGGTGATGTGTGTATTATTGTTAATCACGGCCACTAGGCAGCCTTGCGCACGCCACACCACGGCCTCTCGGGTGACTAAATGTCAAGCGTGTTGCCTATTATGGATCTCTTACCTTCAGTCAAACATATTCGACGCTGGTGGGGAAACTGACCTCGGCTGATGACGGGAGTAAATCTTGCCGAGATAATGGTCTGACTTCACCTGTCTCTCGCTGTGAGGGAGACAAGGTGGGTTTGTCGAAATATGAGGGTGTGGGGTCAGTGTGGCCTAGGGCCTAGCACGTAGACAAACCATAGTGAGAGAAAGAGTTGCTGAAATACCCAGCAGAGTAAGATGCAGAATAGGCCTACTGTTTGCAAGTTCAAATGACATAAACTTCTGAAAAGATCTGGATTTTGATTTGACACATTTCTAAAACTTAAAATAAGTTTACAGTAAAAAAATATATTTAATAGTTTTGACGATTATAAATTTTATTTTATTATTTTGTTTTTAAGTTTTAGCTATATTTTTTTCATTGTTCTGGCTAATCCAATTTACATACTAGGAAAACGTTAAGTCCCGCCGCGTTGTTGGCATGAGCGTAATTGGTGCATTGAGCTGCCATTGTTATGCGAATTTTCTGTTGTTCTGTGGAAAAATCATTACTAGTTGAAATTTTTTTTAAATTAAATTAAATTAAATAAAAAATTAACTATGTCTTAATTATTAATCGCAATTGTTAAAAAAATCGTTAAATTGCAATTATTATAAGAACTAATTTGTCGATTGCGCTCAAATTTAACACTATATATTAATTCATAAAATTAAGGTTCTGCGAAAAAATGCATTACAATCGGATAAAGCATGTAGGTGTTAATATGTCAAAGAATTGCTTAGGAAAAATTTTCCGATTGCGCTCAAAAACGTGGCAGTTCGTGAGTCAGAGTTTCGAAGGCCTGCATAACAATTTCATCTCAATCGGAGTATCGGTTATAGCCGGAATCGTGCGGACAAACAACAAAAATACAATAAAAAGAGAAAATTGAAAAAGAAAAAATCATTCCGGATTTTTTTCTCAGTGTAGTAAATGGAATCTTCGCTACGCTTCGCTAACGGTCATCCAATTATATTGGTGGTTTTATTAATCCTTGTTAAAACGACATGTCAAGGTTCATAAACAGATTTTCAGATAATTTCTTAAGCCGTCCAATGTGTCGGAAAATCTGATAGTTATTTATTCTTTGGTGAATGTATATTATTCATCAAGTATCTAACATCCCGAAATGTGAACGGAATAAACTATAGAAGATAAATTAATGACATCGATAAAAATTAATTACAAAAATATATTACGCAGAAATCCTTTGCTCGACCCATCAAAACAATTGCAAAAGACGTGTACGAAAGGTAAAGTACAAATAAGTACATCTACCAGTAGTCGAGTTATTTTGATTCGCGAATATAGTGACGAATAGGGCTCATTAGTATGGACACCTCGGCCGTGTACCGTTAGGCTAACTCACCACTCGGCAATCACAAGTGGGGGGGAGGAGAGTGAGAGAGAGAGAGAGAGAGAGAGAATGTAATGAAGAGTAAGATGACTTGCACTCTGTAATCTCTCCGCATGTGCATGTTTATCATCACCCATACAAGAAAGAGTGAAAACCACATTTCGCACAACTAATAAGACATATTCGTATCGAGGTTTACATAACATTTTTATGTACGCACAGTCGTATTCTAGAGATTATTTATTGATTGAGTGAGGTTCGAAACCAGGACCTTAAAACAACCCAAAAACTGTCGTGTGTTTTGGCTAAACAGTTACAACATTCATATTATCATTTTTTTTTTTTTTTCAAGTTAACCTAAAATAATGTCGCAAAAAGTCTATATTTAATAATATTAAATGGAAGTTAGTTTGTTTTCAATTATTGACGACCAGTGATGGGTACCTATGCTAAATACGTAACGTGTTCACTTTCCTCCAAATTCATTTTCAGATTTTCTTGTTTTTCTCACATCTTTGCCTGATTCTTCAAACATAAGGCGTGCGAATCAAAACATCCCGCCAGCAAAAACGTGCGCAGGGCTCCGAAGTAGGCCCCCACTTTCTCGAGAACACAGATTTAGCATGGTTCGAAAACAAGTAATACAGTTTAATACAGTTCAAGGGTCGATCTAGTTTCTATTGTGTTTCGATTGATTCCACCGATAAAATATCTATCGCACGTGTTGTATTTAATTGAACAACATCGACGTGAAACTACAGTGCGTAAACCATGACAGCACAGGTGTTAACGACCAACACTTGAGCACATCTCTCTCTCTCTCTCTCTCTCTCTCTCTCTCTCTCTCTCTTCCTCCCCTTCCTTAATTAACCAAGCAATCCAAATGATGAATGACGATTTGCTATCTTTACATGCCAGTGGTGCGAACAAAAATTGTTTACTATTAACCCCACAAAATCACAAACTATGATACTTGTTATCACAAACTGTTAGCAAAACTAGACCGCCCAACAATCAATCCTGTTATCTTAAACGGCACGACTATACCTATTCAACGTCATTTTCGAAACTTGGGACTATAGGTATATGACCGATGACATGACCTGGACGGAACATATTAAACACGTGTGTAAAAAAACCTATGCATCTTTACATTCTTTAAACCGCCTCAAAAACTTCCTCCCAACAAAATTAAAAACAATGCTCGTGCAAAGCCTCGTCATGCCTCATTTTGATTATTGCGACGTCGTGTACAACGACCTAACCGAGGACCTCTCTATTCGTCTTCAGAGAGCGCAAAATGCCTGTGTTCGTTTCATCCTTGGTATAAAAAATCTGATCACATAACCCCTGGATTCAAAAATCTTGCTTGGATTCGTCTAAATGACCGTAGAAATTTACACTCGATTTGTCTTGTTCATCGCCTACTCTCATCATCTACACCCTCGTACCTAGCGTTTAATTTCCAGTACCTATTCTCAAACCATATCTTTAACACTAGATCTAGATCAGGCACTCAATTAACATTTCCAACACATAGAACCAATCTTCTAGACCACTCTTTTACTGTAAACGCTATTCGAGTCTGGAATACTCTCCCTACCGACATCAGGGATGCGGATGTCTGTGGACAAAGATACCACTCTTTCAAACGAAAAGCATACCAATACATTTTGAATAAGTATAATTAGCAGCCACAACCATCAGCCGCTACAACCGTTGTCAATAATTGATTAATGCACATCACCTCCACCACCTGTTCCTGCTCTCTGAATATCTTGCAATTTCTGCCACATTGTGGCAACAGCAGCATATTTTGTAAGTTTTGTGTGAATGGATGAATGAATGATTTTTATTTTTCTTTATTTTCTAAAAGTTATCTACTTATGCCATACCCATAGTAACTATCTGTTGGTAACTACATACTATTTAAATGTATACTATTTTATAAAACTCATACATTTTATGTAGGTATCAAATTTGTTTATTTTTCTTATGTTATTGAACTATGTTATTAAATTTTGTAGGTATCCAATTTATTAATTTGTGTTATGTTACTGAACTCTGTTATTAAAATAGGCTTGTACTACATATGCATGCTGTATTCCTAGTACGTAATGTTTAATTTAATTTGTATCTTACTATTACTATTGCTTATTTCATTTCAATTTGTTTGTATCTTACTTTGTATCTGTATCTGTATCTTTGTATTGTATCCTTAAAATGTAAAATGGTTGGATGGAAGAGAAGGCCTAACAGGCCTTAATCCCGCCATAAATAAAGACGCTAATCAATCAATCAATCAATCAATCTCTCATTCTCTCTCATCAACTTCAACACCTACTACAACAAAAAGCGACCGTATCCGTCATTGCGGATGGAGAGAATAAATAACAACAACGCACAAACAAAAGCAATTAAAGTACCGTTAAAAAAACAAAAAAACCATTTATAAATAAATTAATATTCAGGTAAGGGAGAGCGTTAGCTCTATCATTCGGGTTAATTCGGCTTAGCCAGACCGCACACAACTTCTTCAGCCTCCTCATCAGTGCCATTATTAGTATTATTACTAAGTATTTGTTCATCAAATTACAAAAATACTTTTACAGTACATCAATATTCCATGCTACTTAGGCCAAACTATCATCTATACTTATTCATACCCTACACAATAATTTACAAAATATTATAAAACGAAAACCATATGTTACTTGAAGTGAACATACAATGTTTAAATCATTTTGCAGAAAATTTGAGGATATTCAAAGTTACACAATGGACTCTTGTATGATAGACGTAAAAAACGACGTACTTTCGTAATTGCTTTTTAATGGAATTAAAACACTAAAGAAGTCCACGGTAAATTTCAAAGTAAACTCAGGTGAAAAAAGCGCACAAGATGCATGTTTTTATTTTAGAAAAGCGTTTTCTATACATACACGTTACACTTCGAGTTACTTTGTTGCGTGCTACACTTTGTAAATAATTTTCTAGCGTAAATCTTAGCGTACAGCTTGCGATAATGATTTCAGAATGGGGGCGGGCGGGGGCTCAATGTGAATTTAATTAAGAAACCCTTTACTGAGTTGTCAACAGCAAAGCATAGGTCAGAAACACAATTAAAATCCTTACGACCCACGTTGACTCTTGATTAACGCCAACAAGTTTATACTCAAAGCTCTCGTGAAATTAGTTCGTGCGAGTGACTTTGTTTTTGAGTATATTACCAACCCAAGCGCTCGCTCTCGTGCGCAGGGGAAAGTGTCTTCGAAATGGATGAGTGACTTTCTTTTTTAGCAGATTCCCACCGTTGCAACGGGTCACTAAATAACGTTGCCTCGTCTGACCTGATTCGGTTTGCTTGCTTGCTAGTTGCTTGGGTGTTATATTGGCACCGCTAGATTCTCAGTCGGCTTCAATTGAAATGAGATTCGAGAATGGTGACCTTAAGAAAACGAAAAAAAAAAAACTGAATTTCGTTATCGAATGGAGATCGAATTATTATGATTAGTATTTATTTATTAATTTATTTGAAGATTTATACGTATAAGACAAATATTTCTCCTAAATTTTTTTAACTACAAGATATAAATACCTAGTTTGTAGTTGAAGACAAGATAATGAGAAGGTTACAAAAACCTGAAAACAGACTTCCATCAAATCGGATAATATTACCTATGCAACTAGGTTTATCTAGACGATAAAATAGTTGGTAATATTTGTCTACCAGCATGTTGCCTACTCCTATCAAATATCAAGAAGATATATGTATCGTACTTCTGCAGTTTCTCGCGAGGCTACCGGATCGATTCCAGCCCTCTGTAAACCTAGGCGTATGCTAAGTGTATTCGTCAAACCTCACAAGGAAATACATCTCCGAGGTAGGTTCGAACTCAGGACCAAAGGGTTGAAATATTATAAGATGGGCCTTGACCTTTCGTTTCTAGAACCATTCTCATAAAACAATTGAGGTAGAATGCTAAACTGACGATTGAAACTGTCTCGGTACTGAAATCTAAATCCACCTCTTAAAACTTTACGTTGGCAAACCAACAGACCCAATAAGCAGTTCGTCGAAAACCTTGACAAGATAAATAACCAGCAATTTACAAGGCCTCGTTGATGTAACCTAACAAGATATACATTAATTAGTCTAAATTAAGACTTTACCCATCTTAAATTCAATAATATATCGTAATTTGGAATCTCTCCCAGTGCGCTTCCCTTGAGTTGAGCAAGTAAGTAGCTTCCTCTTGCGCATACTGATCGTACAGCGAGCGCCCGTATGATATGACGGTCGCGGCCATGAACATGTGACCACTGACTTTGACTTACTTTTGCGCTGTCTGACGCGGAGATTTTGGCGAGTATGTAGGTGACCTACATTCTCTCGCGTCCGAGCCACACTTGACCCAGTGGACCAGGCGTGCAGCGAGCGAGGTGGTATGAAAAGAAAGTGGTCTGCGAGTCTGGTGGGTGGACGGGCCCTTCTGCAGAAACAACACGGCTGCAAACAGAACAAAACAAAACACTAAGATACATCTTCTCAATCTTGGATCTAGCTGAAGGTTATCTGAAAAGGTGTGTGAAAATTATTTTAATTTTTAATACATTATTATCTCATTTTAGAATCATGTAGAATCTTTTTTGTTCATCTTCAAAGAATTACTTATGAGGTGTCCTTTCACTTTTAATGAAAAGTGATTTCATAAGAGAAGCATTGAAGAAATATGGAACAAAGATGCACCACGTTTAGTTTTAAGCATAGGTAAGAATACATAGATACTGACATACAGTCTGGGTAAAAATAAACTTTGATTTTGTAAAATATATATATACAGTAATTTGCAACTATTGATTTAACATAAATGTTCGTGCAAATGTATTTCTCCCAGCTTTGCAAGGATGCAAAGTGAATTTATGTGCGCAAATGTAGAAGGGTACATGAGCTTGGCCCTTCTTTTAGATCTCAATGCTTTTGAGTGTGTAAGGTTTTGGCTGTATTTTTACGTTTTTAAAAAATGTTAATTACTTCTAGAAAACAAAGTTTTATCATTTGAGATCAGCTGTTGCCTTCACATTACTATTCTTTATGCCCTGACGTTCCATTAACGGTGCAAATTAAAGAACATGCAACAATTTAACGCAATCCAAAATATAACGTACTGTTTTCTGATTCAGTAACGTTACGATTATACTGAAAAATAATAACATTATCATACAGCGGAGATTTGACTCTGGAGTTAAAGGTCATTTCGAGTGTAATTATAACTTGATTAATTGATCAAGCGATTGATTTACATCGATAAATTTTCCATCACTGTGCATTGATGTATCTATTGGATTTGTTTGAAATGACATATTCTGAAATATTTACGTTTAATTAGCTATGTAAACGAGTTAATCTGTGCAAATGTATGAGGATATTGACTGAGTATTTTAATTAAATTTACAAGTTTTATGTTCCCACAATACAATTAATAATATTTAATGCAATTATTAGTAATAAAATTCAAAATAAAATGTTCAGGAGTAGATTGTTTATATAAGATATGCGAAAACGCAATATATAAATAGTATTGTGTGAGTTGACTTGTTGACAGAACCTTCAACTCAACTAATAATCATCAACTCCTAACAAGTCCGTCAAAGTCAACACAGCTCACGCCTAATTAGTAATTAGTCGATGTCACCTCATCTATAACAAAGTTCGAGAGGGTATTATGCAAAACTTGCGCACACACTTGAAATAATATGTGCTCAGTGAAAGACTAAGTACAGCGGTTTTGTTGATCAAGTTGGATTTGCAAAGAGGGTAAAAAATCAGAGTGAAAGTTGTATAAAAATTAAAGCTAACCAAGGTCTAAAGTTTCTTCACAGAAATCGTAATACCTTTTCTCTTCTTGACAACAAAAAATGTCGAGCTTACGAATTCAATATAAATTCCTTAGATTTTGCACGACGAGCTGCGGGCAGGGGTGGGAGAGGGTGGAGGGGTATATATTGAAAAATCCCGCTCAAAGTTGTACGAAAACATGACATATTTCCAAGCAACCGCATTTACATATCCGAATATTCAAATTCGTAAAGAATGTCGAAATTGGCTCGCGTTCGATAACACCGATATTCCGATTATGTGCACCGTAGCACGTTTACTCGAGGAATTCCGTCATTTTACAATATACTCAAATCCACGCTAGGTTGTAGGCAATACCTGCTCGAATCCCTGTCATTCGCTAACTACAATATTACCCCCACACTTGAGGGGAATCCTTCGCGTGTTTCTATTTTCTCAAATATGCAACTAAGTTAAAATATAGTGAAGGGCTTTGAAGTTTGAAACCTGGCTCTATTAGAACATTCAAACTATTTTTTTTTAAATTTTGTTATCTGGCACACGGCAAATATCGCATCTTCAAAATAATTTCAAACTTCAGTTCATTCATTCAAACTCATTAATGCAGTCCATTCAACGTAGCTGTAGTTGTTTTTGTAACATTAATTTCAACTAGTTTCTTATGTGTCTGAAG
Organism: Sweltsa coloradensis; assembly: GCA_024449915.1. NCBI lineage: Eukaryota > Metazoa > Arthropoda > Insecta > Plecoptera > Chloroperlidae > Sweltsa > Sweltsa coloradensis. Next base: position 279,540 of record JAMZAV010000359.1, on the reverse strand, counting down.
AAAAAGTTTTTTTACATATGTCTTTCCTGAATTTATAGTTTACCAGTATTTTATACCAATTTGTACCGCGTTTTTAAAATATATAATATATTTATTTGTTTTTATAAAAACATTTTGTATTATATTTGTAGTAAAATTAATATGTTGATGCTTCTTATTATATCACTTCGTACTTTGTATTTGTAGTTTAATTCTCATATGTGTACCATGTACACATGTACATGGGTTGTAAATATACATATTTTTTTTAAAATGGTAGTGATTATGAAAGGGATTCGAGTAGACATGGTGTCAGCTAGCATCGGTTTGAATATAGAAGAGTATATAAAGAAGAAGTAGGCCTAATGTTATTAGCAAGTGTGCGAATATTCATTGCAAGGTCGAGTGCAGTAGAGTAGGTAAATAAATCTTCAACATTTACGTCAAGTAGCATCGTCTCATAAAATAGTAAAGTATTTAATACAAGTTAATGCTGACAACCAATACTAATGAATACAACAGAAAAGTGAGAAATATTTGCGAAACATGACCTTATAGATGAAATTTCTTTGAAGGCTTGTGAATAAGAAAGCAAGGCTCTACAGAGACCTTGCGAATAAATGTTACAATAACAAGCGTTCCAGTGTCGGGTGTTGATTGGTTCACATCAAGTGTCGCAACGCGCGCTCGTCTGAACACATGGCGGTTAGGACTAATTACTAATTACCAATAAAGACGAGTCAGCAGAATGGAAAACACGAAATAAGGTGTTCAGTTTAATCGAACTTCTAGCACTAATCTTTGCTTCTAGCCTACGGCATCAGGTTTATGCAACCTCGACGAGTGGGCACAGAGCCAATCCTCATGCATGTGGGTTCGAGTCCCGTACATACCACATGGATGGTGCTCGTGTTTGAGCTAGGTTGTATAGGTCGTTTGTTATATTGATACATGTTTAATGTTTTATATATAGTCAATGAACCTCACTGTATTGTTGTAAAACTATTATGTGATAACAATTGTCCCGTATGCTATCATAGTATCGAATAGAGTCATTGCATGACATGATAGAGGCATCAAGAAACAAAAAACAGACAACTTATTCATGACAAAATTACTAGGAAATACTACGAAACTAAATTGCCCCTACTACACAATCATGCATATTATTAGAAACAGAGCTAACACTCGAGGCTGTATCTGTAAGACAGTCGGATTGATTCCTACCCCCAGCAATCCAGGCTGGATGTCTACGGCGAATGATGAATGTGATACTGTACAATTTTAATATTATTTCTGTATAAAATTACCTTCAACACATAATTAGTTCCGTCTCTTGAAAAGAGGCATACCTAGTTATTTTATTTATATTTCAAAGATCCAATCAACAACGAGTGTGATATATAGGCACCGGATTAGAAATTAAATACTGGACAAGAAATGAGTTGTTTATAAATACCAAGGTACCGAGGGGAACAAGTGAGTACTGAGTATCCCCTCCACAATTATTATATACAATTCCAACTTGCTTCTTACTTGTGAGCTAAATGCGTGAGAGGAAATCCAACATTACACCTGTGCTATTATTTATCCCTGGTTTAACATTAGCAAATATATTCTCTCGATGTAGTTAACTGTATGGCATCGCTTGCAGTGCAGCTGCTTCTTAATTGGTAGGCAAACATTATTTTGTAAACCAACAGCACCAGTAGATTGTGAGTTTAAAACTGCAATTCAAAGGAGGAAAATAAGACTATGAAGACTAACTACTGTAATTCTACGGGAATTGTTATTGATTAATATGAAAGAATATCTAGGGCATTGGGAGTTTCCTAAGAAAACAACGACAGAAGCAGGGAAGAAGGTTCCCTTGTTGTATATTACATAATAATTATTCATTTGTGATTTGCACTGAGCTCATGTATAAGGTGGTGTGTTGTGTTCTGGCTTCCTCAGTCGCAATGCATTATACAATTGCTGAATAGCAGGTGAAAGGTTTAGAAACAAAAATTAATGTTCTCTTAATATTGGTAAATTTTAAATCTTTATTGGTTTTTAAAACCATTTACTTTATTTATTTCAAGACAAGACCCCCCCCCCCCCAACACAATCATACGGTTATTGAAAAAGGGACTAACAAGTCAAATATTTCATTACTAGGAAAAAGCTTAGTCCCGCCGCGTTGTTGGATGAGCGTAATTGGTGCATTGAGCTGCCATGTGTTATGGGAATTTTCTGTGTTCTGTGGAAAAAATCATTACTAAGTTAATTTTTTTAAAAATTAAATTAAATTAAATAAAAAATTAACTTTAAATTTTTTAATTTATTTTAATTAATCGTAATTGTTAAAAAAAATCGTAAATTTGCGATTTTTATAAGAAATAATTTCTCGATTGCGCTCAAATTTAACACTAATATATTAATTCATAAAATTAAGGTTTCTGCGAAAAAATCATTACAATCGGATAACGCGTGTATGTGTTATACGTCAAAGAATTGTTTTAAAAAAGAAAAAAACCCGTAAAATTTTCGATTTTTATGATAAATATTTTTTCAATTGCGCTCAAATATCACAAGAATATCTTAATTCATAAAATAAAGGTTCTGTGCAAAAATCATCAAAATCGGATAAAGTATGTAGGTGTTATAAAAGTCGAAGAAATGTTTTAAAAATAGAAAAAAATCGTAAAAATGCGATTTTCATGAGAAATAATTTTCCGATTGCGCTCAGAAATGTGGCAGTTCTAAGTTCAGAGATTTCAAAGGCCTCCATAAAATTTCATCGTAATCGGAGTATCGGTTTAGCCGGAATCGTGTGGACAAACAGACAAAAAATACAAAAAGAAAGAAAGAAAGAAAAAAAGAAAAAAATAACATTCCGGATTTTTTTTCTCCAGTGAAGTAGAATGGAATCTTCGCTTCGCTCATCCAAAAACTTTGGTAGTTCAAAACGTCCCTAAATACGAAATTTTAGAATCAAAATGCATGCTAAAACATTTGGTATGAAAATAGTCTATATCCTTACACCGCTCTAGATATGACAAGAAAAGGGTTTTCCTTTCGGGGGTGTTCATGATTATATAGGGCCTATACCACATGTTTGTACAATTATTCACAAATAAAACAAATATGTATAATATTATATATATTTTTATATTATTATTATTATTATTATTATTATTATTATTATACTCGTTTATTATTATTATTATTATTATTATTATTATTAGAGAAATCAAATATTTTACGAGTCATTTCGCTGTGTTCGTTTTTTATTAAATTGAATGAAGCCCCCATATAAGAATCACTTTTCTGCCTGCGTGTGCATGTATTACGTCTCACGATAAAAATCAAACTCGACGTCTGATTGGCATTCGGTTTTTGCTGGCATTTCCCTTCAAAAAGCTGAGGCTGGCCCCGAGACGAGTTTAGGCGCTCAGTTTTAAGTTTTTTCCAGGTAAACGGTTTATAAAATCGGTATCTTATTTCATACGAACGTTAATAAAGAATAAATCTGTGAGATTCAGTTCGCGTATTCCTAAATTAATTCATTGATTTTTAAACCAAAAAATTGCAAAATCTCCGTAATTTACTCAATTTTAGTGAACTTCGGGAATTTATTCCAACTGTACGATTATTTTTACGCACGTTTGAATACTGGATACCAACATATATGTGAATTCGCAGGTAAATGTGTTTTTATCGTAAGATAAACGGTTGGATGGGAATTTTCTGAATGGAAATCCATGTTTTGGATTTTACAATTTTTTCACGTCTTGGACTTCATGTCTCGCCATAGATCTTTATGGCATTTTTGCAACCAAGTGTGGATATTAATAGAAAAGTACTTTATTAACATTAATGCAAAATTTGGTGATGATATTACCAACCATTCAGCAGGAATCACCAATACCTGAGAGCGCGCATTTGAGTTGGGCCAAGCTCAGGGCAAATCAGAAAGTTTGAAACTTCAAGACCCGGCGCCTCCACCAAAACCAAGATCAATTTTAATCTCGTATTCTCATTCGACGATCTTGATTAAGCAGCTTCGCTCCCTATCTTGCATACTCCAGGCCTCGTGCCTGTGCGAAATAGTTCAGGCTTCACAATACATCGACCATCTGAGTAAATATAATTACACTGTCGGAGAAAATTGATGTGTACAAGATAACTTTGAAACGCTATTTATTACACATCAAATATAAACCTCATTAAATAATGAACAATTCTCCCGTATGCATTATGAAGGATTTGCCTCGTAAAGCTGTGTGTGCATTTCATACTGTACGGCTTCGCGTTGTTACCAACACAATACGTACCAACCTTATAACACCTCACGAAGCTCTACTTCTGCCACTATAGTGTATGTAATAGAACACGCTGGTATGTGAAAACAAACTTTAATAGATCAGGTTAATATTAATGTATGTTTCTATTGTTAAATGAACTTAACCACTGCTCTTAGGGAGAAATTAGATTTAATGTAGCAATATTTCGGAAAGTTTCACTTTCGTTTGAGTGGCTGACATTATTTACAACATAAAAACACACATAAAAACAACATAACATAAAAAACATCTATGTGAATGAATAATATCAATAATGGCAAGGAAGTTGTTTTGATAAATGATTTAGATAGGTAGTAAAACGCCTTAAACACGATCTTTTCCTAGATAAGACAAAGTGATTTTTGATGGTTATAAAATAGCGTTATCTATAAGAACAGTGATAAACTTCATTTAACAATAATTGAAAATAAAATAAAGTTTTAGTTCATTGGGTGTTGGTCGAATAACTTTTGTGTTTTGTTGACGTAACAAAAGGGTGTTATTATACTATCAATAATGAATTAAAGATTTACGTGATAACCTGCACCAGTACCAATTACAGTTACGGCATTATAAGGCGTGGGTGTTCTGGGGAGAGTACTTGATGTGGGTAGCAATTAACAGATTGGCATTGCCGTTATACTTACATGACAAGAGGTTACAGACACCAAATATTGCGATAATTCTCTAAGACAAAAAATTGGCAAATAATTTTTTTTACTTTTCCCAATGTATTTATGATGGTGATAATATCGGCTTTAAACCCTTTGTCAATAGATGCATGTGTAGAAATAATAAGTATCATAATAAAATAATATTCTAAATCAGGTTAAGGTCTTACGACACTATGCACAGAGCTAAATCGCAATAACAGGAAATAAAATGTCAGTGTGCTCGCAGAGTATTTGTAAATAACATGGCAACGTTGTGTTTGGGTCAAGTACAACTTTGGTCACGTGATTGAGAATTGTATGAGCGAAGAATGGCAACATCGCAGCTAGTGTAGGCATAATGAAGGGGCTATACATTGCGTTTTAGCGGGTGCGGTTTAAAGGGAAGAGGGTATAGAGCATATCCGGTTTAGCCGCAGTCGTCGGAAGCCTCCAAACAGCGTGTCCAGGTGCGAAGGAACTTTTTTTTAGTAAGGGGGGGGGGGGAGGAGAGGTATAAGATTTTTTTAAACACTGAACACACTTTTAATTAAAGTTAAAATTTTGGCCACGGAAATTTGCTGTAGGGTGTAATGCATTCCCCTCTTCAAGTAGGTATATTGAAGCTAGGACAATTTGTGAAGGGAAGTCCGAGGTCTTGGTAAGAGGACTCAATCCTTCAGTCAGGATTTCCGGACAAGACGGGATTCGAGCCCCGGACCTCCCAAATCAGAGTCTGTCAGTCACACCCCTTATAGAATACTGACTGCAATTAGTTTTTCAGTTGTAGCCGTGGATATATAAGGCGTAAATGGATGTTTAATCACAGGAACAAGTGGGGAGGGGCGTAAGGAGGGGAATTCCCCCAACCCCCTTTCTACGCGCCTGAACATTTCATCGGTGAACTCATGTGTGTGGTCCTAGGCTGAGGTATGTCTATAAATTACATTGCGACATACAACAGATACAATTCTCAGACAAGACAACAACGTCGCACTCTGCGCGGAATTTCTCGGAACTATCTCGACCGCAGAAGGAACCGAACGACGCCCGTGTCGTAAGAACTATTTCTGTCTGGAGCCACCTCAAGTTGAAGTTTGTGAACTCTCTGAGTGAGTCACTCAGTGTTTTGGGGGTTGACCCGGTCCGAGTTGGGGTCATCTCCTCCGACGCTCGACGGCGCTGGGCGTCGCCCCCCCCCCCCCCTCTCCCGGACCGGCAGACTAATTGGCACGGCCGGCTGGATGGCGTGGGGGAGAGACGTGGTTATTGTTAGCACCTCTCGGACAGCCAGGTAATACAAAGGTTGGCTACGAACTAACGTACTTCACACCCGTGACATTAGTTTAAAATTACAATTAAACTTAATCATTATTAGCTAAAACATTTAAGTGTCTCGTGACCCGTTGATTACATTATTTTACTGACGGGTTGTTCTGTCGGGGGGGTTTCTTATTTGCCTGCCAACGTTTCAATGACTATCTTGACTTCTTCATCACGACAGCGACAAAACATCCCGATAAATAAAATAATGAAAATCGTTAGCTCTTGAAATTACTTTTGAAACTTTTGATTTGTTTTGTAATTTGTGTATCACATTTCAAAGCAGTGGGGGAATGATTACAGCGAATGTGTAATGGAGAAAATTGTCATGATGATTTATAACAAGCACGAATATAACCAACATCAATTAATATACGTACCCCCCAACCCCCCGCGCTAAACGAACATTCTTGACTACTCGCGTCGCTATAACTTGTCTGTCTGTCTAAATGTCTATCTTTACGATAATCTGTCTACCTATATCTTACTGTCTCTACGTCTGTATACCACGTAACTTGTAGACAATGTCTGTCTGTATGTATGTCCACCTATCTGTATGTCCCCATTGTATTGTATGTCTTTCTATGTATTTCTGTATGTGATATCTGTATATTGTTGATATGTATTTATTTCTGTCATTACATTAGTATGTATACGTCTAGTGTTATATGTATGTTTATGAATCTGAGTTATGTCGTCTGCATGTCTCCATATTTGTATGTTTATTGTCTGTATGTACGTCTGTCTACCTGCCAGTCGGTCTATGTCTATCATTCTGCATAATATATTCTGTATGTCTGCCTGCCTCCACATTTGTGTCTTTCTAACTGTTTGTATATCTATCATTCTGCATATCTGCTGTATGTCTGCCTGTCTATCTGTCAATCTACCGTTATGTCTATCTGTCATCAATCTTCCGTTATGTCTATCTGTCAATACGTTCTACCTGTCTATCTGTCAATCTGCAGTTATGTCTATCTGCCATCATATTTGCTGTATGTATGTCTACCTGCCTCCACGTTTGTATGTCTTTCTACCTGTCAATATGTCTGCTGTATGTCTGTTAGTCTGTTAATGTGTATATCTGCCTACATATTTGATGTATGTGTATCTATACCTGCCTCCACATTAGTATGTATTTCTAACTGTGTGTATGTCTATGTCTGTCTGTTAATGTGTCTATGCCCACATACTTGTATGTCCGTATGTCTGTGTATCCCGACCTGGGTTACACAACAGTAGGGCTAGAGTCTATCAATATTCCAGCGGCGGCGGGGGGGGAGGTAAGCAGGCGACCTAGTTAGCGGACAGGCGTCGCGACGCTCGACCCACTACTATGCAGTTCAAGACTGTTGATCGGACCATGCACTCAATCACACCAAGCGACAAGAATAAACACGGGTTATATATCCCAGCTATGATTGACAAGGGGATGAATTACTCCACATTGCGGTTTATTATAGTCGTCAGACATTACTGTGCTAAACATTGAGTTGTATGTTTTGACGAGATTGTTTGGACTTGCAGTATGGACAGGACAAAGACTTGTCAAGATTTAGATCAAGGCGAACCTCGTTGGTGCAAATTGGAATTATTCTTAGCGAAAATTACAACACGTTACGGGGATAGAATCCATAAACAAGGCCCACTTAAAATTATCTTTAATTCCGAATAAAACACTAGATTTGTTAATAATACTCCGAATTATACATTGAATAAGTCGAAAATGTATATCTGGCATTATTTCAAATGTTGGTTTAATTTCAATAAAAACAGATAATATTCAAGAGTTCCCAACACATGGGCGATGAGATAGGTGCATGGATAGATTAATAACAGTTGATATTGCGCATAGTTCGACTAAATAACAAAATGTGTATTGTATGGCCCGAGAAATCACTTGGTAAAACATCCGTACGTTTTACCGTGGGACACGGTTTGATCCAGGGTCGGGACACAATCATCTTACAAAAGTTGCTTTATCCATAGTAGGAATGGGAAAAGAGTTTAGTTTCCTAAACGTTGAACTCCTTGAAATTTCGCGTTTAAACGTTTGAACGGTTTTAAGCCCTATTTAAAAAAAAAAAAAAAAAAAGAGTAGGCGGAGGCCTAGGTTTTACAACAAAAATCGTAGTTTTGTACTGATGACCGGCCGACGAACAATAAACAAAGGTTTTATTCTCACACTCGCATTTAATGACCCGGCACCTCCACCATGTGTAACAGACAAGATGTCTTAATACAGCCTGGGACCCGGCACCTCCACCATGTGTAACAGACAAGAGCCTTAATCAGCCCGGGGCCCGGCCCTCCACCCCCGTAACAGACAAGAGTCTTAATACACCCGGGGCCCCCCCCCCCCTTCCCCGTGTAACAAACAAAATGTCTTAATAAGCGGGACCCGGGACCTCCACCATGTGTAACAGACAAGATGCTTTAAAAAGCCGGGGCCCGGCACCTCCACCCGTGTAAAGACAAGAGTCTAATACAGCCTGGACCCGGCACCTCCCCCTTGTAACAGCAAAATGTCTTATACAGCCTGGGGGCCCCGGGACCCCCACCTGGAACAGAAAGATGTCAATACAGCCTGGGGGCCCCCACCTCCACCTGTGTAAAGACAAGTTGTCTTAAAACAGCCGGGGACCGGCACCCCCACCATGTGTAACAGACAAGTGTCTTAATACAGCCGGGACCCGGCACCCCCATGTGTAACGGGGCAAGAGTTAATACAGTGGGACCCCCGGGGCTTCCACCAGGTAACAGACAAGAGCTTAAACAGCCTGGGCCCCCGGGGCTTCCACATGTGAACAGACAAGATGTCTAAAAAGCCTGGGACTCGGGACCTCCACATGTGTAACAGACAAGAGTCTTTAATACAGGGGGACCGGCACCTCCACCATGTGTAAAGACAAGTGTCTTAATACAGCCTGGGACCCGGCACCCCCACCATGGTAAAAAAACAAGATGCCTTTAAACAGCCCGGGGCCCCCGGCACCTCCACCCTGGTAACGACAAGAGTCTTTAAAACAGCCGGGACCCGGCGCTTCCCCCATGTGTAACAGACAAAATGCCAATCAGCCGGGACCCGGGCCCCCCACCATGTGAAAGAAAGAGCTTTAATACAGCCTGGGACCCGGCACCCCACCATGTGTAACAGAAAAAGATGTCTTAATACAGCTGGGACCGGCACCTCACCATGTGTAACAGACAAGATTCTTTAATACAGCCTGGGACCCGGCACCTCCACCAAAATTACGCACTTTTAGAAAATTATCGGTCTAATTTGTTAGCCTGTGTTTGTGTAGGCTCCAAAAGTGACAACAAAATAACACATTTCATTTATTATTTGTATATTTATTTTACTATCATGTTTACAAGTTTATATAGAACTCTAAACGTTTAAACTCTACGTTTAAACGACTCATCCATAACCATAGTCCATACCTTATATACAAAAGAAGTTTTGACTTATCCGAGCTCGAGCTAACATTATTACTGGCCGATCAAGGTCAAATTGTAAGTTTGTTGATTGAAAAATATATCAAGCTTACGTAATTGTACCGTTTAAATAATATTATGTTCATAGATTTTAAAATTACGTTGCCTTCAGAGAATCGCGTGCAAAGTAAAATTGCCATAACGGGTTGTGTACAACCATGTTGTTTGTATAAAACTTCTACTCGGGGCTCGGGGTAACATTGTTTGTACACCAATGAGCTAGGTAATAGTACAGGAAACCATTGGATAACTGCTGGGAATGTTAATTCAAATGAATGGTTGAAAAATGGAAAAATGTAAGTGAAACAAAACATGGCCAATTCATTTTGAATTTCGCACTGTAAAGTAGAAAGCAAAATTGATTGACATAACTACAATGTTTTCAAAACAAATTCAGAGGATGATGCATGAAATTAAAAATGTCGCAACTTTGGGTTTGAAATGCAAAAAACAGTACTCGACATTTATAAACGTATAACAGATTTGTTTGCGCGGTATTTCCAGGTTTAGAGAAATAAAAACTCAACAATTCAAAATTCCCAATGCACCTTTATAAGCAGAATTTATTTTAGAAACGTCGTAAAGTTCTTGGTGAGAGAAGCATAGTTTGAAAATAAGATTCGAAAAATAATAAAAAATCCATCATGTGTGCCTGAAATTGAGTGTGGGTCGTAAGAATGTTGGATATACAAACAATATGTGAAAAATGGTTGAAAAGGTATCGCCGATAAATCATAACTCGTGCTACGTTCTGACCCGGCACCTCCACCAAACGTAAAAGTCAAGATGAATGTACTTACTATAGCAGCTGAAACTCCATAGTTAAGCAAGCGATACAAAATTTAAAGAAATACATCCATTTTTCTTAGGTATTTACAACATAAAAGACCTTCAAATCGAAATCCATAAACAATTATTTTCGTCTTAGTTTTCCACGTTTTTGAACAAAATTATGATTTTTTGTTTGTTGATTTTGTTTTTAAATATCGATATCGGAATCATTCCCCCAATACCAATATCGTACAAAGATATATAGATTTCTTTGCCCAACCCTAAAGTGTATATATCCTTGAGATACAAAGTGACCATCCGCGGACGAGACCGGGATCGGTTGTCCCGTCTATTGTCTGCATTTTTCCCTTTCCACCTTTTTTGGCGTGACCGAATTTGGGAGCGAACATTGTTTTTTTTCTACCTGCCTCCGCACATTTCAAATCTATTGTGATAAAAATAATTTATTCAGCGATTTTTTTTTTTTTTATTATTGCACGTGGTTCAAATACGTAGCTTGAGTTATGAAATGAGTTTTTTCCCTAGTGTATACGATCAAAACTGACTGAAATATAAAAATATTATTATATTACTAAATAATATTAACAAAAGAAGCATTATCCGTAACTCAGTCAGTTTTTATCCTAGAATTTCGTCCAAAAAAATGACATTCAAGACGCACGCTTAATATTTTAACAACGTTATTAGATCATGGAGTTATAAATAGTATTAGATATTTGCAATTGAACAAAAAAACATCAATAAATAAATAGAACAATAGAACAGGAAGAGAATACAGCAGCTATTTTACGGCTTCACGCGACAACCCTTAGCAGCTGCCTCATGGTCACTTTGTATCTCAAGGATAAATAAACTATAGTTAAAATGGTTCAATTTCTTTCTGCATTAGCTATACTAACCATGCATGCAGTTAGTATCAACTAAAAGAGACATTATAATTTTTTTAATCACGTAAATAAATAGGTTAATGTATTAAAAATCAATTACAATAAAAAAAAATTATAACATAATTAGGTTCAACAAAAAATAAATCAGATCTTCAGGACCATAAAATACTTGTTTTAGTTTTCGTCGCTCTAGTGTTATAGGTGTTAATTTGATTTGTTCGTAATCCTAGCCACCTTCAAGGTCACCCAGCAGTCTTGGGTCTTCCGGTCAGGGCTAGCAACTACGCAAGGCCGCCAACCTTGCCCAACACAACACCGCTACACACGGCCGGCTGGATGGACGGACGGATTATATCAGAGCACTCGGAAGTTCAAAGAGTTTTAAAACGTTCGAAACGCGACCTATAGTGTTTGCATATCCAAGTTAAGAGAAGGCATCTTATCTTGAATGTGTATCAAACCCACTGAATCCATTTGTTTCGCTTTTAATTCGCATTACTTGATATATTATTTCGAGGGTACCGAAATGGTAATTCAAATTAGATTTGTATCAATTATACTTTAACGCAAATAAAACATTACTTTAAATAATAAAAATTATCTGATTTCGACTCGAGAAAAGTGTTGCTAGCGGTTTCTTGGACTTTTGGACAGGATCAATTTGGACAAACTTTCATACAAAACAATACTAGAAACATCAAGTTTATTTTTAGGCCTGTACACAACATACGCCCTATAATAAAGAATTCATTAACAAAAACTATTCCAAGCAATCATGATTATGCTTTGTCTGCATTAACATAATTGAATTTATTGTAAAAACCAGCAATTCTGCGTACCCGGCGTCAATTCTAAGCCCCCAAGTAATATCTGTAATCATAATGTTCATTATCTGTTCGCGAGTCCGGACTTGGCAAAAATCAATGAGAGTGACCTCTAAGTTTCCAATGTGATCAAGTCCAACAATAACCACTACCTAAATAATTTACTGACGCGGAATGTCGACATCATTTCAGCAGGTAATAATAAGGTTCTGTCTGAAGCCGAATGAGAAATTGATCTGAGGAAATAAGCCCATAGCTGTTCGCTAGGCATAGAAGCGTCCGACGTATATGATAAAACTTTGCAAATTTGTCAATAAAGCATACATGGACAGCACCACAGTAAAAAAATCACGAATATAGTCAATGTTAGAAGCCCTATACTTCCACTTCTGTGACAACTGCCCAAACTTTCAACCACCAGCGGTGTCAGTCGGCCGAGCGAACAGCAAGGCATGTCGTTCACAGTTTTCAATAACCGATAAGTTACTCATACAACTCACAGCATGATTGTGACCATGTTATCATTGAAAATTACTTGATATTATTGATTGACTGCTTAATGAACCTTATTACTTTTCTTTAATGATTATTAACAATTTGTTACATTATTATGAGTTTATAAATAGTTAAATTTTTATTATCTTATCTAAGTCAAATTATTAAACTTGAATTTTTATTAACTGAAAGGAAACAAACGTAATTGTGTTGGTGTATAGTGTGGAATATGTCCTATAATTAAAATATTACTAATTCGTTATTACTAATGATGTGCGGGTACCCGAAATTTCGGGACGGGTCGGGTATTTCGGGGCCGCCCTATAGTCAAACGAAGGTAGGGCCTATTCGGTTTATCAGGTAACAAAATATTTTTAGGGGATTGGTGGAGGTGCCGGTCCACGCCATTTTTTATTTATATATCCTATACAATGTGATTCAATGGAAATCCAGACAGATAAGGAACAGGGAGAAAAAAAACGTAAGATTCTTCACAAGTAAATTATTCCTTGTTTTATCGGCCATTATTTCCCAACCCGACTCGACTGTCACAACCTCTACCCGCTCATTCCTAGTTATTACAGTTGCCAATCCGAATAGAAACTAAATCACTGTTAAACATCTTCTAATTTCGTCCTTAATTAACATTCAAGATCATTTGATAGAAATCAGTTCAAATTAATATTATCTATAAATAACCGTGGCGAGTTGGTATTGTGGTTTTCCTGCTTTCAATAAAGATGGTCACTGGTTCGATAGACCCTGTAAGTTAAAAATATATTTACATTTGTAAACGATTTAAAGTAAACTTTAGCATTGAGATAGTCGTTGACTTTGAACGATATCAGTTTAAATGCAACATCTAAATTAAAGATTTGAATGATTATAGAACGGAAAGATTATCAACTAAGGTTCCCGTTTAAATCGTATACACTCTACAACAGCTGTAAGTAATGTACTTGTTATTGTTTTTTGCCCAATTCCCAAAAGAATAATGTATAAAGGCTAGGCTAGTAACTGCTGTAAAACTCATGCTCTCATCCGTTTTGGAAGTAGTTATATGATAAGAACGTTACCAGTCCGAAAGAGGGAGCGAAGCTACTTAATCAACAAATCGTCGAAGAACAAACAAAACCAAATAATTCGACGTGAGTTATCTTTTTGGTGGCGGAAACAGGTGAGTTACCACTAAAAATGCTAATCAATATTTCTCGCAGAAATGGTGGAGGTGCCGGGTCTTGAATTTTCAAATTTCCCCCAGGGTCACGAAATACATTATGGATGAAATTGATACCACCCAACCGCCTTATCCATATCCAAAGTCTTCATCAACAATAAGCAATAAGTATAGGCCCTAGTTCGACAAAATTACTAGGCCGCTTCGCTTACGCTGTTTTCAGTCGCGTAACGGATGAGCTTTTGAAAAAAATCGTAAAGGTACGATTTTTATGAGAAATATTTCTTCAAATGTCTCTAAACTCATAAAATATATAATTTCAGTGATTTTGAACGTTCCCATAAAGTTTCATCAAGATCGGAGTAGCCGTTTGCCAAATATCACGAAAATATCTCATTAAAAATCGAAAAAAATCGTAAAAGTACGATTTTCATAAGAAATATTTAATCGATTGTACCCAAAAACGTGCCAAGTCTAAGTTCAGAGATTTCGAAGGTCCCATTAAATTTTCATCAAGATCGCATAAGCCGTTTGCCCTGTAGAGCGCGAACAAACAGACAAAAATACAAACAAAAAACACCCGAGCCAAATTTTTTGAGGTGTGAGTGAGATTGAAGTCTTCGCTTTGCTCATCCAATTAAGACAACCAGGCCGGGAATCGTTACCAGCTTATCGTGCGTGCGATACCCACAAACTGAATAATCTTGCTAAAATATACTTAGAAATATTGAGAATAGAAGGATTTAGAAAGATAGAGAGAGATTGTTGAACAATCACAGTCAGAATCGAACCCAAGAACTTTTACACTGACTCTGAAATCGTCTATCCACTGTATTAATCAATACAAAATCGTTCTTAGAAATGTTCGAATAATGTCGATAACCTTTCAAACAGTCATGTGGTCAGTTAAGGGCAGGATTCGAACCCTAAAGTCCCTATGAAAGAAAGTCCATGTCACAAACATGTTCTATCATTGCTCAATATGTGCAATGCAATGAACGATGAATGAACTAGTGGCTAGCATGCAACGACGCGTTCTTTCCTCGAATAGTTTTCATTTCATTGAGCAAATAAACACACGTCAGTTCGGTCTCGCCGGCTCTGTTGGACGGTGCAGTCCAGAGAGCAACGCACCTGACAGCCCCAGTACGCAGGCGCCGCAGACGGACGGCCGGAAGTGTTTGTGAATGACAGCGAACTGACGTCACTTCTCTTTTTAACGGCCAATTACAAGGGTCTATTGTCGAGATTCGGCAGTTTGAAACCTTAGACGCCGATCTGAGGCGGACGATTAATTTTATTTTATAGGCTGTAACACCCTCGGTGAATGTGGAGAGATGGACCTGCGGGAAACATGCTTCCTGGTTGTCAATCGTTAGATCATACTTGTAAGCGAGATACAAATAGATACAAGTCGGAAAATTAAACAATCAGTGAAACGAGATTTTATAATTTTTTTATTAGAATAAAACGAAATTAATTAGGCCTACATTTGGAAGACCAAACTTATTACAATCATTTTGATCGGATTGCACATTTAAATTTACTCTGTAAAGCGGTTTAAAAAAAGAATAATACAGTGGAATGCATGACTGTTGAACGAAGTATTTAAAAACTGAAACTGTCAAATGAGATGTTTTAAAATAATGCTGTCTTACAAATGGAATGTTGCCAAATTAAACAACAACGTATTTATAGTTCTTGCTGCACCTCGTGAATTTCTCAAGTAATTTTATTGTGTTTGAGAAGAAGTTAATGCACAAAAATGAACCTCAAACGAAATAAACTTGCTTAGCTTTTGCAAATAAAAAAGTCTCCCTCTTCCGTTGAAATTTACCATACGGAGTAATATTATGTATTTGTTTAAGTAGGCCTATGAATGTGTTTAATCATAATTATTATAAAAGTATCTTCGTAAATCCAACATTTTTTTATATATTCAAATGCCTTTTTTGCGGCGAAATACTAAAAAATGTTGCAACAATAGACAGAAAAAAATAACGGAATTCATTTTGAGATGACATGATAATAATTTCTAACAATGTCCGTACCCGGCACCTCCACCATTTCACACATACAAGGGCTTTGGATCTTATGTAAACCGTTTCACTAAATTTATCATTGGATGCCATGTCATTACATAAAGCACATGTAGTCATCAAAGTGCACTTTAGTAAGTGGACATGGCTTTAATTTCTGCGCATTTACCACCAAGTAGTGAGCGTGTATGGATGCAGAGGTGATTGCTAGTATTAGATAGGGGAGAATGATCAAGATTGTGTATAGGATTTATATTACACAACTAAAGTGGCTTGTCAATGACCACCCGAGGAAGACTACGCTTCTCCACGCTTTTCTGCAACCATACAAGCTAGGCCTACTTTGAATTGAATGAGTATAGTAGTATATAGTATTTTCAAAATAAAACATTTCAATTTAGTTAAGGACAAAGAGTGCAAATAATGTCTAATTGGCAAAAATTAACATATTTTCAATTGGAAGTAAAATTCAATAAAATGAATAATAATTACAATTTAAGTCTTAACTTGTTTACACGTGTCATTATGTAAGTAAAGTTTTAAATAAATTTCAATTATTTAGTGAGCAGAATGACGTGGAAGAATATTTAACTTGTCATTTTCATCTCATCTTATTACGAACGTAGGTCCAAACCTTGAAACTCACTTCCTCAAGCAAACAAGGCAGATGTCAGTTGGGGCTGGACAGTGCGACGTACGTCTCGTAAAATAAAACGTTTCCCCGGGTGGAGAAGTCTCAAAGACGTCGGTGAACGGAGCGATGACGCACACATATTATGATACAACACGTGGAGAATCACGTGCAGGCTTCCCTTCCCTTGCACACACGCAGACACGTTTCTTTGTTCTGTAATATCTCAGATTCAATGTCAAGCTGGAACCTTTGGGATTTTTTCAAGTACACTTTGGGGCCTATCTAAAGGCGACTAGGAATTAATTTCCAAAAAGGGTCCCCCCCCTCTCTCCTTTAAAGAGTTGTGTGTCAACAATTGAAAAAAAATGAAAAAGCAATGAATTTTACACCCTTTAAAACCATTTTTTTACTGGACCAATTTGACTTCGAAAACAAAATTTGAGAATGGAAAGCTTGGGAGATTTTTTTTTGAGAAATAATTGTGCGCTACTTTTACCACAGTAAATGAACTAGTAAAAAATCATGAGGTCTAGTTGATGAAAAGCAGAAAATCGCATGTCCCGCTATCACGTGTTTCCATTACATTATAAAATGTACATAAAATAAAAAATTTCCCAATATTACTAGCAAAAACGCATTGTAGCAGTATTTCGCAATCATGCGACCATTGTGTATCTGCTTCAAAGTCATGGGGACACATAGTTCATTATACACAAACATAAGTATCTATTTATTTAAAATAAATATTCTATAATATAGGTTCATTAATGGTATGGTGAAATGAATGGAAGGTCGTATTTTCAAAAAATATTTTCGGAAGTCTAAATAATTAAAGTTGTAGTTAATTGACCACAGTGAGTGCAATCTAGGTTCCTAGCCCTGACTTATCTCTAGTTAACATCAGTTGTCTAAAACCAATCGCCCCGTTGAGATCCTTGCCAACTTCACTATATGTTACGGGCGCCTCGAGCGCTAAGCGCGCGCTCTTTTGGGGGTCCCGGGTTCAAATACCGTTGAGCTCCTTGCCAACTTCACTATATGTTACGGGCGGCTCGAGCACTAAGCGCGCGACTCTTATTCGGGAGGTCCCGGGTTCAAATACCGTTGAGCTCCTTGCCAACTTCACTATATGTTACGGGCATGCCTCGAGCGCTAAGCGCGCGACTCTGATTCGGGAGGTCCCGGATTCAAAATCCCGCCGGCACCGGCAATCCTGACTGAAGTTTCTTCTAGGGTTTTCCTCAGTCGTCCAATGCGAATGCAAGGGATTGAGTCCTCTTAGCCGTCGGACATCCCTTCACAACAATTGTCCTAATATACCTAGTTGACCTGAAGAGGGGCATGCACCTATACAGGTTTAATTTCCACGGTAAATTTTTTTACCATCAGTCATGACTCAAAATTATCTCATTTGTCCTTGTGCACAAAGCAGTAGTAAATAAATAAATAAACAAATAAAACACGAAGTTCCAGTCGAGATGAACGTACTCTCGCGATAAGATAACAATGACGGCGAACATTTCGGCCTAGGCTTTATCGAGCCGACACTGCCTGCGTTATCAGCTTGAAGGCGAGGCAATGACCTTAGGTCCACCCCCGCTCGGGACGGTCATCATCTCCCCCCCCCCCCCTTACCCGTCAAAGAGCTTACACACACGTGCGACGCGTGGATGCACCGACGATGATGAGTCACAAGCGGAAGAGTAGAGAGTGGCCCAGATACTAGAGATAGATTGTGTGTATCAACATTCTCTGATAGCCGATACCTACGTGTTAAGTTTTATCTTGTGCGACAGGTATTAGCATTGTGAGTGACGAACAAGGAAATGAAAAATCGTAATTCAAAGTGATTGGGGATTTATCTAGATACTGGTAGACAAGACATTATCATTTTTTTTTATTTTGGAAAATGGCTGCAAAAATGTAAAGTTTGTAATAGATTTGAGATTAATATAGCTAATTGCGTCTGAAAAACATAATTGCGAACCAATTCTTTACATGGTGGCGAAATAGTTCTGACTCTTACAATCTTAACCAGATCCACAAGTCTGCGACAGTATTTCACACGCACAAACGGTGGTACCAGCAAATGAAATACTACAATATCGTGCAAATAAACTACAACAAAGACGATAAAAGAGGATATCTATCAAGACAAAAATGTCACCTAACGTCCTCATCAAAGCAAGGATCCAACCCTGTAGGCCTGTACAAACACAGCCAGTAATTGGATGAGCGTAGCGAGCGGAAGCGAAGACTTCAATTTCACTGACCCCCCAAAAAATTTAGCTCGGGTGTTTTTTTTTTTTTTTCTGTCTGTTTGTTCGCTCTCTACCGGGCAAACGGCATATGCGATCTTGATGAAAATTTGAGGGGACCTTCGTTTTCTCTGAACTTAGAGGTGTATTGTTTTTGGGTACAATCGAAGAAATATTTCTCATGAATATCGTACTTTTACGATTTTTTTCGATTTTTAGTGCGATATTTTCGTCACATTTGGGCCGATTCTGACCAAACGGGTGGGGCTACAACGTTCAGATTTCACATGGACATTAAGGTTATGGTGATGTAGTACCTTTTGAAAGAAAAAGTTGAAACAGTTTGTCAGAATCCACAGAAATAAAGGTTTTAATATAAGTTTTTGGAAGTTTATAATACCAATTAACAAGTAACAATAGAAACTTGACAACAATCACCTACAATGCATTCAAAAAGCACTTGCAAAGGAAAAGTGCGAACAAACGCACAAAACGCAAACAAAAAACTTACAAAAAAAACGCTCATCCATCAACGCGGTGGGACTTTAGCGTTTTCCTAGTCATACCTACAAAGTGCCAGTGGTAACTTTTAAATTCCAATTAATCGTTTTGGTTGTACACCATCGACCATAAATAAATACCGTACCTAACTAATATCCAGGTAACCTTTGATTTACTTTTGGTCAATAGTATATATTTTTAAAAATCAATTCTCAACTTATTATGAGTAGCATTGAAAATTTGTATTTGTATATATGTATATTTGTATACGTATTTTTTCGAGCCATTGAGAAAGAGAGTGGATATAACTTGTTTTTATACGTTTGTCCGAATTATAAAAATATTGTCTTCAAGTGTTTATCACGTGAGAAGGCTCGATCCATGATTTATTTATTTAATTTCTATCATATTCAGTTACCTACAAAGATGTAAACCTAAAGTATAGCTACCTTAAATCTCGCTTTTCGCTTTTGTTTGACCAAATGACCAAATGACTTTTCCATCTTACTTAGTCTATGTATAATATATCCGCTGTGCATTACTTTCAACATATGTAAATGATTGGACAAAATCAATATCTTCATCGGTTTTTTACTCGTTCATCACAGTTTTGAATCACAAATATTGTTGATTGAAACATATGTTTAGGTCAATAGTGTATTATTGTGGATTTCCCACCGTTTCGCTAACAGAATAATGTTATGTACACATTAGAAAAACATTGAACACAACAACACTGTTTTTTCTAGCGAATCCAATTATTATTGTAATCAGTTACGGTGGCTGTTCCGAGAGTGAACGCTTATTGTATTCAGCCTTTAGGCCCCAGAAAGCATTCTTCCCTAGATTTGATTACCCTGTGTAAATAGTTTTAGTCACGGCCGCCTATTCTATATAGTTTCACACAGTTTACTGCGCTACGTTGAGTTATATTTGATTAAACGGATGAATGTTAATTAAAAGTGCGTTTCCCCAACAATTGCTTTCCTAATTGGCACTCGTTTACGCCTAAGCACCCTCCCCTCCCCCTCCCAGCACCTTTCTCCGCAACGACTTTCCAACCCTTAGCATTGTAAGAATTTATTGAATCTTTAACATATTATAACCTTTTGTAAAAGTGTTCTTAAAAATAAGATAGCATTTAGCTGAAGAATTGAAATTTTGTAGGTGTGTATAATTATGATGAATAATGAAGGACAGAAGACCATGTATATACTTACTAGCACGTAGCGCACTACCTTCGTAAAGCACCTATACCTACGCCCATAACATAACATAACATACCGGTTCCATAAGTTGAATTTTTTTATTATTATTATTAGGCCTATTCTTAATTTGTCATAATATTATATTATGTAAAAAAGGGATAAAACAGAGAAGGTGATGTTAATAAAATTAATTAGTAGTAGTGTACTCTTCGAATAGGCCTAGATGATAATATATTACGATTAAATAAATATGGTTTAATTTCAATAAACGTTTCAATTAGGCCTATATTTGCCAAATTAATTTATATTTCATAACAGTAAGACATGGCACTATTTAAAATAAAGTTATTAAAGCTAGGTCTATGACAAAAACTATCCATAGGGATAGCACCAATATAGTCAAGAGACCAATAATATCATAGCTCTCAACAATCACAACATATAGCAGTTCAGTAAAGGTTTGTATTAGGCCCCGATAGCTCATTTACAGCATCTGTACGTAAAGCTGGAAATTCTGGGTTCGATCCCCAGTCGGGGCAAACTTTTACGACAATTTGCTACCATTAAAAAATAATACGTAATGTTATTGTTCTTATATGGGTATTATTAATCATTTTCTCGTGGCTGTGACTTACAATATTATCAAGATAATAATAATATCAATAATAATAATAATAATAATAATAATATAATATTCAAATATTGGTGTCGGGTACCTGGGGTTGAAGTCGAAGGGAACGTGTTTATTTAGCATAGTAGCTTGAACTCTTTCTCTCTCTCTCTCTCTCTCTCTCTCTCTCTCTCCCTCTCTCTCTCTCTCTCAACTAATTACACTTGAACCATACAATACAATGCTCCCGTACATAAACCATAACAATTAAACGAAAACGAAATTATAATTAATTGTCCATTAAAAAGAAAAGAAAAACACAATAAATCAAATCCAGTTTTCGCAAAAGACTTTCGCATTTTCGTCCAGTGTAAGAAAAACAAGACAATTATCCCGTCTCTGATTCTGTTGTAGCGAGTCTAAAATAATTTCCTTGCCGGCTGAAATGCTGTCGGTCGGGCGCGCGGTCGTCGACCTCTGGCTAGCATGTTTACATCTGGTCGGGGGCCACTTTACCTGCGCCGCGAGTGTACGCACGCACTTTCCTACGCTAGCCTAACCGATAGGCTATTCTTTACGCACACGTACGTTTAACTACTAATTACACGGGAATAGAAAGCATTTTAAAGAAAATACCGTCATTACAATATTATCAGTCGGTATAGTTTGGATGAGCGTAGCGAGCGAAGCGAAGATTCCATTTCACTACACTGGAGAAAAAAAAATCCGGAATGTTTTTTTTCTTTTCTTTTCTTTTTTTTTTGTATTTTTGTGTGTCTGTTAACACGATTCCGGCTAAACCGTTACTCCAATTGCGATGAAATTTTTTGGAGGCCTTCGAAATCTCTGAACTTAGAACTGCCACTTTTGGAGCGCAATCGAAAAATTATTTCTCATAAAAATAGCAATTTTACGATTTTTTCCCGATTTTTTTTTTTAATTCTTCGACTTATAACACCTACATGTTTTATCCGATTGTAATGATTTTTTCACAGAACCTTTATTTTATGAATTAATATATTCGTGTGAAATTTGAGAATCGAAAAATTATTTGTTAAAAAAATCTCAATTTTACGCTTTTTTCGTTTAAAAAAAATACGCTCATCCATCAACGCGACGGGACTTAAGCGTTTTCCTAGTTTTAGAATATTATCCTCTTTTCGCCAATCAACAACGAAGACACGAAATTTCACTGGTTTTCTTCCGAGTGTGATCCTAACATATAACTGTTTTTTTTTTTCACGTAAATTAGCATTTTTTTAAAATGGGAAAAACACAGATCTATAGTTTTCCAAAAATGCACAACTCGGTAGTTCGAAGTAAAAGTTCTTGTGATAATCCAATTTGAATTATTTTGTAAATTGTTACGTAAGGAAAATTTTACACATTTTTAACAGCGGTCAAAAATTATTCTCATAAAAATATAATACATTTGTAATTACTAAATATTCGCCCTGGTTTTCTTAAATAAGCAATTAAATTTAAAATCATCAACATAAGAATTATGTTGATGATGACAAGAATTGTGTTTTGGAAGGATATAAGATTCTCTAATAATTCAAGTTTGGATATCACTTATTTTCGAATGCGAATCATTTTAACGAAAACTTTGCTTATCTTGTTACAGATCAGTGTGTCTGCGGGGATAACACTTAGCTTGCCCCACAATCTTCTTCATCATAACGAATAAACCAGATAAAATCTGTTGAAAGAAATAGGAACAAAGAAAATCCACGTCAAATGTATAAAAGTGTTATGTTTCAAATGCTTGGCATCGAAGTATCAAGTTACCTCATCTCATACGACAAGGTGTGAAAGTTAGCTCCTAAGCTTAGATAGGTAATTCGAGACACTATCAGATGAGAGAACGGATGAATAAGATGAGAAAATAGCTTTTAGCCGTGTTTAGCATCTGTGTGGATTTCATATTCACATTTTGGTGAAGCTTTGCGAAATGGGAAAGTTAAGTGACACACCCTGTCGTGTCATGTGATGTGATACAAACTTCTAGAAATAAACCAACACTGCGTTGCGTGTCCACTACTCAAGAGCATTTTGAAAGTAACATGCTGTATAGAACATTAGTTGAGTTGAATTACAGATCGAGCAGACATACCCATAAAAATTAGATTTTTACTTATTTTGGGAATATTTTAACATAATATTTTAATCCGGAATTAATCTATTAAATTATCAACATCCAATTGTAATTTGCCCCATATTGTAGCCAAGTATAGCACATGCACACTTAAATCTGATCTGTTACGCCAATATAAAGTAAGCTCTCTGCTCTATGTTCATTGTATATAATGCACCTAGCGATAGATAATAATTAATAATTGGATGAGCGTTGCAAATTAATATATTCATGTGAAATTTGAGCGCAATTGAAAATTTAATTCCCATGAAAATCGCAATTTTACGTTTGTTTTCGATTAAAAAAATGTCTTGGACTTTTAACACCTACTTGCTTTACCCGATTGTAATGATTTTTTCACAGAACAACAGAAAATCTGCATAACACATGACAGCTCAATGCACCAATTACGCTCATCCAACAACGCGCCTGAAAAAGAGTTTGCGAAGCTTACTAGCATTATAAATTCATTTCAAGAAGTTAATAACCTCAAGCTGTAACCGGGAATCGATCACAGGTCCGTTGGAATCGAGGATAAACCAACAGGCCAGATTAAATAATAAATTGTTGTAATTAGTTGCTATAGAATAGTAACACTATGATGCAGAACAAATATTATGTGAATGTGATGAATGAAGGATGTAGACTCGCAACTACTAGGGTGTATTATATTATCCAATACTTATGAAGTCTGTAAGTCCGGCGACAGAGGTTTAAACGAGGGACTCTGATTCAGGAGGTCGCTAGTTCGTCACCAGCCTCCGGCAGTCCTGACTAAAGGTTTTCTCACTCGTAAGCGAATGCTGGGATTGAGTCTTTATTTACTAACAGCTCTCCTCTAGTACATTCAGTTCTAATATAGCTAGTCGTTAGCCATTTGTATCCTGAAGTTAGGGTCATGCCGGATAAGACGGACGTGTACCCAGACCTTATACAGTGGCCATTCCGGCATTCCCACGACGCGTTTTTAGTTGGCGTGAGATAACCTAGAAGCTATAAAATAAGTAAAAAGTAATAATGAATATTCGTAGCTTGAGAGCAAACTTCTTTAAAAAATTCACCAGCTACTCGGGCAAGCAATTTGAAGCCCTGCTAACCTGCTAATAATTTTTAGTTAAATTTAAGCATTAAGTTACTAATAGATTTAACAATTCACATTGATTCTACAGTTCTTATACTAATTCCTTTATCACATTAATTTTCATATTATTTTGTTATGGATGGGTTAGATTAGTGGCGGGGTCGCCCGAGGATTTGCTTGGGGTCAAACCCGGCGCATGAGAATGTCCCAGATAAACTGTAAGTTGCATGTTTTTTAATATAGAAAATACACGTTTTTATTCTAATTAATTTGATAATTTTTTGAAAGACAAATAAATCAATTTCTATGAAAAGGTACAGCATACGCCTAAAAACTCCGGCTACGTTGGACTTTGAGAAAGAGGCGGGGTCACCCAAATATTATTACAGATGTAGAGTGAATGGGTCGTTTGAAATGATTCCTGCATCCAAAAAAGAAGGTAGAGTTTTTTTATCTTACTAGAAGGGGCCTTAATCCATTGATACATTATCTTGGTGGTATATGTATAAACGATGATTGATTGATGATATGTGGACAACTGATTTTTCAACGAACCCCTTTCAAAAGACATAAATCGAATGTAAATTATAGATCATCAAAAGTAGCATTGAACGGCAACTCTATAGTGGTTCCGAAGCAGTCTCGCCGAATAGCGAATCGTGGCCAACCAGCGACTTCCGTGACGTCAGCATTGCCAAGGCTGCTTCGGAACAACTTTAGTAGGGTCTACAAGGCGACAAAAAAGCAATACTAGCCCCGAACCAAAAAAACAAAATATATTTTGTGTCTGTTTGTTTGCTAAGCTACCGGGCAAATGGCATATGCGATCGTGATAAAAATTGGAGGGAACCTTCGAAATCTCTGAACTTAGACCTGCCACGTTTTTGGGTACAATCGAAGAAATATTTCTCATGAATATCGTACTTTCACGATTTTATTTCGATTTTTAGTGCGATATTTTCGTGACATTTGTGCCGATTCTGACCAAACGGATGGGGCTACAACGTTCATATTTTACATGGACATTAAAGTTATGGTGATGTATAGTACCTTTTGAAAGAAAAAGTTGGAAAAGTTAACCAGAATCCGTAGAAATAAAGGTTTTAATATAAGTTTTTTGAGGTAGGAATAACAAAATTAACAAGTAACAATAGAAACTTGACAACAATCACCTACAATGCATTCAAAAAGAACTTGCAAAAGTAAAGAGATTCCACGCAAACTAAAAACTTATTTAAAAAAGCTCATCCATCAACGCGACTAAAAAAAGCGTTCGCGAAGCGGCCTAGTATAATATATTGTCTCCCAATGAAATTCAAGTAATTGGAACTTGAATGGGTCGACTAGACAGAATGCAAACTTCTCACCCTTGTTATTTATTTATTAATGAGAATAATCTCCGAGCGTGGCACAGTTTTCAAAGTTTATTATTCTAAGGGAGTCGGGGGAGTTGGCGGTATCGTGTTCAAGAGTTTTCGCGCCCCTAACCACAAAACACGATAGGATCGTTCCGTTACATGTTGTCTGTGGCTGTTGTCCAAGTCCTCGCCTACTCTACTAATGACTGACTGACGGACAAACTTAGCACAACCAGAGCTATCTATATCGAGCAAACGAACTCCATGCATTCATATCAATGTCTGCATTTAGCGAACTAGTTTATTTAAAGTACGATTTGATTCAGATTAGATGAGGTTATTTATTTTTGTTTTCAGTCCATAAGTTTGGGGTACAAAATAATGGGACTCAATAATTATAAATATGGTTCCAGGGTAGTCCTATACTGGTTACAGGGAAGACGAATGAGACGATGTTATTGTATAATAATCAGTGTATCGATATGTATATAATATAGCGAGTTGACACTATCACGGGCTAATGACACGAGGAACCATTTGCTCAGAATGAATGGCAACATTGTCAGTCGTTGGTCCCATGGGTTTTACCCAGCTCCCAAAGCAGAAGTCCTGGGTTCAATCCCGTTTTCAAGAAGGCGTTATGCAAATATGGACTGGCTCCGTCCGAGCAACACCACATCCCCCCCCATCCTGGGTGGGGGGGCCACCCAGTAAAGAAACATTAATTTATTTGATCTTTGTCGACATACAGACGACAGCAAAATAGAAAAATCACTCGCCCAACGTACATTTAATATTAAACGTAAAATTATAAAAGAAAATGAATTCAGTACAGTGAGAGACACATTTTCTATTATTTTCTCATCTTGTGAACTAACTATTTAAAGTTCATTGCTTTATTTTAATTAAATTAGTACAACTTTCATTTATTACAAGCCGGCGAGTGCGAGTCCAGTCATGTAAACTGATAGACAGACAGACAGACAGACAGACAGACAGACAGACAGACAGACAGACAGACAGACAGACAGACAGACAGACAGTAATGATATTAAACTTGAAGTACTCGGCCAAAGAGAAAGTGATAAGGACAGCACAGCACGCGAGCATTGGCCGAATATGGTAGGACGATAACACAGCTCACTGCAATTACCATGCACAATGTCAAACTTACTTGGCACAACTTTGAAATATTTATTGTAAATAAAAAAATGAAGTTAAAACATTTTCCGAAAACTCTCAATAACTTGGGAGAGTCTAGAAATAAAATTAATATAGGTACACGCGGTACGAGATTTTTAAAAACAATAATAAAAATACATTTGACATGTAGTAACGATTATAATAAATATAATTGGAGCTGCATTTAGTTTGTTGGCAATGTGTGAAAGTATTTGGTTGTGTGATAGCAGGTAGGCCGAACAAGCGGCACCTTTTGAAACAAAATGTTCGATTCACCTCGGCAGAAGGCAAGGTCATTGACATGACAACAACACTAGTGAGATACGTGGTTCGTACTTACAATTCACTTTTCTATTGTTGTCCTCTAGCGAATATCGCCGAGAAAAATCCACGGCATCCACGAACACGAACACTATCCGAACACCAAGTTGTCACTTTTCTCAGCGAGAGTTTTAACACGTAAAAATAAATTTGAAAACGAAAACACGGCTATCGAGTTCTAATGCGCGACGTTACTAGGGAAGAGGCATGTAGGATCACTGGCCGAACATCGGCGCCGAGCCGACATTGGAAGCCTGCTAGAGCCGAACGTACCCGAACGTAAACGAATGGCGTAATGATGACGTCACGAGTATTATTCCCGCTAATCATTTGATTCTATTTCAATAGCGAAACATTCAAATCCTCATCCACGCCGAATAGAACAAACTGATTTTCCTTCTTTTCGAAAAAAAAATATGTTGAATTCGATCTAGATTTGTACTTTATGGGAATACGTCGAGTTCGATGGGCCAACGACACAGCAATGCGAGATTTTCGGCGGTGTGACGTCAGGCCCTCGTTGCCGCTCAGTCATTCACCTCGCGCGCGAATCCAGAGGTTGCTAACCGAGGCAGGGGCTAGCTAGCTCTACTCTGCTCAGCTGTTTTGGGACTAACTTGAGATCGATGTGCGAGTGCAATGACTGACTGTCCTCTTGCTTCCCGCGCTCACAGTTTCACGGCCTGCGGTTTGAAAAGATGTTTCGCCATGCTGTCGTGTACCTGTGTGAACTGCGAGTCACAATGCAAGGTTGTCTTAGATGCATACGAGGGAGGACGGATGAATACCTTGCCTTGCCTAACCACCTATACCAACTCATAACTTAATTTACATCACTTTCAAGTTTCATGGAGGGATGTTTATTTGTTCAAAATGTAAAGACAACAAAACCCTTACTATAATAATAATAATAATAATAATAATGCACAGTAAAAAAAAATTGACGGAGTAACGAGAAAAATTATTTTATTTTTGCTAGACGTTCCAATTTGTGCAATAATGCTACTTGAGACAATGAGTGGCGATAGATGCGGGTGAAGGAACATAAAAAAAAACACATACCTTATGCGGAATACGAACCCGCGTCCTCCCAGTGTCGTACGATCAAGCTGCGGCCGGCGTATTGAGCAAAGTAAAAAAGGTAAAAAATAAAAAAACAATAATAAATAAATAGTATATTATGCTGTTTATGATTTTCGTAACAAATAGTTTTTGTTTTGTTTTGTGTTTCTTTTTTCTATTTGATTAATTTTAATCAATTTCATTTCACATTTTAAATGTACTTTTTGAACATTATGTTAACATCCACAGGATCGTAAGACCACATTGTTATGAAACTATGCAAGTTGTGACTTGACTTGCGTTCATCGTGAGTAACAAACATATTTATAATATATATAAAAATATCAGACCCCTATTCCAACATGCGTCGGGTCGGGGGTGAGGAGTCACCATTTTCTCGGGCTACGGCTTTTCAGTGCTTGCTAGCCAGGCTCAGCACCTCATCTTCTTTTTATTTTTTATAATACGCAAACAAAATATCATTATACATTATACTATATTTTGTGCATTTTGTTGTTTTTGCATCAACCCTTTACAAATCCTCAAAATCATATTTTTGCTAGAAAAATTTATAGTTTTTAGTGCACATACTCTTGTATTGTACCCGGGTAAAAAATGTTAAAATGAAAAGCTAGCAGATGTACGGTATGTATTTGTATATATTCATGTGATGTTTAACTGTCAGGTATACTTATCACTATCAGAGACCTATAAAGGGTAAAATTAAAATGGTTTAACTGGATAGTGGATAATAAACTAGTTTATATTTTATAATAAACACATATGATGCACATTTATGCTTATATTGCGCCTATACCTGGGTCTACATTCTGACAAAGATAAAGTACATGCATGCATGCATTGGGTTTTTAAATAACGCTATAGTACATATGTCCAAAATTGTATTGGTAGGTCGTTGGAAGATCAAATGCGCTTAACGCATACGAGGAGTGTAGCGGGTTTACGAATACCAGAATACATTTCGACTTTCGAGTAACGTACAATAAAATAGGCCTTGGGCATTCCCTCCCTCCTAAATCCTCACACACAAGAAACCTACTAGGCAGGTTTCCAACAATGATTCAATTTATTTAAATTTTATCCACAAAAATGTCTCTTCTTCTCTTATGCCCACATTAACTTATCAATCTATGTCATTATGTGTCTTGATAGCCAATAAAGATAAGACTCCTGTTCCTACCTGTCCATACCTCTTGGCATTTTTTCATAGTGTCTTTACAGCGTTGCATATCTAAATACTAGGAAAACGCTTAAGTCCCGTCACATTGTTGAGCGAGCACCGGTACGTGCAACACGACCCGAGTACGACATTCCCATAATGTTACATACCAATAAGTCTTTAAGGTCTTGACCGATTTAGCTGAAAATTTGTAAAATAGGAGAGAATGGATAAAATCCACCGCCATCTAGAGAACCTTGACATCATTTCTTTGGGAAAACTATTTTAACTCTTTGATAACAAATAATACACTGCTTCCTCGATAGTATTTTGATTACTTCTAGGTGGCAGTGCATAGTGACCAGAATTCTCGTGCGACTTTTCGTTGCCATGGTAACGTTACTTTTGTTAAAATGTAATTTCTTTTTACACTACTTAAGGTCTTGACCAATTTAGCTGAAAATTTGTAAAATAGGAGAGAATGGTGTACTTATTGACCCTGCAAAATTTCATAACGATCGGAAAATTTTTATTTTTTTATTTTATTTTTTATAACCAACAATCGGATTTTGTTCAAAAACTATACAGCAACCCGCATAGGTGGTATGTACATGTGTGCAAAATTTCAGGTCGATCAGAGAAACGGTGCGACCTGTACCGAAGCAGGAACAGAAAAAAACCCAAAAAAAACAAAAAAAAACAGACATTCGAGCCATAAGAGTCAAGTGGAGACGCTCGCTACGCTCGCTCAATTACTACGTTTACCTTTACATGCAGTTTAAAAAAAGTTTTGACTTGAGTCAAGTCAAAACGATGATGCGTTTACATGATACAGATCTGAAAACGTTCTCAAACTACTAGGAAAACGCTAAAGTCCCGTCGCGTTGTTGAGCGAGCACCGGTACGTGCAACAACGACCCAAGTACGACATTCCCATAATGTTACATACCAATAAGTCTTTAAGGTCTTGACCGATTTAGCTGAAAATTTGTAAAATAGGAGAGAATGTTGTACTTATTGACCCTGCAAAATTTCATAACGATCGGAACATTTTTTTTTATAAATAACCAACGATCGGATTTTGTTCAAAAACTATACAGCAACCCGCCTAGGTGGTATGTACATGTGTGAAAAATTTCAGGTTGATCAGAGAAACGGTGCGACCTGTATCGAAGCAGTAACAGAAAAAAAAACAAACAAAAAAAAACAAAAAAAAACAGACATTCGAGCCATAAGAGTCAAGTGGAGACGCTCGCTTCGCTCGCTCAATTATTTAGTTGACTTATTTCCCGGTAGACAGCACAATGTAGTATTTAAACAAATTCCACTGTTTTCTAAAGAAGAAAATTTATAATTTTATTGCGTATAACATAAGTAGAACTTTGTTAGATGACCAAAAACATTTGCCATTTAACATAAAGAACATAATTCAGAATAACAAGATAACGTTCTTAACTTACTTTTAGCAAACATAACCTCAAATTGCAACGGAACGAGCGTTTTGGTTGCTGCCAGGTGTATACATGACAGTTTTCAAAACTAGTTTTCAAGTCACCTCTACTCGCAAACAGGGTTGACTTGAACCGATCCAAACCCAGATTTGAAGCATATACATGCAGTTTTGAAATCGTTTTCAAACCTGCATGTAAACGTAGTAGCCCCCTATATATAGTCTGACCTGTGTTCCATTACCACAGATCTTACATATTACTATGCTGCTTTCAATCACACCTATTCTATGTAGAGGTCTAGGTGCTTTGCTAGCAAGTCATGGCCAGTATCTAGTCTGAACTGTGCTGTTGTAGTTCTTCTCCTATTAAATCAATATAATGGAATTATTTGTAATTTCAATTTGTAGAATTGCCAATTTAAAACTCAAAAGACGAGTTATTTATCTGCTATTGCATTATGCATTGTGCGCAATATCTAAAATAAGTAATTACATATTTAAATACCTACAGTATGTTGATTTTAGCTCTTATTTCAAGAGTTTATTTGGTTTAAATTACTGCCAAGTGCCAAAACAATATTACCATTGCTTTATTTGTTAGGCAGTCACATTACTGTTACAGTCTTGTCTATCACTCCAGTCATCATATGCAGTCTTGGGGAGGAACGCATTCCTTTTTGCAGGAACTTTTGTGGGAACGCGTTCCTTTTCTTAGATCAGGAACTTGTAACGTCAAAGTTACTATTTCGTGGGAACTTGGAACGAATTTAACGTTCTTTTATAAGTTCCTTTTGCCGTCGTAGTCCCGTCGAATTCCAGTACCTGATATCGTAAACTGCAATATGAAAAATATCAATGTGACATCTTGTGTTTTCGAAAATGGCGCCACCCTCGTCAGATGGCCTGGGACTCACCTTAATAAATAAGAGTAATGATAAATTAACTCATTTCACATTTATTATTGTTTAAATCAGTGATGGTATAAGGAACGTGAAAGGAACTTAGTTCCTTTTGAGGAACAAGGAACATTTCAGTTCCTTTTTAGGCAGAAGTAACTTAACTTTTCAAAGTTCCTTTTTTGGGGGAACGTGCCCAAGACTGACCATATGTGACCATATACCCACACTACGGATGGGTACTTACCTTATGAAATTATTGTCAATTGAGTAGAGTGCGAGTCAGTCTCAGTTGTAAGTACTGGCACAAACAAGACTGTGGGACTGAAAGAGTTCTAGGACTAGGGTTTCTTTCGTACTCATAGTCATAGATCGTTGCGTGACAGGGTGTAATTTTTTTAATTTTTATAAGAAAAAAAATAAAAAAAATAATGATTTATTTGATTTCAATCAACTTTTTGATTTTAATCCGATATTTTTTATTTAAATCAACAATATCAGTGTTTCAAAACTTGATAAGTTGGTGAGCGGATTAAATACTTTCACAAGCGTTTCAGAAAATCTAATTCAAACTTTTTTTAAGGAAAACTTTGCCTAAATTAGTTAGAACTCTTGCGTTGTTGCTCAAAATAAAGAAGAAGTGCATTTGATTTAAATCAATGATTTTTACTAAATAGATCATTTGATTTAAATAAAAAAATACCCTGTATGAATGCATGTTTTCTTCAAGTGCGTCAATACTTCTTGTCTCTTTCAGTAGTTTTGGAAAATTAAAGAATTGAGGAGAGCTTAGCAATGACAACTTTCCATTGACAATGCAAGTAGGCCCTACTGTGTGTGAGGACTGAGGATAACCAGGAGGAAATATTCAAGGAATTAATAGTGAATAGTATCAATATTTACCATAATGACTGAGGAAAACATTGAAGTTTCAATCAGGATTGTTGGGTTTAGATTGGAGAAGGGTTGACAGGTTGGGAAAGCATAGAGAACATAAAGCCAAGCCAGAAGGGGGTTGTTTATTACCTTTATGTTCTCTATGCTTTCCCAACCTGTCAACCCTTCTCCAATCTAAACTAAACTAGTCTGTGTCTGTTGGTCTTTTCCACACTTTGTAATCAGGGTTGTTGGCGCCACGTATCGAAGAGGGGACACTTACAAGTTTATCATAAAAATTTAAAATTGTTTACTAATTTTCATTAGTTTTAATGAAGGGAATCAGGCATAACTTGCTATGGGGACTAGCCCTCTCTGATTCTCTTTGAACAACCATGTGCACCTTGATTTGTTGGAAATAAAATAAAATAATAATAAATATACAACTAATAATAATACTAATAAATAATATGAAATAAATAATAATAATAATGTTTCACACATTACACATGACAAGTACCGGTACCTCTGACAATTCTTGTCGAGGTACTCAGAACGTGTTTGTGTGTGCATTTTTTCCATTCAAAAAATTTATTTGATTTTCTTGGTTTGGGGCAGCTTGTAAGCATTTTGCATTGCCAAGGTAATTTTAATTCAAAACATTTTGAATTTTAGTGCTCACTAAGTTCGATCTACGAATGTACGTTTAGACGGTGGTTTTAGCTCGGGCCAACTTGTTTTACAATATTAATAATAGGCAAATCCAGTTTATTTTATTTCACAAACATTCTGGATTACTTTTCGACCTCCAATTCTCAGCACCAAAATTTGAATTTTTTAGGTGTTGTTTACAAAGGATGAGCACATTGCGCGATTAGATCAAATTTGAAGATTTTAAATATGTACTAATTGTCTCCTACACAAGCTAGGGAAGTCGCTACAAAAACCCGTTTGGTGGCATATTTATTTAGTAGGCCTATTTATTTACCGTCTGTTACTAGAAAAAAGTATCATATTTACTCAAATGCAAGCCGGACCCTGATTAACCCATCGGCGTTCTATTTAAAACTCGCGCCTGGCCCCTGAATTCCATTTATTTTTTACTAAATGGTTGCGGACGCACCTCAGAAAAATTCACTGTTACAAAAAAATTAACCCGATTTACTTGACTAAAAACAAATGTAGCCTAATTATGTCTGGTGTATGATCTTTCCTTCAAATTTTTTTCTTGGT
This sequence comes from Sweltsa coloradensis, assembly GCA_024449915.1. Taxonomy (NCBI): domain Eukaryota; kingdom Metazoa; phylum Arthropoda; class Insecta; order Plecoptera; family Chloroperlidae; genus Sweltsa; species Sweltsa coloradensis. Next base: position 245,561 of record JAMZAV010000359.1, on the reverse strand, counting down.
TGTCAAATTACCCCCTTTCTTGCCATATCCTTCAAATTTGCAAAACTGTAGCGCCAAGCGCGCCGAGCCATTAACCTACGAATGCAAACATCGCTTCTTTCAAGCATAGACAGTAAAACTGACCAATGCGAGCCAAACACATCGTTGGATCACGAAGTGCGTAGCATAATCATTGCGGTCTCTTTAGGATTGACAACCATTCCATAACAACTGAAGATAAATATGACCTGTTCCCTTGCTATCCAGCACGTCGATCCGAATGCCCGTTTTGGGCGCTCTTTTAAAGCCCTTCGTTGTCGACGGAAAAAGCCGATGGGTTAAAATACATTTACCACAAAAGAAGTGTACATTAAAATGTACTCATAAGTTTGCTATCGATTCCAAGCCGGGGGGCCATTGTGAACTGCAAAAATGTGTCAAAAAAGGTAGGCTTGCAATCGGGTAAATAGGGTCAGTAGGTCTACAGCTATTTGGAAAATAAAATGTGCTCTAATCAGTTTTCACGCAATACACACATTCTTAACATCTTGATGCAAACCACAACTCACTACGACAAACGATGGAGCTTCCAAGTGATCCAGACTTTACCTCTGCATTCTGTGTCAAAGCCTGGTTTGCTGAGCTCATCTAGGGTTGCCAGGTGTCCCGTATTACCCGGGAAATCCCGTATTTGATGGGTGTTTCCCGCGTCCCGTATGCTCTAACCCATTGATCAGTATATCACGTATTTGGAATAAAGTAGTCCCTGTGCGCTTTTTAACAATACGCGCGGGCGTATAGTTACTAATCCCTTCCCCTCGGCCGGCCTTGGTCCCTGAGCCTGATCAGTCTGCCGCTGCTGCCTGCAGTTAGGTGGTGGGTGTTATTCGAGTGCATCATTAGCGCGGTGAGTCATTGTAGCGTTGAGTGACTAATATATATAATATTAGTCACTCAACGATTGTAGCGAGTGTCTCTAGCCGTAACGTGATATATTTTTAACCTCGGGCGCGGCGTGCGTGTGACAAACGCATTCGAACTCGGTGAGTGAGGCAGTGATAAACAACATTAAACATGAGTGACGATGAAGATGGTAATGTTGCAATAGTAACAAAGCAATAAATATCAATGATCTGATCATCAATAAAATGTGCCTATCAATAAAGTGATAATAATTTTGGTTCTATATAGCTACTTACTTTTCTGTACATTCCTTATCTGATTATCTCCCTATTTCAATCACTATATTGCTTTAAAATTTTCACTGAATTACTCTCAAATGCGTTTTAGGCCCTTCCCCAAAAAACACAACCCCAAAAAATTTCCGCCTCCGGCGGCTGGGGCTTTGCCCCAGACCCCAGTATCACTACGCAACGTACTGTCCCGTATTTGAGTTTCACTAATCTGGCAACCCTTAGCTCATCTAACTAATAGTCTTTTTTTAAACTGGGTGGGTAGACAATAAATACAACTTTCTCCCAAATTGCTACATTTTTGTACTCTCAGTGCTATAAATTTACAATTTGTGTAATTTGTGCATTCTTCACAGAATATCCCAAAAGGAATTGGCTTTGAAATATAGGCCTATGTGTTTTTGTCTTGAAAACAATGGAGAAGTAAAAATCAAACCATTGCTTGTCAAGTTGGCTGTTAAGGCAGTCTTGCAATAAAAATTGAAATATGGCAGATTTTTTAAGTTTAATTTTTAACTGCAAGTCTACGAAATATAGGCCTACTAACGCCAGGTAGGCCATGTCACAAAACTGTATTTTCATGTAGGCCTAGGTAGGGATTTGTTTATCACAGTAGCTCCGAGGCCGTAGATACATGACGTAAATGTTCTGAATGATTCTGCTTAACTCGAACACCAAAGTTAAGCAGAATCGGGCGTGGTCATGGGTAGAGTGGGTGACCGCTCTGTCCTGAAACTCACGTATACCGCTGGTTAGAGCAGATGGAGGGTTCGAAAGCTAGTGTAACGGCTTCGTTCTCCTCGACGTCTGCTCGGCAGTCCGGGTTAGTGGAGGAACCTATATGACTGTAAAAAGTTACACCGTCCTTTCGGATGGGACGTTAAGCCGTTGGTCCCCTTGGAACTTTTCGAAAGGAGTAGGCTAAGGTGCTGGTAAGGCCTTGTTTCCCCTCCTCCCTTCTGTTAATACTTCATTCTTCATCTATCACACTCATGTCTTGATACCACAAAGTGCATAAATATGAGCGTTTAAGTAATTCAATCAAGAAGAAATAGGTAGGTAGGCCTATTTACAGCCACTAGCCTTTGTAATGTTTATATGTGGAGAGTGTAATCCACTAATATATTAAAGTAAATGTAGACTAAAAAAATAAGTAAAGAAATTAAACTTAAAAAAATGTAGCAGGCTACTTGCTAAATTACCAGTTTTTTAATGCACATTTTACCATGGGAATTAAGCCTAGGGTCTAAACCTGTGATAGGGTGCAATGTATGCCCTTCTTCAGGTGAACTAGGTATGGTGCGGATAGGACAATTATTATTGCGAAAGCATGTCCGAGGGATGTTTAAGAGGACTAAGGACTTTGCATTCGCATTAACGACTAAGAAAAACATCGAAAAAACCTTCAGTCAGGATTGCCGTTGCCAGTCACAATGGGATTTGAACCTAGGGCCTCCCAAATCAGAGTCAAGCAAAAAATAAAATTTAAAGATTCAATAGGCCTACCCACCAAACCTACCCAAAAATTAAAAAAAAATATCTGAAGGGTGAAAAATAGTATAGCCTAGAGCTTTTAACTAAATGTTGAATATTTTCACTATCAACTCAACCAACCGCTTTTGGGCATGATTAAAACGAAAATTGTCTCTTGGTCTTATTTTCACCTAAAAATACATGCCTTTGCTTATAAATAAAAGAAATAAATTCATATTTAGAGTCTACCTACTCAGTCACATAACTTATTTTCAGTGGGGGACATTAAACCAAAGCGACCGAGCCAACCCTGTAGGCCCCGAAGCAATCGACAAGTGAGCAATAACCAACGAAAGATCGATCAATATATTTTAATAGGAAATATAGGCCTAGCAATCAGTGGTATGAACAGTGCGAACACCCACGAATCAACGTTGCCAAGACATCAAATGTTTTTACTTTTAGTGCTTAGTAGAACTTAATATCACTAGAGGTAGCAGGCCTAAGATGTGGTGTGGTGATGTTTTGAAGATGTGATCAAAGAGCTCAGCTGTTTCATCTTTTTTACCATTTTAATTTGCTTAGTGGGCTAGGGGTTGAGCCTAGCCTACTAGTCAATGGTATACTAAGCCTAAACAAAAGTCACCCATAATAGCTTAAGAGGTAGAATCACATGTATTTTAATCAATTTCCATTTCTAGATCATTTAGGTCAGGTATATTTAAGCCTAGATAACCAAAGAAGTGGAAGAGATGTCCAGAAGAGTACGGTAGTTGGCAGGTGGACCTACTAACAGTAGCCTAGCAAGCGGTGGATTATCGAACTCCGTGACCGGCCCCAGATCCGATCCTAATGTTGACGTCTACTGGGGAATCTCGCTCGTAAGTCACTTCCATGTCCAACTCTTCGTCGTCTTCGTCATCGTGGCTGTCTGTGTCATCATCGTTATCGTCTTCTTCTTCGTCATCCTCCTCCTCTTCTTCTAGATGCTAAAAAGGAACAAATTGTAATATTAATTACACTGGCCATCAGCTAGGCCCTACATCTTGATAATACATCCACTCCATTTTGCTTGTTGGTGGTAGGTACTGTGTACTGTATTTTACCCTTTATTATAAAAAATGTAGGTGTCAAAGCTAGAGCATACAGCTTTATTGAATAGCCTTACTAATCAGTGGGCCCATAGAACGCCTAATTGAAATGAGTACCTATAGGCCAATAGATGTTTCATTAGACGGGTAACGGGTCCCATTGACATCACTGCTTCATAGTGTTGTGATTGTGATGTAGGGCTAGGCATATGGTATATATAATATATTCTCATTGCAACAGGAATTTCACCACACACTTTAATAGGAAGGAGCCCTACGCCAAGCCTACTCTACCGAAAAGTACCAAGGGACCAACGGCTTACGTCCCAACGAAAGGACGGTGTAACTTTGACAGTCATATAGGTTCTCCACTAACCCGGACTGCCGAGCAGACGGCGCCAAGGAGAACGAAGCTGTCACACAAGCTTACGAACCCTAGTCTGCTCTAGCCAGCGATATACGTGTGTTTCAGGGCAGAGCGGCGACCCACTCAACCCCTGACCACGCCCGATGTTGCTTAACTTCAGTGTTCGGTGGGTAACTGGTTAAACGACCGCGGCTAAATCGCTGGCGGGGCTGACAGCAAAACAATTTCTATGAAGATGATTTCAGCCACACCACTTTGATGTGCATGCTAGCCTAGCCAAGCTCTAAAGTCTGTTCATCCTTGAGGTTGAGGTACAAAGTGACCATGGACGCACGAGACAGGTAGGCTCCTCTCGGTTGCCCTCGTTCATTGTCTACCAACCGCTAGGCCCGAGAAGTGTTGCGAATGAAAAGCCTAGCAGCAAGAGGACAATGAAGGGGCGAACATACTTGTATTGACAATAACTGGTCACTATGTACCTCAAGGCTGGGCTTTTTATTCACCAACCCTTCTCGGGCCTAGCGGTTGGTAGACAATGAACGGGGCAACCAACTACCTGTCTTGGCAGTCACTGGTCACTGTACCTCAAGGATGGACAGACTTTAGCTATTATGTCCTACATTATTATAGGCCTAGGCCTTGTCAATGAGTAGGGCTAGGCCTAGCCTAGCTGCACTGCAATCATGTTACTCGCTTTCGATAATTTTTGGTCGAGAACGCGAGCGTTGTCAATCAAAATCGTTTGGAGCGATCATGTAACTTGTTAACGATTGAAATGGTCGTCCGCATTATCACCCGCCTCGGACCTAGGTGATAACGCTAACGATGTGAAAAATAGCTGTAGAAAGCCCTCAGAGGAATCTTTCAGCACACTTTTCCATGCAAATATGCATGCAATATTTATTTAATTTGTTATTATTAATGAATTCAACTTTTACTCATTAGGGTATCTAATTTGCAAAGACAGTCATGTCACAAGCGATTTATTACAAAGTAGGCCCTAGTTGCTGATTTAATGGCTTTATTGCGGCCTAGACAGACACTATGTCAGTAGCTAGAGCATATTATAGGATAGGCCTACTTTTTGCAAGTTGGGTACCGGTAAGTCAATATGCTTTTGACTCATGTTTCGTTCAAGAGGGCTAAATAGAAACTTGATGTAAATTTTAAAACATTAGAAGTGCATTTACATTGTTCAAATTTAATTTGTTTAATATTTTTAACGGTTGTCAGAGCTAGCGAATAGTGTTGTCTAGAATAAAATAATTTATTTTGTATAAAAAAACTTCATTTATACTGGAACTCACTCAACAACAATAAATTATTAAAATTGAACAATGAACATTCAAAATTCAAATCGTGTGCTGTTAGTTATCACCCCAATGTTCAAAACGTAAATTAGCGTGAAACATTAACAAATTCCAAGATAAAACAAAATCACCTGAATTTTATTTCCCATTTCACCCCTCAAAAATAATATGTGGGTGTGAAAATATAAAAAAAGTTCAAACAAACGGGGATCAAACCCCGACTCTCCCAGCGGTAGGCTAAATGCTCCTACCACTAGGCCATGCCGACCGGGTGGATCTCGCCTTGCTACCTGCCTATACGCAATGAGCTGAAGTAGATAAACACATTTTAGGCCTAATATGTTTTGACTGTCAATATGGATGCAAGCTGTCACAATAAAATAATTATTAAAACAGTTTTGGACACCGATTTTGTGTAAGAATTGATATTTTACGAACATTTCATTCTTGTAACGGGGCTCGCCACGGCCGAACGTGTGGTGCACTGCGTAAATACTAGTGAACGATCGAGACCTCGAACGATCGTTAGTACTCGATCGTTCAGGCTAACAATAGATATCTAGGCAAAGTTACATGATTGCAGTGCAGGTAGGCCTAGCCTAGGGCCTACTTCCTGCTCTGGCTAGGCCTAGGCCTACCTACAAGGTAGCCCTAGCCTACTTTTTCGGTTGGTATGGACCAGTTTTTTTACACATTGGCAAAAGTTATAAACAGCTTAGGTTAAGCTCTACCAAACTCAAAGGATATACGCATCTTTGGCCCCTAGAAACGTTAGGCTAGGCCTAGCCCTAGGATCTAGACCTAGGCTAAAATATAGCTACCCTAGCCCTAGTCTTACCTCTGCTGCAGTTTTACCAATTGGAGTCAGGTCTAGATCTTGTTGCTGTATGCAATTTATCTGAAATAGTAAGAAAATATCGTGTTGCAACATATAGGCTTTTGAAATAAGGATGCAAAAATCTACGACTAGGCCTAAGCCAAGCCTTTGATATTTTAATACACAAAGGCCTAGGCCCTATATACAATACAATACAAATTCTTTTAGGTTATGTAAGTCTATGGATGAGAAGTGACAACACTTACCCACGATTGATGTTCTTGTTCCAGCTGAAGCAGATCACTTTCATCATCACATGGCTTATCAACACTAAACCACAAAGGGTCTACTATACTCGGTGTTAAACTAGGAAATAATGGAAAAGGCATTTTATCGTTCAAACGTAAACGAACTGACCATTTGAACATGAACTGACAGTTGTACCATGAGTTGTACAACAAATCACCGCCTTTGTAATGGAACACAATGACAAAGGTGAAGGCTGTGTGTTGTTGTTGTTTCATTTTATCTACGGTCTCCTGCCTTCACAAACTAATGCAGTACCTGCATTTTCTTTATTATTACTGATTTAAGCCATTGACAAATTTGAAATCACATTTACCTTTTCAAATATTTTCTCTGTTGAAATTCCCTGTAACCCCCCCCCCCCCCAATTTCATAATTTTAAAAACTTTATATTTTTATTCATCTAATGTAGGCCTATCTCATGCAAACATTACTAAATTTTTCAAACTTTAGTACGACACAAATTACGTACTATACCACGGAGCAGTGGCGAAACTACAAAGTGTGGGGGAGGGTGGAATTTAGGCAGTAACTTTCACCTTCAGAGAGAGGGTTTACAGGGGCTGGGACTCTGCTCCAGGGCCCCTATTCTGTAACTTCCAACGGTTGGATCCGTAGGTAATCGCACGAATTGAACTCGAAAGCGATGCGTCACAAGTCTGTTTACCATGATAAACTCACAGTGACTCATCACTTACAAGCTCGATTTGTGCGATTACCTACGGAACCAACTCGGTTAAAGTTACAGAATAGGGGCCAAGGCCCCAACCTCCTCCCGTCTAACCGAACAAACGAAGCTGGTTACTTTGTGAGTAGACCTCAACAGCAAGTTAACATAATATTTAACTCGCTGCCCTATGTATGTGCGTAAAGGTTCTATTTGTACCTTTATACATCCAGACGGCGGGACTATTGCACTTTTTACAAAATTATATTTGAGTGAGATGAAATCATTAATGAGAATTACTAATTGCATCATCTTCAAGTTATATTTTACCATCAAGATAATAATGATTATCAACTTACTTGGTACAGTAACAGAACAGTTGCTGAACAAATTAAACAGACAATAAATACAACAAAGTAATATGTAATGATATTATCTATATAATCAGTAATTATTTTATTGCACATATGAACATTTAAAGTTAAAACCATTTGCACCCATTTATTCAATATGAGCAGAACTTACCATCATCTTGCACAACTTCCAAAATACTCAAACAAACCACAAATGTGCAAACGTATACTGTATGTACCAAGTTGATTACAAAGCTTTAGTAATGATCATTCATTCTTATAAACAACTTCACAGATATACCACAGAATGAGTGAGTACACAAGCTACAGTAGGTACATTATTTTGTGAATTACTGCACATTACTATATACAGATTAGGTACTGGTATATTTAGTTTAAAATGTTCAGCATAAAGAGCCCCATGAGATTACTTCAAAAATATCATATTACAATATTTATAAAATATGTATACCTAGGCCTACATTGATCAATTCATACATTGAAAATAAATATGTGCCTCATTTTCATTTATACTCCATTCATTTATAACCAATGTTGGGTGACCACAAGAATCCAGATTAATAAATAAACAAAACATAGCCTACATAAAAAAAATTATAAACTAATTACAGTTGTTATATAAATGGTTTTGCAAAATAATGGCCAAAGCCTTTAGAATTGATACAGTAAGTAAGGTCATCTATTATCGAAACAGTTATCAACAATTCCCAAAGAAAGTCCTGGAAAAAAGGAGACATTGCTGCTCGAGCTCCCAAAAACCTAAAAATCAAGTGTCGTTAGTTGTAGGACAACTAAATTGAACTTATCCACTTTTCTTTACTTTATCATGACAATTCTTCAGCTTATCTCTATCTTCTCTATTGCCTTGGCTGATGATTGATGCATAATGATTATTATTGCTCAGTTGTGTATTTTGCAAATTGATTATGACTGTACTGTATATATTTTTATATTAATGCCCCAATGAGTATATAAAAGCTTATCATGGATAATTATTAAGTGAAATATAACAATTATAACAAAAATTATATTATTGATACTTGTGTTCTTTAATGTGAAAGGGGTGGATGGAAAATTGGAGCATGTAATTCAAGACTTCCAAATAATGGAAATCAGGTTTAAAAGTTTCACTCTATATTGTAAATATATTTTTAGCTACTAGATTGTAAAGTAATCTTGTCTTAGCCGTAGCCTATGCAGATATGTCCTCAAGATGCAAATGAATGTTAATCTTCCATTTTCTTCCGAGAACAGCTGCATGCATGATAAACTAAGTACATACTATATAACAGGTATACATATACTAAAAACCAAATAAACGTTACATACATAAAAACTTAGGCATAAAATTTACTCTTAATTTTTTTAATTATAGGGTTTTTCCCAAATTCCCCCAATTTCCTTATTCCCCAATCTCCCCTAAAATATGAACGTTGTACCCCACCCGTTTGTCAGTATTGCCAAATTCTCAAAATATCGCATAAAAATGGGAAAAAAAATCGAAAAGTACATATTCATGAGAAATTTTTTCTTCGATTGTCCCCAAAAAACAATCACCTCTAATTTCAGGTTTCGAAGGTCCTGTAAAATTTTTCATAAAGATCGGATTGCCTTTCCCCTGGTAGAGAGTTAACAAACGAAAAAAAAAACAAAAAAAACAAAAAAAAAAAAACACCCGAGCTAAATTTTTTGGGGGTCAGTGAAATTGAATCTTCGCTTCGCTCATCCAAATTTAGCAGTCGGTGGTCCATTTCCGTTACAATTAAACCCATCTTAAAATGACATTTCATTTTAAATCAAAGGGGACGTTTTACCCCAAAAATATTCTCAAGATTGCCGCCGGGTTACGGTAAGCATACTAGCCTTTAACACCAAATGATTACCTCAAAATTCCCCTTATCAAAAACTTCGTTTTGTTTCTGTTTTTTTTAATCCCCATGCTGCCAAGCTAAAAAAATTTCAACCATCCAGAAAAATATTTTTTGCTTAAAAAAGTAAATTAAACGCCAAATCGCCACTTAAAAGGGGCCGTTTGATGCTTTTTTGTTACGCTCGCGCCTGTGCGGGGTATTGGGACGCTAATCTAGCCTACTATAGGGTTTAATATAAATGGTGCTGTTAGTTTCACTCAATGTTCAAAACGTATTACGTGAAACTTAAAAAATTTTTCCAAGATAAAAAAAAATCCCTGATTTTTAGGCCATTTCCCATTTTAACACCCCTCAAAAAAATTTGGGGGGAAAAATAAAAAAAAAAGTTCAAACTAAGGGGAAAATCAAACCCCGACTCCCCCAGCGGTAGGGGAAGGGGGGCATTGGTACGTTAAAGAACGTTTTAAATTTTTTTTTACAATACATGTGAAAATTTGGGAAATAGACTTTTTTCATAGTAAAATAAAACCCCTTTTAATCTAGATATGTGTACTACATTTTTTCACTTTGTGACCACTACTAAAAAATATCCACATATAAAAAATTATTAAAAATTACCAATGTCCCCTAGGGGGGGGCACATTGGTACTAGTAGGGGGCACATTGGTACACACATTTTTACTGGTCGTATTTACAATTTTTGGCCTACATAGGGTGTTTATTTTATGTTGTCAATAGGGGTTTTCATACTGAGCAAAATAAACTTGTCCACATAGACCCGTTTAGTGTTGCTTAAAATTAGCTTAAACTTAAACTAGTTTATTGTGGGAAATTCTAGATCAAGGTTTGCCTCAAAGAAGACAGCTTATTACTACACTAGAAAGCTATTTTACTAGTATTATATAAATACTAATCTAGCCTAAATTTGACTGCAACATTGGTCTACGATAGATTTTTTTATTAAAACTAGCTGGTGCATAGGGGCCCGTAAAGTCCAAGTGCCCCCAAAGGGTGTGTACCAATGTGCCCCTCTGTATTGTTTTAGAAATAAATTCCAAAAATTTGAGGGTTGGGGTACGTCATAGCAAAGTGCTTAAAAAAATCAGATAATTGCGGTCATCCCATAAAAAAAAAAAGCTTGAATTACCTACAAAAACATTATAATCAAACCCTTACAAAATTTTCACAACTTTTACTTCCCATCACTAAAACATTTATTCTAACTTAGCCCTTTATCAATGGAAATGGCTCAGATTTTCAAGCTGGGAGAGTTCCTCACTGCCATCAGACACTCATAAAACACTGCTGAAAATTAAAAATGGGTGGCAAAATTTAAAATGTACCAATGTCCCCCCCGTACCAAAGTCCCCCCCTCTCCCCTAGGCTAAAAGCTAGCCTCCCCAGGCCTGCCAGCCGGGTGGATCTCCCTTGCTACAAGCCCATACCAATGAGTGAAATAATAAAACATTTTATGGCCCAATATGTTTTGACTGTCAAAAGGAGTGGGGCTGTCACAATAAAAAATTATTAAAAAAGTCTTGGACCCCCCTTTTTGTGAAAAAATTTATTTTTTTACGAACATTTTTTCTTGTAAAGGGGGTCGCCACGGCCGAACGTGTGGTGCACTGCGTAAATACTAGCGAACGATTGAGACCTCGAACGATCGTTAGTACATGATTGCACGTAAAGCTTTCGATCGTTCAGGCTAACGATCGATATCTAGGCAAAGTTACATGATTGCAGTGCAGGTAGGCCTAGCCTAGGGCCTACTTCCTGCTTTGGCCAGGCCTACCTACATGGTAGCCTACTTTTCGGTTGGTATGGGCCAGTTTTTTTTACACATTGACAAAAGTTATAAACAGCTTCTGTTAAGCTCCTACCAAACTCAAAGGATACACGCATCTTTGGCCCCTAGAAACGTTAGGCTAGCCCCTAGGCCTAGCCCTAGGCTAAAATATAGCTAGGCCCTAGTCTTACCTCTGCTGCAGTTTTACCAATTGGAGTCAGGTCTAGATCTTGTTGCTGTATGCAATTTATCTGAAATAGTAAGAAAATATCGTGTTGCAACATACAGGCTTTTGAAATAAGGACGCCAAAATCTACGACTAGGCCTAAGCCAAGCCTTTGATTAATACACAAAGGCCTAGCCTAGGCCCTCTTCTTTTAGGTTATGTAAGTCTGTGGATGAGAAGTGACAACACTTACCCACGATTGATGTTCTTGTTCCAGCTGAAGCAGATCACTTTCATCATCACATGGCTTATCAACACTAAACCACAAAGGGTCTACTATACTCGGTGTTAAACTAGGAAATAATGGAAAAGGCATTTTACCGTTCAAACGTAAACAAACTGACCATTTATAAACTGACAGTTGTACAACAAATCACCGCCTTTGTAAAATGTAATTCATCACTGAAATGAACTAATGAACACAATGACAAAGGTGAAAGGCTGTGTGTTGTTGTTGTTGTTTCATTTTATTTACGGTCTCCTGCCTTCACAAACCAATGCAGTACCTGTATTTTCTTTATTATTATTGATTCAAGCCATTGACAAATTTGAAATCATGTTTACCTTTTCAATTATTTTCTCTGTTGAAATTCCCCGTAACCCCCCCTCACCCCATTTCATTATTTTAAAAACTTTATATTTTTATTCATCTTATGTATCTCATGCAAACATTACTAAATTTTTCAAACTTTAGTACGACACAAATTACGTACTATACCGCGGAGCAGTGGCGAAACTACAGAGTGTGGGGGAGGGTGGAATTTAGGCAGTAACTTTCACCTTCAGAGAGAGGGTTTACAGGGGCTGGGACTCTGCTCCAGGGCCCCTATTCTGTAACTTCCAAAGGTTGGATCCGTAGGTAATCGCACGAATGAACTCGAAAGCGATGCGTCACAAGTCTGTTTACCATGATAAACTCACAGTGACTCATCACTTACGAGCTCGATTTGTGCGATTACCTACGGAACCAACCCGGTTAAAGTTACAGAATAGGGACCAAGGCCCCAACCTCCTCCCGTCTAACCGAACAAACGAAGCTGGTTACTTTGTGGATAGACCTCAACAGCAAGTTAACATAATATTTAACTCGCTGCCCTATGTATGTGCGTAAAGGTTCTATTTGTACCTTTATACATCCAGACGGCGGGACTATTGCACTTTTTACAAAATTATATTTGAGTGAGATGAAATCATTAATGAGAATTACTAATTGCATCATCTTCAAGTTATATTTTACCATCAAGATAATAATGATTATCAACTTACTTGGTACAGTAACAGTTGCTGAACAAATTAAACAGACAATAAATACAACAAAGTAATATGTAATGATATTATCTATATAATCAGTAATTATTTTATTGCACATATGAACATTTAAAGTTAAAACCATTTGCACCCATTTATTCAATATGAGCAGAACTTACCATCATCTTGCACAACTTCCAAAATACTCAAACAAACCACAAATGTGCAAACGTATACTGTATACACCAAGTTGATTACAAAGCTTTAATAATGATCATTCATTCTTGTATACAACTTCACAGATATACCACAGAATGAGTGAGTACACAAGCTACAGTAGGTACATTATTTTGTGAATTACTGCACATTACTATATACAGATTAGGTACTGGTATATTTAGTTTAAAATGTTCAGCATAAAGAGCCCCATGAGATTACTTCAAAAATATCATATTACAATATTTATAAAATATGTATACCTAGGCCTATTGTGATCAATTCATACATTGAAAATAAATATGTGCCTCATTTTCATCTATACTCCATTCATTTATACCAGTGTTGGGTGACCATAAGGATCCAGATTAATAAATAAACAAAATTATTATACATTACACAAATTATCTACTAGTTACAGTTGTTATATAAATGGTTTTGCAAAATAATGGCCGAAGCCTTGAGAATTGATAGAGTAAGGTCATCTATTATCCAAACAGTTATCAACAATTCCCAAAGAAAGTCCTGGAAAAACGGAGACATTGCTGCTAGAGCTCCCAAAAACCCAAAAATCAAGTGTACTTAGTTGTAGGACAACTAAATTGAACTTATCCACTTTTCTTTACTTTATCATGACAATTCTTCAGCTTATCTCTATCTTCTCTATTGCCTTGGCTGATGATTGATGCTAATGATTATTTTTGCTCAGTTGTGTATTTATTTTGCAAATTGATTATGACTGTACTGTATATATTTTTATATTAATGCCCCAATGAGCTTATCATGGATAATTATAAGTGAAATATAACAAAAATAACAAAGATACTTGTGTTCTTTAATGTGAAAGGGGTGGATGGAAAATTGGAGCATGTAATTCAAGACTTCCAAATAATGGAAATCAGGTTTAAAAGTTTCACTCTATATTGTAAATATATGTTTAGCTACTAGATTGTAAAATAATCTTGTCTTAGCCGTAGCCTATGCAGATATGTCCTCAAGATGCAAATGAATGTTAATCTTCCATTTTCTTCCGAGAACAGCTGCATGCATGATAAACTAAGTACATACTATATAACAGGTATACATATACTAAAAACCAAATAAACAGTACTCCTACGTAGCAATTAACAGAGAAAAATTGAAACTTTGTAACTGCACACTATCATGGGGCTCTATGCATTTTGTAAGGCAAATAATCTCATTGAAAAAGCTACCATTGAACGCTAAGGAAAACTTCAGTTCTTAAGCATGTGGAAAAATACATTGACACAGTTATAGTTTCAAGGGGCACCAATCAGTTGGTGTACCCGATTGATTGAAAATGTACATCATAATAATAGTAATAATCCAGTGCACTTTTATCATTTTGGTCACCTTTGGAAATAAGAAAACAATAAAAAATATATATGTGACCAAGAAAAATCAAAGCTAAGAAAATAAGCCCAAAGAACTAGTAAACTACTCCATCGACAGTGTAAAAAAGCAGATAGTACGCTTTTATAGTACGTAAGGCAGTAAGTATCCAAACCCGATGGAGGAGGCACCCTTGAGTATACCATATTTTAAAACATCAAGTTCAAAAAGTGAGTTGAGGCCAGTATGTTAAGCCCAATGGTGAGTAGGGATTAAACTCTGGCTTGCCGGGCGGATATCTCAAAATCAATAGCATTTACCAAATCAAAAAATCACTTATATAACTGAGTGGGTAGACTCTAAATACAATTTATTTATTTATATTTATATAGTAACATCATAACTTGATTGTAAGTGGATTTGATACCCTTTACACTGCCAATATGAGTAATTAACTGGCAAAACTACATTATTGATCAGGGCATACCAACATAAATGTACAATATTACATTAGTACTAGTAGCTAATAATAAAGGAATATCACATGAGAGATTATTTTATAAAGCATTGGGAAGATAAAAATATGGGTAAACATTACTACGTACGTATTATTTATATTACCTAATTTATAAAGATGGAATGATTGAAACGTTTAATTAACTAAAATTAAAATTAAAATATATACCCAATATAGCAATAGGGAATTATTGTGAGTAGACTGATTTGAGCTTAGCAACCAAACACAAAGCTAGAAATGTTTTAATGGTTGATTCCATATTAGTGAGATGCTATGTTTTACTTTGTACCATTCAAACATCAATATGTAATTTTTTAATTGTTCTATTGTACATGCAGATTGTATATAATATATAATTCTTATTATTATTTGTATATTTTAAAATATAATTTACACCACGGGCCTAAATTCAAACTAAGGCAGTCCAAAGTGTGAAATGTCCTGATAATCAATATCATTTTAGATTTTACACAATTTCTAGGTTGATATGAATGGTAAGAGCAAAGGGCATTAGCATGAGTTGGCCTAACAATGAGGGTTATATAGCAATGTTGACTCAGTAAACAGATCTAGATAATATCCTTGACACATTGCTGCTTGTTTCCAATATAATATAACCGTTGTGTTGCTGTCGCGGAATTCAAGGGTACATTGAAGTCGCAAATTGTCGAAATACACTTGCGTCTTTTATTTGACTATGCTGGTTTATTCATAAAGCCAGTGATATGTGCCTAGTACCTATGTTGTGAATTTTCAATTCTGTAATAAGTGGTAATAATACTGTCTAGCTTACACCATGCTATACATACATATTTTTTTAAATGTAGGGTAGGTACACCTAGATTTTGAAAGCATTCTAGTATCACAACTTTTTAAATACCCATACACAACTATTATTATTAATAATAATAATAATAACATTTTGACACTGTCTGACAAACAGGTAAAATAAACTAAAATAAACATGTAACTATAGCTAGCACTACCAGTGTACCAATTAGGCTATGTAGGCCTACATGAGAATAAATTTATATTACTAGCGTTCAACAAGGATTGGTGGGCTTCGCAGGTTAAATTTGTCATTTAAACGGACCCGGATTGCAAAGACGGTTGAGCCTGTAAATGCTAATTTCAATCCGCATACTAGCTCGTGTTTCGACTCGCATTGAACGCTAGTAATATTAACAGGGTATAAGCTTTTACACCTTTGTAGAAAATCTTTGATTGTACGGTTGGGTCTTACAAATAAAATTTGTTGTTGCCACTGTACACCTAAAAGAAAAAAATTTGTAATTTTTATAAATTACCTTTTCTAAGTGAAAAAAGGAATGTCAACAATAATCAAAACTTAGTTATATATTTATACAATTATATACGGTATGTGTTTTATTATGGATCACATCGGATAGTTTGTAAGCTAAAAAAATAAACATGTAACTAGGGCGTACTACCAGTATAAGCCTCTTTTGGCTTCCGCTCCAAATTGGTAAAGTTTAAATGGTGTCACCATTGAGTTTAGAATATATGTCACTGTCACTGTCATTTCAAATAAGCTACAGTCAAACCATGGATGAATGAGATATAAATATTAAAATGAAGTACTGGAGGCCAGGTTGTCTTGGCGTGTAACAAACACTACAAAGGCAACTTTTGAATTGTTACCTGGAACAATAACCTTACCACCACATCATAGTTAGCTAATGTAACGCAGTAGTTTCACAACTGTTCAATACCACAAATCTTTCAAACCGATCGTGGATGGTTTGTTTGTGGCTAGACTCTTATCACAACTATGGTCAAACAATGACAACATAAACAAAGATTGAACTAGAAAAAAAATTATTAACAAAATGAAGTACTAAAAATTCAAAGTTTCAATTGAAAAAACAAAAATAACAGTAGTAGGCCAGAAATCAAATTTAACACCAAAGCATGTCACAAGATTCAATGGTTTATTTAGCTAATATTCAATTTTTACCCGAACAAGATTCGAATCTTTAGTATTGGTCTGGTTTGGGTAACCCAGGGATATCCAAAGTCATACCTAATATATTTACCTACTATAAAGTACAACAAATAAGTTTATGACATCATGATAAAGTATAGGCTACAGATTATTCAAATAGGATGTATATAGGCCAAATGTCAAAGATATAAGAGTAGGTAGCCTACCCCTGATAGAATATTTTAGAGTTTTACACCAACTAACCACATTAGGCCTGAAGTTGATGGACACATTTATGATTAATGATTACCTACCTTCACAGATTCATAGGCAGAGGCCTGTCATGATTTTAATTTTTTAGCTTTCCTTTTAGACGAATGTATATATCGGTAGCTAACATTCCTAGTTGGTATACCCCCGTTATCGCAAGATACAATCTACAGTACATACAGAAAATAATATATATATAAGAAGTTCCCTTATAATGTAAGCCTAGTACCTAGGTGGATAGTGATTGGCTTTTGGCAAATTAAATAATTAGGGAATCCAAACTCACTTTGTACGTTCAATGTACAATAGCATTGTAGAACTGCTAATTAGGACAAAAACAAACTAGGTACTACCTAATTAAAGATTTAAATTAAAATTTACCTAGGTACTAGGTATTATAAAAGTCAAGTCAAGTAAAATGTGTACAATTTGTTGTTTTGCTTACTCGATTATGTTTTAAATAAGGCTGGGTAGCAATACACAACATTGACTAGTGCAATGCTAACATCCCAAAGTGGCAAACTAGATGTGGCTCAGGAGCCAAAAATAAATCGGATAGCAAGCATTCTCACAGATCATATTACAAAAATGTTCCTAATTCTAGACGATACAGAAAGCAGGCTGCAGTAGCATAATGTTTAGGGTCATTGACCTCTTCTCTTTAAAGCTTTAGCAGAAGATAGTTGGCAACGGCTTGGCTTATGGATATAGCTTTAGCAGAAGATAGTTGGCAACAGTTTGGCTAATAGATAAAGCGGAGTCGCTATGGAAGTAGCGTTCTTCCGTACGTCATCTACCCACTATTAGTCTAGGCCTACCATTATATTGACATGAGTTCATGGTGGTTAAAAGTGTTTAAACATGCAACATGACAATATCAACCCTCTAAAATGTCTTCTTGTTTTTGATTCAATCATTGATTTAAATCAGATTTAAATCAAATGATTTATTTAATAAAATGAAAAATAGTTGGTTTAAATTAAATTATATGCACTTTTTCTTCATTTTGAGTAACAAACAAAAGAGTTCTAATTGAAAAGTTTTCCTAAAAAAATTGAAATATTTTCTGAAACGCTTGTGAAAATATTGGATCCGCTCACGAACTTGACAATTTTTGAAACACTGACATTGTTGTTTCAATAAAAATCTGACTTTAAAGAGTATAGACATCGTTTTAGCAAATGCTGTTCGCATCGGCACTGACACACAGGTGTCTTATATTTTTTGCGTTTTAGGCAATTTGCTTTTTGGTCTGTGCAGTGACCCTTTTTGTTTTTTATATGACACAATGTGAATAATAGGCTCTGCAGTAAACATTTTTAATTTTTTTTAAAATAATTATAAAAATTAAATTAGTTTTCACGAATTTGATTTTCCTTAAAACTCCAAATTGACCATATCGTGATTTTTCTGACTGATTACGGCAAATTGGAAATCTATGACCACAGGCTGTCTATGTATGCTTTATTGACAACTTGCAAAGTTCATATATCGATGCATTTGGCCGAGCGAATAGCTATTTGCTAACAGCCAAATGTGTCCCATTCCCTCTTAATAAACAAATCGAAAAAAATCTAAATCAAGTCAAAAAGTTGATTTAAATAAATCAAATAAATCAAATAGAGCCTTAATCATGATTTTATATTTTTTAAATAAAAAATTAGAAAAATCACGCACCCTGATTGAACGGTACCATGTGCAGCATTAAAACACCTGATCACAGTGATAACATTTCTTGAGTGCGGTGGAATATATCTAGACAAATGAGCTGAATGCACTTTCAAACTTAAAGCTATGGTAGGGTACAATCAAAACAAGGGCCCGTATCAGCCCTTCGTTCATCTGCACAAATAGAAAACACGCCTGAAATTTAATATGATTTCAATTATAAATGACAATGAGTGACCATGATCCTTCACTTGGTACCGGCACGCTTCCTTGCTCTGTGCTGCCTGTACGTCTAGGCCAATCTATATTTGTACCGTACTGTGTTTTCTAGTTTGTATGATTACAAAAGTTATAATTAATGTAGGTTTAGACTTGGTGAGTTGTGAGTTGGATAGAAACCTATAGGCTACATCATCACTGTCAATGCGTCAAACAACTTATGCTACTGCAGGAAATAAGTTAACAAAATTTGAACTACGCATGAACTATTCAGAGCCGCCTCCCGAATAAAGACAACACGACGTTCTTTGCTCGGGCTGCTGCTTTCTGAGATCTACGGTGTCTCCGAATCTTAGTACTCTCTCCTGCCTGTCGAGCTTCTCCTCCTGTCGCGACCACGTCTCGACGGCCAATCGGAACGCCTGCTCCACGTTCGTCGCGTCCTTAGCGCTCGTCTCCACGAAGGGCGGACTCCCGTTCTCCGAGCACCAGGCCCTCGCGTCCTCGGTGGAAACCTCTCGCTTGTCCTCGGGAATGTCAACCTTGTTGCCGACAACGAGGAACGGAAACGAAGATCCCTCCTTAACGTCGGCGTAGTAAAGGAACTCGTTGCGCCACAGGGCCAGGTTTCTGAAGCTTGTGCGGTCGTCGATGGAATACGTCAACAGACAGATGTCGGAGCCTCGGAAAAACGGTGTTCGTAGACTCTTGAATCTCTCCTGTCCTGCTGTGTCCCAAATCTAGAAAACATTATAATATATAGTGTAGGTCTACATGGAGGTAGGCCTATCAATGGTAATAGGCATTGAATTTTAAGTTTAAAAATTTAAAGTTACCCACTGATAGGCCTACCAATGGAAAAAAAATATTTCTCAACGCAATATCCTTGCTGTCCATTCCTATAACTTTAGGGTGACCATATTAAAAAAAAAAAAAAAAATTAGGACACCTCGACATTTATTACCATGGACTTGCGTCGGGCAAATTTTTTTTGAGGTATTTCTGTAATCCAGGTAGCTTTTAGAGCGATCTGAGCCAAGGAAGGCACAAAATACTTATTGTTAATAATTGACCAGGAAACGTATTACCGGTAGGTCCTACCTAAAGATATTTTTAGACTATGGAACTAAAATGGTTGTTTTTGACATAAACGTATTTTTTCTCAATGATTGATGGTTTATTTTAATTACTACTAATTTATATTATTCTCATTCAGATTTTTTAAACATAGGCCTAGGTCTACACTACTACAATTGAATTGATGATGGCAAAAAAAGTTTTATTTGGTGTAGCAGAGACCACTTTTGACAATATATTTTCATGTGGTGGTCATCCACGACACGTGCCAGCCGGCAGCAATGAAGAGTGCATCGGGTTGGCGGCAGTGTTGGGGAAGAAACTTAAAAAAAGGCGTTCTTTTTTTGTGAACTTTTTAGTGAACTTGCTTTTTTTTTAAAATGAAAGAACTTGAACTTGTAATAGTTATTTCCTAGAACGAACTTTTCAGTTTTAGAAAGTTCATTTGAAGTTCTTTCCGTGGGTTGAGCAGCTGTCGACACTTCAAAACAATTAACACATCACTGTTTCATCAAAGGCCTACGTTGACGCACGTTCAGCTGATTTTGAAGGTCACGAAGTCTAACTAAGTTACTTCATTCATTTCCGTGAGACTCCAATGGCGATGGTCAAGTCGCTCACTTACCCCTCCCACAAAAGCCTTTAGGGTCGGATGGTACGTGTAAACTTGTACACAAATTAATCCTTGATCAGTAAACGATTTTTATTTTATGCTGTTAGTGTTTTATCTTGTGTGTGACCAAACTGTGTTTTCTCATGAACCAATTTACAGTCATTGTTTAATTCATACGCGCGAGTAGGCTCCAATTTCAACACCCTTCCCGTCTTCTTCACCCAATCCACGCCGAATTCTGTACCAGATCATTCAACAATCTCACGTTCATTAGGCCTTCATGTTGTCACGTACCGGTAATAATAAATATCGGAGTCGGACACTAGAATAACGCAGTAAATGAACGGGGAAAAAACAGTTTTACTATCAAAACATCGGCTGACATCAAACTTCACAAAGACAATGCTGAAGACGAGAGGGTACCACAGCATTGTTTACGCGATCACTACAATCACAGCTACCGCCATGCGCGGAAAAGGGAGGGGTTTTATGACGCCGTGTATTGTATGTAGTACTGCGCCATTCCCGCCCATAGCTCGCGATTGGAAAATCATGTTTCAAGCAGTTAGAAATTCCATCAAATATACGATTCGGGAGAAAACTTGGCCCTACATGTTTTTCTTCATTTTACGCCAACCTTTAATAAAGCAGTGATTTTTTACAAAAGAACTTTTAAAAGAACTTGGTTCAGTTGGTTCATATTTTTGCCGAACTTGAACTTTTCAAAATTTTAGGTTTTAAAAGAACTTGAATTTTTAAAAGTTCAATATTTGGGCTGTGAACTGAACATTTAAAAAGTTCATTTAAAAAAAGAACTGCCCCAACACTGGTTGGCAACTGGCCGTGCATGGCGGCTTGGCCTTGAGGCTGCGGCGCGAGCGAAACTGGAGCCACACTTAGGCAAGAGTCATGTTCCAGGGAACAAAAGTAGGCACAATGATGTTGAAAACTTCAAAGTGATGTGTCGTATTACTACATACATAGGGCCTATATAGTATTACAACATAAAATAAGATAGTATTTGTAAATGCAAAAAATTACGATAAAATTAATAAAACCGTCCTATGTGGGAAAACCGGGACAATTGGGAATTTGCATAAGTTCCCGATATCGGTAAAAGTATGTGCAATATACAGTAGGAGGCCTATGGATATTCGTCTAAAAATTACCTTTTATTTATGTTAACCTATATTTAAGGTTTTTTTAAGTTAATCGTTCAAAATCTATTGAGGGTCAAAGTTTGACCTTTTAAATTTCCCGCATATTTATTTTGAAATGGCTGCCTGTACGTCACCGGCCCTCATGACGAACACGGCCGCCTAGATAAAAGGCTACTAAATTCCCTTCTTTCACCAAAGTCTTTGGTTCATACAAAAATGGCCACCAATAAACAACAGTTGATGTCCTTTTCCAAGTTTAATAATCAACATTGTGTTTTTACGTAGCTACTATCAATTAAAATAAATTAAAAATAAATAAATAAATAAATTGTATTTAGAACTTAAGAGTCTACCCACTCAGTTATATTACCTAACTGATTTTCAGTGGGGGACAGTAAATCAAAGCGACTAAGGCTACCCTGTAGGCCCCGACGCAATTGACGAGTGAGCGATAACCAACCAAAGATTAATATTTATTAATAGGAAACATAGCAATCAGTGGTATGGACAGTGCGAACACACGCGGATCAACGCCAGAATCAACAAGGCCGATTCAGAACAACTCTGAATTTATTATGTGCTTCGTTGCTAGGACGGCTCCAAAGTCACCGTTTACAAACTCCTAAGACACGAACTGATGGACTTAAGTCCAAATCAGAAGTTAAAAAACTTCTGGCTTTGGCGGGAATCGAACCCTAGACCTTCTGCATTGGAAGCAGATACGCTAACCACAAGACCAACGAGCCACACTAATAAAAAAATAAAAATACGGGACGTTGTGATATTTAATGTATAAAATCAAATATTAAGCATATTAGAACCAACTAGATGTCAAAATGTGCTTCTACAGCCAAGATAATCTCCGAAAGTGAGTACCGGTACCGGTAGCCTAACTTGATATCGTTACATGATTGGCTGATTGGTATCATGAAGGCTGGTGACGTATGACCCGTTTTCCCGCCAAAATATGTAGGAAACTTTCATCCTTATTTTATAAATGAAAATATTCTCAAAATCAAGAAAGTAATATATATTTGTGTAAATGAAGGTGGCCTTAACCCAGTAGAACCATAAAATAATGTTCTGCAAATTCCTAATAACCCGTCCTGGGTGGTGTCTCTCGGGACACGGGATAGTAAGAAGAAGAATAGGTACCCACCGAGGCCTTATTGCTCTATACAAAACACAACCGTCTGCAAAAGTACTGTTACCGGGCTATTGTGCATCGTCCTTTTAAGCGTTGGGTTAGTCTTACCTGCAATGTGTAAGTTTGACCCGAAATTTCAATATCTTTATTTAAAAACTCAACTCCTATTGTATGAAAGGAGTGTTCGTCAAAATGATTGCTGACAAACCGATTCATTAAGCAAGATTTGCCAACGCCTCCATCTCCCAGAATAACTACTTTCAGCAGAGCATTTTGACTAGACTGGTTGCGTCCTTGATAAGCTGCTTTAGCTGCAATAGTTGCCATGATGTGTTTATTGTTGTTGCCTAGGCCTGGGGCCTATCCAGGCTGGGCAAAATCTAGGCTAGGCCTACTTTATAGGTTAGGTTGTCCGCAGGGACCCATTACACATTGAGAAGTGATGTCCAGGTATTTAGCGTTCTCTGAAAGAAAAAAAAACACTTACGTATAGTGTGTTATGTAAGCAGAGAAGACCTAGCCTAGCTAGCTAGGTGCTATCAGAACAGCGAATGACAGGCCTAGGGCCTATGCCAAAAGCTAGGCCTAGCTAGCCTAGGGCAGTGGCTCAGGTCACGGACATCCGGACTTGCGCGCATGCGCCTTTACACTTTTTCGACTTGTGTGTTTATTGTGAAAACGTTGAGGTAGATTGTAGAATGAATGAATATTTACACAACTTTAGATTTAAAATAGCGACGTTAAAGGTTGTTGTAGGTACCTTTAGATTAAAATAGCGACGTAAAGGTTTTGTAGGTACTTTAGATTTAAAATAGCGAAGTCCGTGAAATATTTTCGCGGCCAGTTGGGTAACGGATGTCCGTGACCTGATCATTGCCCTAGCCTAGCGCCTAGCCCCTAGGCCTAGGCTAGGCCCTAGGCTACGGACAAATAACTAGACCTAGGGCTAGGCTCGGGCTTCGTAAGTCCACTGTGGTAAGTCTAGCTTGAACTTACCTTTGTAATTAACATATTATTCTGTACACCTAATCACTCAATGCAGATCGTATGAACTTTACAATAACAATGAAATTAATTCATACAAATTTACTACGCCCACAAACCCAGCAGCTGACTGTCTTGCGAATGCGAAATGACGACACCATGAATGAATCATCCAATCAACGATCGTTATTCAAGGTGACACAACAAAGATCTTGAAAGGCGGAGTAATGTCGGAAGATATGCCTACTGCAGTAAAAGTACAACTACTTTTTACGAGTAGGATTTCTTCTTGATGAAGCTATTTGACAATATGGCAGCTGACGGAGAAGGGTGACAGCTGCTGTCATCGCTAAGTAGACTTTCATACTCTTCATTATTATTTACTTGAATGAAATCAATAACTAGCTATGAACTTTTAACATACACTAGACCAAAATATTGATTAAAATTCAAACATTTGGGCGATAGTTAACGCTGCTCCCGACGTTTTTAAGTTAGTGAATATAGGTAGGGCTAGCCCCTACCTAGGCCTACGGCCTAGGGCCCTACCTAGCCCTACTAGGGCCTAGCAGTGGTGCCTTTGTGGGCCTATGAAGTGTGTAGCTAGCATAAGCATAGGCCTACTCGAAAACTGTATGGTAACATCTTTAACTAGCTAGGATTGTATAGCCTATGATAACTATGGAAGCCTAGGCATTGCCCTACGCCAAGTTTACTAGAATGCCCCCTACCTAGTTGACAATATTTTGTAAAAGGTCTGAGGGGGGCATTGGTCATAGGCCTAGGCCCAGGCCCTGGTTGTCAAACTAAACACACTCCGACGATGGAGTTGCTATTAACAGTCTTGTTGATGTTAGTATCGTTGATCATCGGTGTAGTAACAACGCTTGCGATACAGTGGTATCTATTCAATGCATGGATAATGCATAAACCAATTGTTGGACCGCCAGAGAAACCCGTGTCCAGCAAGTTTCGTCTTCCACAAGTTAGTAGGCCTATTTGTTTAACATTTTGTAGTTTATGTCCGGTTTTTGAGTGATAATGCATTGATAACACATTGTGATCCATTTTTGTAGAACTTAATCGAAGCTTTGCAGAGCAGTGATGTTCCTAAGAAAGAGAGTTGCCTTGCTCTTAATCTACTCTTCCAGTTTCTATTCAAAGAGCTTCGAAACACAGAAAAAGTACGTCAATGGTTTCTTCGTAAATTAAGCCAGGAGTTTGAAGAGCTCCTCACTAGAACAACGACTGGGAAACTATTTGACAAAGTAACTGTAAGTTAAGTTTTTAAATAGGCCTACACGTCACACGTGGGTTACATATTATTTCTACGCTGCAATAAATGAATACTGATGATACACCTATATTTGACAGATCCGCGACCTGCATCTCGGTAAACAGTTTCCCGCAATCAAAAGCATCTCTATTAAAGATGTTGTCATCAACCCGGACCACCAACATATCGACTGTTTAGACCTCTGCTTGGACTTAGAATACTCTGGAGGGTTTCAGTTATCTATTGATGCCAATATGCTCCTTGGAAAAGCCGCCTTCCTTGCAGTTAAAGGTGAAATATTGTGAAGTGAAATATTGGCATAGCTAGACATAGCCTATCGAGTAAGTTATGTTGTAAAATGTACTAATGCATGAGATGATTTATTTTTCAGTGAACCACTTATCGGGTCTGGGTCGACTGCAGTTTACGAGACATCCTTACACTCATTGGTCGTTTACCTTCTACAATGAGCCTGTTCTTGAGCTTCAAGTTGAGTCCCAATTCCAGGGGAGACAACTCTCGCATATCACATCACTAATTTCTAGCCAGGTGCGCCTACATACCAACATCTTTTTTATTGGATGGACATAGCAAAGACTTCAATTTTACTACCCTGTCAAAAGTAGACTGGGTGTTTTTTTTTGTACTTTGATTGCATTGTTTTTCTGTATTTTGGTTCACGCTCTAGGCCCTACCGGACAAATGGCTAATCCAATATTGATGAAATTTTAAGAGGACCTTCAAAATCTCTGAACTTATCGTAGACGCCAAGTTTTTGGGATCAAATCAATCAAATAAATATTTCTCATGAATATCATACTTTGATGATCTTTTTAAATTCTTAAAACGATTTTTCATTCATGAGTCATGACAGTTTAGTCTCTCTGTGTCTCTTAGCAGTGCAATAGCAACATTTTCATCATCTTTAAATTACCGGTACCGTATGGTACAGTACAGCAGGTAGCAAGCTACATTGTAATTATTGGCTTAACTTCTCCTAGGTCATGCTTAAATCTGTTGTATGATCTAAGGATGGATTGGATAGTTATTAATCATTTTGATGTAATCTGACTCTAGTTTCTGCAACCATCACTTTCAAACAATTCTTGAAAAATGATTCCTTGTAGAAGAAATTAAAAAATAAGGCTTCATGGTAGGTAGTACTACCGTTGGCCTACTATATTTGACAACACATTTGTTTACCGGTATTTTGTTTATTTAGATACGGAAAGCTGTAAAGAGAAAGCACACTCTACCCAATTACAAACTACGCTACAAGCCTTTCTTTACTTTATCGGAGCCAGGAGAAGACGATTCATCATATCATCCTGTAAATCCAGGAACTTTGGAAGTTACGGTTGTTGAAGTTACCCGGCTTATGGAAAGCCTTACAACAGGAGACGTATACTGCTCTCTAGCTGTTGGTATGTCACTAGTATGAATACTAATTTTGCTTTAGGGCTCCTATTTTTACTTTTTTTTTGGATACCTAATACAAATGCTTTCACAACCTCTCCAATCTAAACAATAGGTAGGCCTACTAATAAATAGGGTAACAATTAGTTATTTTAAAAGTATTAAAAGTATCTTACAAGTTTAATTTGCTAAGAGCTGGTAAAATTTTCTTTTGGGCTAGATCTAGTGGCACAATTTTAAGTTTTGATCTCTCCCCCCCCCCAACCAAAAAAAAAATGAAATACCATCTGTTTCAGATTCTACTGCTTGGGTGGAAATGGTCCAATCAGAAACGTCCTCATTCATGACACTAGATCTCATAGTATCCAAGCCAACAGTTCAGCAACTGGGTATCGTCTTCAAGCAAGAATTCATCGCTGAGCGATACGCAGCTTGCGTTGTCGTAGAAACTGTCGTCCCCCAGTCTCCGGCCAGCTCAGCGGACGTCCGTAGGGCAGACATATTGATGGCAGTCGACGGAAAGAAAGTCACGTCAATGTCCCAGACGGCTAAGCTCATCAAGGGGGCGGGAGATAGGTTTATACTAAGGGTGGAAAGAAAATCAAACTACAAGTTGCAGAGCGAGGAGAGTAATACTGATAAAGAACCCAGCCAAGATAAGGTAATAACGAGAGGCTAATTCTACCATAGATATATCAATATATAATATATACATGCATGGTGACATAATAATAATATACATAAAGGTGAGATTTCAGTTGTGGATGTGCGCGAGGTGTGGATTTTTACTTTTTTTGATTTCACCTGTAGATACTGGATACCCATGGCGGTGCCATCCGCGGATTTCCCAAATATTCATACCTTTTATTTTTATCACACAATACCTTATTACACGGGAAAAGCTATTTTTACATTACTTTACAATAATTAAAACATACAACATAACATTTCCTTTTGAATCAAGTCTTTGTGTAGGTACACTTCATTTGTGACAAACTTCATGGTTTAGGTTATGTTGTTCACTTCTTACACATCGAATATATCAAAGATTTCCTGTATTCCTATTGGCTGCATCCGCGTAGCGTGGATATCGTCGGACAAAATATTGAATATTTTTAAAGTCACGGATCTGAATCCTCGGATCGGAAATGGAACCCGATGATTGGCTAAAAACTTGATCCGCACCACGCCATGGCGCGCGATCCGCTACTGAAATCCCACAATGTAGCTAAATATGGGCACAGAAAACCACAGAATCATTCCAGCAATATAATTACAGTTGCTTACTATAACCATAATTGTATAATATGTACTGAACTATTCCTAATATGGCTACCTAGTACCTATATCTATTGGTATACCGGTAAGCGGTAACTTTCATATTAAATATCCTAGCCTACTGATTAGTGAGTAGGTCTTCATAGGCTCTACTATGATTTTATTAAAACTTTTGTTTCAACTATAAATTAGCCCCCCTATATCCTTATTAAAATTTACCTAAATGCTGTCTATAGGTTCTACTGACTTTTTACTTTTTAGGCTCATGGAAAATTATTTTCCAAGAGGTTACTCCATATGTTGGTGTTATATTGTTGATGTTTAGAATTTAGATAGTGAAAACATATTATTTAAGTAGGTAATGCCCTAGGTAGGTAAGTAGGCACCTATTAGACTTGACATTGAACTATCAGCCAATAATAAATTGACACTACTATACCGGTTTCAATTAATTTTGTCAGGATATTGATTTACTCGTGGCGGGTGGCAGCAGTGATCTTCGACTCAACTCGACAGATGGCTTACGGCAACGCCATGGATCGTTTGGTGATAAGACCGAGAGTGATAGCAGTAATTCAAATCCTGCTTCTGTTCCTGGTAAGAGTTCAATGCATACTTTTTGCATTGTTATGTAGGTCTAGGCTTAAATAAGATGTAAGTTCTAGGTGTGTTTGTGCTATTACAGGGCTACCTACTAACTACTTTGCATAACTTAATGTACATAGTTTTATACGTTAACAGATTTAACGATGCTGAGTGATAAAAGGGTTCCCAATTATTGTGGAAAGTAATGTTTCGATACAAATAATGTATATTTGAGGACCACGTCACACGACACTCAAGGGACCTGTACCTAGGTGAGGCCAGTCCCTGAAATAAAAAAATTGCTGATTTAAAAAAAGATTTGTTTCTGAAAGTGTTTTTTTTTAATGTTAAGCCTATTAATATCTATCAACTAAAACAACTTGGGAAGAAGTCAATGCATAGAAAAGTAGGCCTACATTACTGGTAGGTAGTAAAATGGCATAAATGGAATGCCTGCCTTAAAGTTTATTAGGCCAAATGATTAATTACTACTACTAATTGGCTTAGGCTCTTAGAACTTTTTTAGAAAGCAAAGGGCATACATTTACCTAAAATGTATGTGTATTGAGTTCTTGAGATATTACCAAAACATAGCATTTCACATGGTTATACTACTATAACATAGAGACTACCCCTAGCTAAACAGTCCAACCTATTGAACAGGATCGCCAGCTAGGAACCCGGTCGGGTCGCCTCGTTCCAGTCAGTCCAGTCCCGAGCACATTCTCCGAGTCAACATGTCGCATCAGAACAGTTTCACTTCAGTGGACGGCGAGGGAGAAGATGTAGACTACCTTCAGATACACAAGACCAAGGCCATGTCTCACAACCAGGTATGTACGCCTCTTGTCGGATTAATGTTCTCTTTCATGACATCTGTCTGCCATCTGTGGACTTAATCATAATCCCATAATTAATGCCATAAAAAATAAATGAATGCATAAAAAATGCCACATATACCGATCTTGAATTCAAACATTTTTATACTACTAGTATGCAACCTCTAAAACATTGCAACAAAGTTACCAAGCAAACTTTGGAAGTGACCAATCTTATTATTTGACCATTCAACAAGCCTTATAGCTATGTACCTTCACTGTTACAGGTGTTATAACTTAAAACCTGCCTTGCATCTACATTTGAAATTTGATTTGGATAGCAAAATTATTTGATGGAAATACAGGTTCATGTTTTATTCATTTAAAAAAAATATTTTATTTATTTATTTATTTTATTGTTTATCCTTGTTATTACATTTTTTAACAACAAGAAAAGGCGTCGACACTAGTCTAGACCGCCCACTGGTGGAACTTGCAACTTGAGTTAGGTGTCCTGTATCATTGCTGTGATCAGTTTTTGACTTGAACAATTTTAAATAATTATATACCGGTATTTGATATAATTATATATTAGAGTCAAGATCTTTTGCACTTAATTGTTATCAAGATTTGAACACAAGAATGATGGTTGAACACAAGAATGAAGATTCGCGTTCGGTGGTTTCTTCCGCGAAAGATTGATTACTCCCTGATTTGCTGTTCCTGATTTTTGGCAAACCTCATATTCGTTTGAGTGGGATCGTCTAATAAATCAGTTTTTTCTTTTCGTTTTTCTTTTTTAGTTTTTTTTTTTTCTTTGTCTTTTTCTTTTTTTCCCCCCCTTTCTTTTCTTTTCTTTTCATTCTACACCCTTTTTTATATTTGATTCATTCATTAAATGCATATAATATTTTTTTTTAATTTGTTACGTAAATTGTTGTGTTTAAACTTTAAATGCATTGTTGTTGTAATGCTACTATTTCAAATATTTACGAAAATGAAGTTTATTGTTGTTTCTGCATCTATGTAATTAAATTTATTTAGTTGTCCTCCTTTGTAAATCAGTTTTTATAACTGAATAGGATAGACGTTAAATAAATAAATAAATAAATAAATAAATAAAATAAAATAGTAAATATTTTACTAAAACACTTGATATCTTTGTAGAAATCTTGTGCCGCGAAGAGCCTTGTAAAGCACGTGAAACCAAAGATTAACACGGCACTTGTAGTTGGTTCTCCCATAAGTACTCCTTACACATGGAAGGGAAATGACTTACTGGGCAGTCTTTGAGGGCGGGCGGCAGGTCGTTCCATGGGTTAACAACCCGGAAAGAAAAAGCACGTCGGCCGAGCACTCCTTTGGCCGGAGGGGGTTGGAGGCGGGGGTGCCTACTTTCGTCGCCTCTCAACACGCGGCCCTGGATGATGCGTGCGCACACGTCATAATCAGTGGCGCCACTGAGGCATCTTTTAAAAAAACACCAGATCGGTGTATTGCAGGTGCATGGTCATTGGCATAACCTGCTTCTGGTCACAGGGTGGTATTTTATTACAAAATATGACAAAATTATAATTAAGATGTAGGCCTTACAACTCCATAAAAATTAACTCAATTAATTGATGAACCCACAACCACAATGATGCAGGTCAACAATGTTTACGAAAATCCTATATCCCATCATTTCTCTACTAGAGGACTTCAACCTGGCACTTTTTACATTTTAGGTTCTGTAATGTTGGACTATAATTTGTAAAAGTTCCTTTCAAAGACAGAGTTACTACTAAAGAGGGAATGGGACACATTTGGCAGTTAGCAAATAGCTATTCGCTCGGCCAAGATGCATCCGACGTATATGAAACTTTGCAGAGTTGTCAATAAAAGCATACATGGACAGCCCTGCGGTCATATATTTTCAAAACTTTATCTTAATCAGCCAGAATAAAATCACAAATATAGTCAATTTTCGAGTTTTTAACAAAATCAAAATTCGTGAAAACTAATTGACGTATTATTTTTAACAAAATTTGGAAATGTATTACTGGAGAGTCCTATATTTCCACTTTCCTGAAATATGTTCAAAATTTCAAACACCTGTGGTGTCAGTTGGCCAAGCGAACAGCAATTTGGTTAAAAAGTTAAAACGCATGTCCCATACTCTCTTAACTTTTAATTTTAAAATATAATTTTTTTCTGGAACTTACCCAAAACTGGTTACTAGTGTCCAAGTTCAATAATAATGTTGGTTGTAGATCCTGCAGTTCAAGGAGGCCCTGACGTTCCGTCTGCAGTCGAAGCACCGCTATCTGAATGTGAGCGTGTGGAGTAGAGCCCCCGACTCGGAAGGCGCGACGAGACCTCGGACAGACCGAGATAAACTGATCGGTCACGTGAGCGTTCCGCTCGGTTCCGTCACCACGCAGTGCGCCACTTCCACCCTCGGACACCACATCAAGAGCTTCAACCTTTTACCGCCAGACTCGCAAACAGACATCAAGTATGTCAAGGGGTTTTTGTTTGACATCCAAGCTTATTCTATAAAACAAAACAAAACACCTAACAAAATTGTTCACTTAATGAAGTAATTTACTAATGTTAGATTTTATTGCTTGTTAATCAAAGGTAAAAAAAAAAACTAGTGAAATGCGATGATGTCTGAGCAGAGTACATTTAATGGAATTGGTTTCAATTTAATCTCTCTTTAGAAAATTAATTTATATGATCAAGGATCAAGGACCCAAAAAATGGCCCTAAAATAAAAATGTTATAGTACGCAGTGGCCAAATACTGTAGGCTATATTTAATTTTGTTTGTGGATAGGCTACCTAGTCGATTGTGAGTAGCGTCTTGGCTTTGAGTCGAGTACCAAATAATATTCTACTCAAAATTCTGGGTACTCGCTTACCCCTTGATGACATTATAAAATATGAACGTACCTTCCCTGTTCCAGTCGCAGCCATAAGTTATGGGGACACTCTGGTTTCGAGCCCTGCCTGTGCTACGGCGACATACTCCTGTCGTTCTTGTACACGAGTTCCGGCATCTCGGCAGCCGAGCCTGTCGCGTCCACCCCCTCGGAATCGGCTCAGATCCCGCAGCTCGGAGTTACCTCGGGGCCAGACCCGCACGAGTCCGGGAAGCAGCACGACTTCATCCGGACACACTTCCACAGGACGACGCAGTGCGACTTCTGCGGGAAGAAGGTGTTTGTTTGTTTACTTTATGTTTGCGTCAATAAGTTAACATACAATTCAGCCCACGTTTTTACTTTTTAGTTTTAAAGACCTCTCTTGAACTGACAAAATTATTATTTTACTCACTAGTTAGTTAATATTCTAAAAGATACGTAGGCATGCAAGTGGGCTGCAAGTGCTGGTCAGAACCAGCCACAAGCAAATGGAGAGAGCAGGGGTTCCCCCACATCGAGGTCGTCTTTGTCTGTGTAATCATCCGTCCATGTTGTCATTGTCGTCGCCGTCGGGGAAGTAGTCAAAGGGAAGAGGAAAGTTCCCCGATGTTAACCCAGAGCTCGCCATTAGTTTTAGGGAGTGAAACTCTCCTACTCACGAGCCAAACCACGAGAAGGTTGCGAGTTGGGACTTTGATGGGGGGGGGAGGGAGGAGATAAATCAAATAAGTGCTCAAACATAATACTTTAAGTACTTTAAGTTTAAGTTTAAACAAGACTAGTAAATATGTTCCAAGTAAATTTTTTTATACTTTGAGAAAACCCTTTTGTTGAATCATCCCACCCCTAAACTCTAGCTCTTCCCTCAGATCTGGCTGAAGGATGCCGTCCAGTGCCGTGACTGCGCCATGACGTGCCACAAGAAGTGCGTGAGTAAGTGCCAGCTGGGCACTGTGTGCGGCGCAGTCAGACGTCTCTCCGCCCCTCCCTTCGAGTCCCTCTCTGTCGACAGCAGCCCGAGACGCGTGTCGATACAGCCGGAGATCATCACGACGGCTGCAGCAGACGACGGAGCCGTCACGCCACAGGTTGGTGAGCCTGTTGACACTTTCTACTTGTTTGTTGGTTGTTCTGTTGGTACTTGAATTGGGTCATTGCATGGAGTTGTCTTGGTATTTGGAAAACACTCATATAAGCTGCATTAAAAAAATATATATAGGTATATAAAAAAATAATAAACTTTACGTTAACGAGCTGCAAACATTAAAAAAAGCTAGTGATTTGTGAACGCGACAAAAGTATAAACTTTATTTACAATGAAAATTATTTATATAGGTTATACTAGTTAGTACTAGGTAATGAAACACCCAGTTCCAGCATGATTTGGGTCAGGAGGTCGTGCCTTTCTTAATTTCTCGGGCTTCGGGGGGTTCTTAGAACTTGCTAGCCAGGCTCAGCACATCCTTGTATTCCTTGCTGTCTGTCTGTCATATTTAGGCCTATTAATAAAATAAATCTAAATAAATAATAATAACGTAAATGTAAACAAGACACATTGCCGGAAGCTTAGAGATTTTGGAAGTTCCTTATACAAAATTTAGTAGCTGTTTGGGAAAGAGCAAGTAAGACATAAAAAAGAATCAGTTGAGATTTTTGTAGAGGTAACGAAAAATAAGTCTTTGGTATGGTCATTGGTCATCATATAATCAGAACTCGAGTAGTAATCTTAGGCCTACAACTTTGGTGTTTGGTTGGGGAAAGTGTTTCAATCAAACTTATTTATTTATGCACGGCAGACGGCACGTATCAGTGTTACTATTTTCTTTTAAATAACGGTTTAGCTTATATGAGTGTATGCTATTTGCATTTACTTACAAAATATATTATATACCTAGACCTACTAATGTAAATAAATTATATACTATTACTATTACAGTATTACCCTATTATACCAAGTATAGAATGTGAAATATTCTACAGTATAACAGTAGTAATGGCTTGATGATCTTTTACTTCATGTTATGTGTTTGTTTGTAGTCTTAACATGTTGTTGTTGTTGTCCATTTGTGTCATTACTCATTAAATTAAGTAGTAACTCAATTTCATGAGCAAACTGCTAAACTAAGCCTAGATCATCAGTTATCAAGGTAAGCTGTTGGGTTTTACTTTACTTTTACTTTTATGTACTAAAAGGATATCTCATCAACATGACTATAATTTTATAATTCCTGAGATTCTTAGAACAGTTAGGTTTAATAATTATAATCAATAATTGGACTCGGCATGTTCTTTTAGTAAATTATTATATTAAATTAATGGAAAAGCAATATTTCGGGTACTTTCAGTACCCTTCAAAAGGCAACAAACCAAACAAAACATAAAACTCCGTCTCCCAGCCAAGGTCGACACATCTAACAAACACTGCCATCTTGATCTCAATAAAAAATATATTCAAATAAAATATAATAATTAAGTATAATTTTTAATTTTTATTTGAATATATTTTTTATTGAGATCAAGATGGCAGTGTTTGTTAGATGTGTCGACCTTGGCTGGGAGACGGAGTTTTATGTTTTGTTTGGTTTGTTGCCTTTTGAAGGGTACTGAAAGTACCCGAAATATTGCTTTTCCATTAATTTAATATAATAATTTACTAAAAGAACATGCCGAGTCCAATTATTGATTATAATTATTATGACTATAATTGATGGGTCCTCTGCAAGAAGGGCCTAACTAAAAAATAACCAAGCTGAGATATAAAGGTTTAAAGTTTTTACTGCTTCCCACACATAATACAGTTTGAATATTAGTTATGTAGGCTTGAACAGGCACATTTTATGTAATAAATTAAATAACATATTATCATCAAGTGAATTAGTATCTAGGCTTACTAGCATGTAGCCTACTCCTATTGGCATACTAGCATGTAGCCTACGGCCAGCGACTATAGCCATGCAGTTGAGCAATCTGACGCGCGAATACATGCGCGCTTCCTCTTCATCGGGCAGGTGCCGCGACCTGGCGGAGCGTGACTGAACAACAACGGATGGCTTATACGATGCACGGGACATCGGTGGAGCCGTCCATAGTATTTTCGGCAAGAAGGGCCTAACTCGAGTTAGGCCCTTCTTGCAGAGGACCCATCAATTATTAATACATGTTTGCATATACCATAAAGTTCACTTATAATATAAAAACAAAGTAATTTTAAAGCTTGTTAATTAAATTTACATGTAAAGTGACTCTGTTTTAACAAAGTTCTTTTTTAACACAGAAAAAATCAGTTTTTGTCAAGTTCTCTCCGACGGGGTATACCGTATTTACTTGATTATAGGCCGCCCTCGGGTAATGGCCGTGCCCTTATTTTGACTACTCAGGTTACAAATGGCTTCACATAATGGCCGCACCCCACTTTTTGAACTTGACAATTTCAAATATACCCGAGGCCTATACTCGCATAAATACAGTAGTTTAAAAATTGAAACTTCATGTTAGTAACTAGTTTAGATTAAAAGAAAAAGGGATTATTATTTCCTTAAGTTACGAGGCAGAAGCAAAACAAACGCAGAGAGTACCTTTGTGGTAGGCAGTAGGCCTAACATTACAGTGTAACTTTATTTATTTATATTTTATAGAGGTCTTTGTTTAAAAATGTACAGCTTAGAAAATAGAAACATAATAGGGGAGAGGGGGGGACATTGGTACAGTTCAGAACATTTCAATTTTTTTACATATACATGTGCAAATTTGGGAATGAGACCTTTGTCATAGTAAAATACAACCCTTAATCTATGATATGTGTACTACATCTTTCACATTTGTGACCACTACTAATAAATAATCCACATATAGAAAATGATTACAAATGTACCAATGTACCCCATAGGCGGGGCACATTGGTACTAGTATGGGGCACATTGGTACACACATGTTTACTGGTCAGTATTTACAAGTTTAGGCCTACATAGAGTGTTTATTTTATGTATGTCAATAGTGGTTTACATACATGAGCTAATAAACTTGTCCACATAGACCCTAGTATTAGGTGTGTGCTTAAAATTAGCTTAACGTTAAACTACATTATTGTGGGAAAATATCTAGATCGAGGTTTGCCTACAATAGACAGACAGCTTATATACTACACTAGAATGCTATTTTACTATGTATATATACTAAATACTAATCTAGGCCTAAGATAGACTGCAACATTAGGTCTACAGATAGATTTTTTTATTAACACTAGCTGGTGCATAGGGCCTGTAATGTACCAATGTGCCCCCAAGGCTGTGTACCAATGTGCCCCATCTGGTATTGTTTTAGAAAATAAATTCAAAAAAATTTGAGGTTAGGTGTACAGTCATAGCAATGTGCTTACAATTTAATCAGATAAATTGCGGTCATCACATAAAAAAAAAATAGCTTGAATTACCTACAATAACATTATAATCAACCATTACAAAGTTTATCACAACTATTTACTTTCCACATCACTAAATACAATTTATATCATAACTTAGCCATTTATCAATGGAAATGGCTCAGATTTTCAGAGCTGGTAGAGTTCCTCACTGCCATCTAGATCACTCATAATACACTGCTGAAAATTAAACATGGGTGGCAAAATTCAAACTGTACCAATGTGCCCCCTGTACCAATGTCCCCCCCTCTCCCCTACAGGTACTTAAAAACTTTTTTTATTTTTTATTAACATGTAAATCAACAAATTCTTTCTGTACAATACCTTTCGTCACATACTGTACATTGTTACGTAGCAGCCGTGTTCCCGTACATCTAGACTTTGTTGTTGATTGACAAATGTCGTTAATGAATATATGCATACAGTAAATAGGCCTAATAAGGAACAAAACATATCTGAGGAACAAGAAGCTGAATTTGCAAAACTAAAACTATGTATTACGGTACCCATGCGAGTAAAAATGTTAAAATGAGAAATCCATAACTTAGGCTCCAGTGTATGAAACATGTTTAAAAAGAAAGTCCAACAACTAACGTTGGTCTCTAGTATTGTAGCCTGTATTTGCTTGTACTAACATAGGGTCACCGTCGGGGGATCGGAGGTTTGCTGGCATCTGTGACGAGCGCCGCTCAAGGGCGCGGCTTGAAACGGGCGGGGTCGGCCAATAACCTGGCACCTCCGCTGTCTAATGACCCTAGCAACCAATCACGTAGCCTCCCCCCATCCCCACAACACTCGCCCGCTTGCAGTCGGAAGGTGCGTTGGTTTCCTAATATTACATGGAATGCTGTTTAGCATGTTTGGTGATGTAGTAGCACTTGCTTTAATGTTTAAACATGCATGCATGCACTTTGTAAGGTATTGCACGATATTAAAAGTATTATTTTATCACGTATTTGGCATCTTTGACTCTTTTGCACGTTTCCTTCCTCCTTTGTGTTGGTACTATGATTTTAATTAAGCCTATTTTGAAGCTATGCACTCTTTTCTATGTTCTTTCTGACTTGTTGCACTTTTGAATTAATTAATTTAACGTTGATCCTATTCAGTTTAAAAACTAATGTACACCGGAGAACAATTAAAAAACTTAGTACGTAAATGCACATGCAAATAATGAACTCTAGTTGAGCAAATGTGAAAAGAATAATACCAGAACAATATCATCATTATCTGTTGCCACGTTGGTCTCCTACCTGGAATTTCCACTTCCATCATCCTTCTTGGTAATCTCGCTCTTTCCATCCTTTTGACATGTCTGAACCACTTTAATCTTCTATCACCAATTGGCTTCATTAAATTCATCATTCCGTATTCGGTCCCATCTAGTCTTACCTACGATGCTTCTCAAAAACTTCATACCTACAGCCTGCACAAGGCTCTCATCCACTGTTGTCATGTTCCAAGTCTCTGCTGCATATGTCAGTCATGTGTATGAATATGTCAAAGAAATGCATTTTTCAATAGATTTGTCTTTCCAGTGCACCGAGTTCAATTTCACATTGAAAAAACAAGTTTACTTTGACATCTGAAAACATTCTAGGTTAAGATAAGATTTTGCATGAATTACAGAGTAGGTAAAACAAAATGTCCTAAATAAGAAATTACCTACGAGTACCTAAATTAAAATGTTATGCTAAATAAGTAAAATGTTCACTATTCTGGATTGCAAAGAACAAATCACTCACCAGTTCAAGTCAAGAATATCAACAAATGAAAAATACTGGATGCTGGATATGACAATTGTCATTGTAATGTCTTGTAGTGTACTGCAAGATCAAGTCTATAGTACTATTTTGTTGTGTATAGGCCCTACATAAAAATATATATATTCTTAAAACAAAAATTTGTCTACAACATATAATTTAAATAGTTTTGGTAAATAGTACAAGCATTTATTTTGCATTAAATAACATCTGGTTTAGTTTTACATATTATGTAGAAGAATTATTACGCTTTATTTCTAATTTACATGCAGTCATGTCAGTTCCCCTTAACACTCTACAAACACCACTTTTACCGTCCGTGTTGTAGCTGCGTTTTTGTGTTCGTGTCCTAGATATATTTCATACTCTGTGCCCAGGTTTCAACTCTCTCCGTCTGACGACCAGTACCACTAACAACAGAGATGCTTTGAATTTTGACTCTACGTAATATGTGTAAGACTTAATGAAGTCAACTAGTCCTTGAGGGTAAGGCGCATAAGGAAAATACGTTTCACTTGTGTTTTGAGGATTGTTGCAACCAAAGCTGGCACTTAACGTTTCAATCAACATCACAATTCACAACTTTAGGTGGTAATTTAATTGGTATTGTAATAGGAACATATATGTTTTAAGAAGCACATTTGTTCACAGTTGCACAACAATTTTCTTATCTCACTGTTTTTAAGTGTTTTTCACTTCTTCTCGCACTCCACTATTTCTAATGAGATAAATAAATAAATAATACATAACATGTTGGTAATATGAAATGAAAAGTGATGGAGTAACTGAGTAGTCAATGTCATGTTTTTCTGCTATACCTTTCAAAATGAAATCCCTTCTTTACATCATTTAATGCCAAAGCAATGACATTTGGGTCAGGCTGAAACCGCCTCTTCTTTTTGGGGTCTGGTTTGTACTTTCTAGGCATTTTGTGTATGTTTCTTGACGCCCAACATAAAACAAAATGTATAAAATAAAAATGTCAAACGTAAACAAAAACTATTATTTGCAGTGCTACATTTTAATGTTTGGTTTTTAGGCAAGATGCATTTTATATTAAAATAATAGTGATAAATAATATATAAAATAACAGAAATGCTTACCAGTCATCAGTTTTGATGTACTAAACAAGATTTTTAACTAACAAAGTTTGAAAACAAAATGCAGCTTTGTTTTGTTCCATGTTAAGTCAAATCACTGTCTGAATCATTTGAGCTATCAAGCTCGTTCCGACTTTAATTTTTAATCAAAATATGAATGATAGAAACTTTTTTTGACATTTATTTCTTGTCACCTCCATGTTTCTAGTCACCCCATATTACGGGGTACCTAGTTCTTATTGTTCTGCACCAGTAGATCTTCAAAATGCCACTGCTTCACTGTATTATTTAGTGTCAGTACATTTCCTACGTATTTACTCAATTATAGGCCGGCATCGAGTAATGGTCGCACCCCTATTTTGACCACTAAAATTTTAAACAATGTGTTATAAACACTTCACAAATAGCTTTGCATTCTGGCCGCACCCCCCTTTTTGAACTAGATATTTAAAAAAATACCTGAGCTTGCAATTTGCATAAATAGTAAATAAAGCAGTATTTAATTTTCCACAATTATTTGTTATTCCATGATTAACTATAATTCCTTTTACTCAAGAGTCAATTTTAAATGAATGCTAGTTTTCAAACTTTACTGAATATTTTTCGAAAGTGGGTTTGGATCAGTTTAGGTTAATTTAAAACTGCCATTACGCTACAACCAAGATGTTTGTTGGAGTTTGATGTTCACTTGAATGTTATTGATGCCTCATCATAAATAATGCAGAAATTATATACAGATGGCTAGACCCTAGATATTGTGTACAAACAACCCGTTGTTGATTTTTAATACTGATTTAGTAATAGTGTTTCCTGTACCTAAAAGCTATTAGTAGTTTTGAACCAAAGTATAAAATCTTTGAAGTTTGAGTTCAAATTGTATAATTATAGGGCATGCCAAGCTGGTTTGCCCGGATTCTCCGCCAGGATCACACGATCGGGTTTCGATCACAGGACTCTTTACATTGTGGTTCCAGTGGAACTCACACATGGCGGTGACCAAACGTCGATCGTTCTGCACTCTGGTGGGAAATCTGTCACCAACCACAACAATAATGCACTGCTGTTAAAATGTTGTAAAAATTCCTATTTTATTTTATCAACGTCCAGAACACTGTGGCCAAACCCTGATCGTTCTATGGTGGGAGATTAGTTTGAAGTTTGAACATTGCCCTATTGTCATGATCATTCTTTTCTTTCTAATAATACAGGTAAGTAGTAGGTACTTCAAAGTTCAAACCTCAAAACTAACCTTTTAAGGTTTTTAATTTGAGAGTAACAAATTAATATGATGTAGGTAGGTAGGCTATTAAAATAAAAGTTAATTTAAAATAAATTTCACAGTTCCTTAAACATGAGATGATGATTTTTATTTTTTATATGTTTTATGCACTTAACATTTGCAACATTTCATATAGAATATATTACAAAAATAATCACTTTTTGAAAATTATTCGGTACCCGACATTAGTAAGCGGTCACAGGTTGAGATAGTTACTTAGCCGATTCCCCCGTACTAGGTACCCGTTCTTATTTCCTTATGTCGGTAATGTAACGTTTTGCCTTAGCCCATTCTTACTACGTAGCTTATATACACAGCTTCCTTGAATGCACTTTATTATTTATCTGCCAGGCATCGTTGGTGGGCAATCCCTTCCAGTTTGCGCACTCTGTAATGGAGGGCGAAGAGGCCGACGAAGTGACTGCCGTGCTCGACCATCTCCTTCAGAACCCTAACGACGAGGATCTAATGTCGGTGGCCAAGTCGACGGGCAAGGAACTGTACGCCAGCCTGCCGTTGGCCGAGCGCAAAGACAAGATAAACGCAATGGTGAGTCGGTCGAGTGGCTATAAACTAGTCTGTAGGCCTACAGTGTTTTCGAGAACCGATTTAAAAAAAAGTAATGAAGTGATAGTTTTTTATTTATTGCAATAATTAAGTAATTATTAAGTATCAATGTAACATACATTCATTACATGTACTATCTTTGTTAACCCGAGAATAGTCGCGCCCCTGTTTGTAACGTTAGTAGTCGCGCGCGGTCCTTTAGACCGCATTATTTATTATGGGCTTTAACGTTA
Organism: Sweltsa coloradensis; assembly: GCA_024449915.1. NCBI lineage: Eukaryota > Metazoa > Arthropoda > Insecta > Plecoptera > Chloroperlidae > Sweltsa > Sweltsa coloradensis. The sequence goes on along the minus strand of JAMZAV010000359.1, from coordinate 204,044 downwards.
GGATGACGTTTTGATTACGAATATAAGGTAATTTATAATATATGTAACAGCATACCTGGTTATATTAATCAATTATCAATCAATAATCAATAAATAATCAATCAATAATCAATCAAACACAAAAAAGTAGCAAACCTACAAAAAGGTATGAAATATGTTTTGAAACACCCTGTAGTTCGTTATGAGTAAACCAAGACAGTAATATTATGCCAACACTGTATGTTGAAGAATAATCAACCTACAATAACAAAATACATGTCTCATAATAGTGATTGAGTATGCATATTTTTGCCTCCCTTAGTAGTCGCGCAGCGGTCGAAAAGACCGAGCAACCGAACAGGACCTCTTATCTTAGATGAAGTTCTGCAGAAAACTGAATCACGTATTGCACACTGGCTTCACAAATCTATTTTGGGAAGGTAGGCGGAACTAGACAAGCCACGCATGCGCGCTGTGCAAATACCAACTGTTGAAAAAAAAAGTCGGTCTAAAAGACCACACGCGACTACTCTCGGGTTAATGGGTCAAATGTTTAGCCCTTGTGTAATCTGCTGATCGTAATAAGCGATGTGTGTGACTCAATTTAACAGGAGACCTTGAAAAGGACTCTCAAGCGTACTGTTCTTCTCTTTAATTCTTGTATGCTATTCATTCACCTGTTTCTTGTCTATTTCATTATTTATTTACGTAGAAGCAATGGTACCGTGTAACCGTATTACTGTTTTCTAATACGCCAAGTTTTACAACATTAAAAAATAAAAATGATTACGATGAGAATTGATTTTGAATAAGGTCTTTTTCTTCTTGAGTTTTGGCATTCCATTTACTTTACCCAAATTTATATCACTCCTTTTCTTGGACAAAGGATTTTTTAAAGAATACTTTGACCCCCTTTTTTAACAGGAGTGCTTTTCAGACAAGCTACACTTTTAAGGTTATGTGTTCTGAATGAAAAGAAAAAGTAATACTACTCGGAACCTAAAATATAAACTTGTAATATTTCTAATCAACAGATCACCAAGCTAAAGAGCGCGATAGACGTGGAAACAACATCGCGCATGTCCCTGGCACGCGACGAGCATACTACCAAAGATCCCGCACAGCGCGCAAAGCAAGCGTTCCTGATCGGGAAGTCGGACGAGAAGGTGCAAGCTCTGGCTATTCTTATGCTTCACTTCTGCTCAGGGCTGCAGCACATACAAGACCAGGAGGACATTATAAACGTATGTATTTTATTCTTACCACAGTATTTGTATGATTGGAGAAGGGTTGACAGGTTGGAAAAGCATAGAGAACATAAAGAACATAAAACCCAGCCTGAAGGGCTGGGGGTGACAAAACTTTTCATCTGCTGATGACAACTGTAGCTAATTTAAAGTTGTTTGTTACCTTAATCCACGACGCGTTTCGTCCTTCTGGGACTCATCAGCTAGGCGTATGGTGGCCACTAAAAATCAGCTAACTACATGCGAACAAAACTCACAGTATTTGTATCACCAGAATTTATTTACTGCGGGGCGGCCCGCCCCTAAATTCTCTTGTTAAATTTTTCTGAATTTCTGTTTTTATATGGATTGTGATTTTGATATGTACAGTCAGGGTCATATATAAATCAAGAGGTCTGAAAGATACCTCTTTCACCGACATCTCGTGGTCAACTCTTGGTGCCATTATTTATATTGCCCTGTGAACTACATTATCGATCGATGGAAGTTCCCTAGACTATTTGATGTTATTAATATTATTTAGGAGGCTTTGAAAGACTCTTGGTCAACAAAATAGTCAATATCTAGAAGGCAGTCAGAAGAAAAATACAATTTTCTCAAAACAAAAGCATAAAACAAACTTTGGTGGTTTGCAAATAAGACTTGACAGCTAAGATAGAATTATTCAAAATTAACTAGAAACTAAGGCAAATATAAGAACTAAGGAATAGTCTTAATGCTATGCCTAGGCCAAGGTATCGATATATAATGCTCTCTTTACGTTCCATGTTATATTTCTTCTAGGCTTGATAGTTTCTCTGGTGAATAGAGAATTTTCCTTTGACATTATCAGCCATGTTTCTTATTTATGTCGACAATGCAGTTCACAGGGCGATATAAATAATGACACCAAGAGTTGACCACGAGATGTCGGTGAAAGAGGTATCTTTCAGACCTCTTGATTTATATATGACCCTGACTGTACAAAATGTACTTCTGCCTCCTTTATTAAATAATTTTATCAGATCATCCTTGTGTTATATGAGTTCCCGATAATACAACAGCTAAGCTAGAAAAAATAGGTTTTTGGACGTTGAAAGAATTTCTTTACTTTGTGCACAATTTTTGTTGCTTTTGTGTTTTGATGCAAATATATAAAAATCATTGAATACGAGCATTGTGTCATAGATAAGCCATTAAAATATCCAGAATGTTTGTAGTGTCGAAAATACACCTTCTAAAAAGCACAAATAAAAAATTCCCTGCGGGACAATTCTGGGGTGATCCCCCCCAAGGTTGTTGAAGATTTTGTAGTTGGTCCGCCCCCGTTTTCAGGGTCTAGAACTGTGCCTTGTGCAAGAGCCAGTCTCTGTTTAGGTTGACCTTTGGGGTTGGCAAGATTTCAATTGTGCAGATATCTAATATGCAGTTGTCACAAAATGCTGCATTTTCCTCACAGGAATCACAAAGTTAAAAAGTACATATTATCTTGTCTTGCATTTGGCCAAAAGCAAAAATTTAAAACTACAAATGAAACCTACTACCATGTATATTCACTTATGCCAACTTTGTGATACTAGTACTCTCTTTGGTTGTGTACATCAAAAAATCAATTTATCTTTCCATTTCAGAGAAAGTCAGAACTTGGTATACTGGAAGATGAAGAATTGTCAATAGAATTATCGTAGAATACAACGGTGCAAGAATTAAAGAGTGAAACTACCTAAACCAAATGTATTAACTAGTATTTATATTAGATAATCACAGATTTTTATGTGACCACTTTTATGTGATATTTTGTGTTACTTTGGGCTATTGCATGATTGGTGATATTGTATTGCTATTGATATTATTATAATATGTATCCAAGAAACCTCGAACATTCCGCCTAGAAACCTTGCTGTTACTGTAGGGGTAGTTAGTGGTTAGTACACTTGCTTAGCACTTGGAAACTTCACGAGGAAAATTATCAATGCCACATTGATGTATGTGGTACGAAATTAGTAAGGGCAAAATGTTTGAAAATAATAAATAATAAATTTTATTCAGAGTCTACCCACTCAGTTATATAACTGATTTTCAGTGGGGGCCTTTAATCAAAGCGACCAAGCCAACCCTGCAGGCCCGACGCAATCGACAAACACGTGGAGCGATAACCAACCAAAGATCGATGTTTTTAATAGGAAATATAGCAATCAGTGGTTATGGACAGTGCGAACACCCGCGAATCAACGCCAGAATCAACAAGGCCGATTCAGACCAACTCTGAAATTTATTATGTGCTTCGTTGCTTAGGACGGCTCCAAAGTCACCGTTTACAAACTCCTAAGACAAGAACTGATGGACTGAAGTCCAAATCAGAAGTTAAAAAATCTTCTGACTTTAGCGGGAATTAACCCGGACCTTCTGCATTGGAAGCAGATACGCTAACAGACCAACGAGCCACACACAAAACCAACGAGCCACACAAGACCAACGAGCCACACTGACTAATACTACTATAATACTAACTATTACTGACTAATATTTAAATAAACTGCTAATGATAGAAAAACAATAATAATTGTCTTCATGTTTAAATGTTGATGCATTTGAATGCATTGTTGTTTTTACTATGTTACCTCGCAAAATATTATGCAATGACTTGAGAAATACAAGAGTGGCAATGTTTTTAAACTTCCAGTTTAACCAAGTTAGAGAAAAGTGTGCTGCCATTCAATAAAACAAATGTCTAGGAGTGAATTATTAAAGATGTGTTGTAGCAAATGGATTGAGTTCACAATCTTGCCTTTTCAATGCCATACCATGCGAGTAGGCCTAACCAAGTTACTGTAGGTATGGAGTTGGAAGGAGGTCTAGCTCAAATGGAACAGCAAGTCCACAATCGTGTTTGTTTGTTTGAGCCTATTTGCCATTTTGATTGTTATAACGGTAACCACTACTAGCAGGTTAATCTTTGATACCATGAACTGTGGTAGGCCCTAGGTTACCTTTGTTATACTACCAAAGTAAACAATCAAAATGTCTGCCAATTTGAAGTGCTAACTTGTACACCGCCGACCACACACCTGCGCCTCCAGTACGACAGTACTATTTATAACTCCATGCTGTAGGTATGTGCAGATAGGAAACGAGGGTTATTAATTTTTATTTACTACAATTCAGAAATTAAAAAAGTTCGCCCCAACCAAGTTTAATTGATAACTTATTCTTACTAGAAAAAAAAACAAAGAATTTTTGATGGAACAATAATTTAAAACTACAATCTCCCAAGAGTAGTACCAATTCACTAGCTATCAAAAACAATGCTTTCCCCTCTTTCCAATGGTTGTCTTTATAGTACAGTTACTATCATAAACAAGTTGAGATTAGTAAAGAATATCTTGATACATAATCAATCCTAACATTCTGATATAAAATGTGGTACCAATTCTCAATTTCTCTATTCATTTAAAATTTATTTTAAATAAGTACGTACCCGACCCGCAGTAGTAAGTACAAGTAGAGTACGTAGGCCTAAGTGGAATATCATTATTCTACAAAATTGTATGAGTACCTACTCAGTAGGCCTACCATTCGATGGCAAATACAGTTTTAAAGAAAGCAATGCGTTCAATGGTTTCAGTATATTCAAACACCCATCTCTTAGTTCAAAGTAGAAGACGAGGCAAAGAATGTATTTTGGGCGTCAGTTTTGGTTGCGTATTTCACCTTTGTGAAAACAGTATTGAAACGTGTCACCCAATATGTTGATATTTCATATTGTTTTAAGGGCCATTCACAACCAACTTAGTAGCTAACTTAGCCTCTAACTTAAGGTTTGTCTTTGGAAAACAAACGTCTGTTCATGACCAAACTTAGCCTTTAACTTACATTTATCAGCAACCGAATGTTTGCAAACTCCAAGGTTTTACTTAGCAGCTAACTTAACATTAAGCTTTTAACCAATCAGAGAGAGACTCGAGCCGACAATTTCCGGTCATATCCGATTGAAAACGTAAACAAACAGCAAAAATGGATCCCAAGCAACATCAGCTATTGTTCGATGAAAAGCTATTGAACGAATTCATGAACGCCACTGCTATATGTAAAATCTTCGTCTTTATACAAAGATAAGAATATAAAAGAAAACATTTGGCTATCGATTGGGGCAGAAATGTCAACTGACCGTCAGTATTATTAACGTTTATTGCGGTACTAGGCCTAGCCCCCAGCTAGGGCTAGCCATGTGAGGTTATGTAAGCTTACGTCACGTTGTCTTAAATAAATACGTTTATATTTTTACATCAATTATTGTTTAATAAACTGTACAGTCTATAGTCAATCAATTCTATAATGCTACCTAAGTAGAGCTAGGCTAGTCCTACTTACTGAATGCTGAATGTTATTGTATGTCAAGCATTGGCGCGATAAAAGTAAACACTGCAAATCTGTGTTGTGATTGGTTTAAAAACATCTATCATGCACAGCCATCTAAAGTTAGAGGCGACGGTATGGCTGTAAAGCACTCTGCCACGAGCAACATCTAGGAGGCAGTGGCTGTTAAGTTAGCGGCCTAAATATCTATCATGAACAGCAACCTAAAGTTAGAGGCTAAGTTAGCTGCTAAGTTAGAGGCCTAAGTTGGTTATGAATGAGCCTTTATGCTTACATGCATTCATCTTAAGAACATGACGTGATTTATTTTCCTCGTGTTGTGTTCATAGCTCATACTACCCTACCAATGTATGTATAATATGTATTAGTAGCCTATTGTATTCCCATAGCAGTGTAGTTTATTATGTACTGTAGTTTTTTGGACGGGTTTTACCAGAATCGCTGGAAGGTCTGTGTAATATTCAAGACTGATTATTTAAGAAGTTAGGTAGTTTAACATACAGTAGTTATTAAGCGAGCGAAGCGAGCGTTCCATTTGACTCTGCCGGAAAAATTAGTCACTGGTTTTGTTTTTGTTTTTTTTTGTTTGTTTGTTTGTTTGTTTGTTTTTTGTTTTTTTTTTGTTTTTTTGTATGTCTCGCCATAACGTTCGAACGGAGGCTCGGATCGAGTTGAAATTTTGACCATCCGCAAGCTTCGTTCTCGATTGAATGCCATTAGTTTTGTGGCAAAATCGTTCAAAAAGTTAAAAAGTTACATTAAAGTTAATCGAAAGTTTTTTTCTAAAACTTAACGGGGACAAAATCTGAGATAGCCAAATCATTTAGAATGTCCGTCCGGTCACGAATATGTTAATTTTATTTTGATCCGATAAGTAGTGTAGATGGAAATTATATTATAACAAAAGTAACGTTGCCATGGCAACGAAAAGACGCGAAGTTTCTAATGCACTGCCACCTAGAAGTAATCAAAATACTTTCGAGGAAGCAGTCTATTATTTGTCAACAAATAGTTTTCCCAAGGAGTCAAGGTCCTCTAGATGGCGGTGGATTTTATTCACAAAGTAAAGGTTTACACACGGGTTTACCCAAATACCTTGGCAATAATAAATAATATTGGAAACATGGCCCTGTGGACAGCGAACGTCGCAAATTTTAAAATTTAAAAAAATGTGCAATGTGGGTCTAGCTATAGCCCGTGCTCGCTTATCAACGCGCCCAACTGAGGTTTTCCCTAGTAATTATAAACACCAATTTTAGCACAATGTACTTAATTTTAAATTGTTTAACAAAGTTGTGTACCTTACCTATTTGAGATTGTAGTACTTACAGCCCCACGAAGTAAACGTGTCTTTATTATTGAACTTGTGTGATTTCATTGACATCCCATCTATACCAGTCTATAACCCTACAATCCTCTTTACTTAGTAGGTACCAGATACTGTAGGCCTATGTGAGTTTTGGTAGAATGCGGTTCCAGTTCCATGTTCCTTTCTCCCGAGTAACATTAGATTGACATTCAAAAACCCAAAAACATGATTTAAATGTACAACAGCTAATGTGGACAAATAAAAACAATTCTTTTAAAATAGGAAAACCCCAAAAAGTTGTGAAAGCTTGACGAGTGGGGGAGCATGTTTTTAGCCCCCGGGAATATGCATTTGATTGATTGATAAAAAGTTAAATTGGGGTTTTGAGGAGAGTATTTTGGGTTTGGGCACATCAACGAAAAATAAACCCAGTCCCCAAACCCCCAGTGCCAATACAAAAATTTCCATAATTTTATTTCCCCAACCCCAACCCCCGACTAAGTTTCCCCTCCGATCCTTTACCGTCAGATTGTTACGGTTAAAATTTGCTGTCAAATTAAAAAATTATGCATTAGTTTTTTATCATGGAAACATAAATAAATCTATTCTTTCTATTGATTTCCGCATGGCTCACCTGGGCCGGTTTCACAAAGGGGGGAAAAAAAAAATCGAGGTTAAATTTTGGAGGTTAGCGAGCAAACCCCCTTTTTCGGTATTCACAAAAGGAGGTTAGGCATTTTTGGGGTTATTTTTAACCTCCAAATTAAACCTCTGCTATTTTTGGGGGGTAAAGATTAACCCCGGAAATCAAAATAATTAAAAATGGCCGACCTTTCTCTTTTTCAGATATTTGAGATAAATTTTAAATTAAACATCAATATTGTTGAAATCTCAGACTCAAATAAATAAACAAAAAAATTTTTTTAAGTGATAACATCCTTTGAAACTTTGAAATACTTTTAATTTCGCGCGCTTTTTGTTTTGTAAAAAAGAGTAGCTAAAAAACTTGGCCAGTAGGCCGGGGCTTACTTCAAAATACTATATATTTTCGCTGTCAGTCTATCAAAATTGTTACGGTTTATTGAGGATTAGACGCTATCTGCACTCTGCACCGAATTGAAGGGGTTTTTCCCAAAAGGTTTTGGCCAAGCCCCCAAAAGGGATTGGAACAAAAAGGGCCCAAAGAGAGTTTTACGTCGAATAGGGTTAGGTAGCCTCCCCCTAGGCCTGACCAGTGGGAGATGCGGGTTAGCCCAATCATCAAAATTGAATAAGGTAAGTGTAAATTTGAATAACCCTAATGCCTAGGCTTGGCCCTAGGCTGGGCCCCCTAGGCCTAGTTCGATACCCACTACAATCTGGAAAAATATGTAGGCTACTAGCCCTGTGCCTAGGGCTAGGGCTAGCTAGGCAGGCCCATGGATAAACCAAAAAACGGTTTTTAAAAGTTTTGCTAGGCCTGAGCCTAAGCAGAATTTTTAAAGGTTAGGCATCCCCATGTTTTACTAATACCAGCCTACGGCCTTTGTGTCAAGCTAGGCAGACTTGCCTAGTAGGCCTTTTGCCAGCTAGGGCTGGCAAAGGTAGGGTCTTTGTCAGTCTAGGGCGCCTAGGGCCTTGTGTCGGGCTGGTTTTCACCAGAACTTCTGGTGGGGCCGAAAGCATTTATGGGGTTGGGGGGGGGGGGGCGCAAAGCGCGTTATGTAAGGCAAACCAAAGAAAGGGCCTCGGGTTTTAAATTTTTCTTTAAAACCCCAAAACACGTTTAGCAACCCCCCCCTACCCCCCTAAAAGCATGCGCAAAAACCCCCAACCCCGAAAAGTACTGGGCTAGCCTAGGACCAAACCCCTAGGCGGGTTTTTAACCTAAAAATGTAAAGGTCTACCCCTACCCAATTTTTCAAGCTTTTAAGGTCTAGCCGGGTCTAGTATAGTATTGCTCTAGCCCTTAGCCTAAAAGGCATCCATAGGTCTTCTAAACAAAGTTATTATCGGTTAATTAATTTTGTTTCATTATTGATTTGGGAACCGGAGGATCATTGCCCGCAGTTGTCAGCAAGGGCTTTGGTGTCGCCGCTGTCACCACAACGGACGTTCGTGCTTTTTCCCGTGATCTAAACGTTTTCCTCGTCTGATTCAGCCCCCTAAGTAATAGGCCTACGGTAGGCCCAGGTCTAACAGAAGGCCGACTAAGATAGCCTCGGTTAATTTGTGGGCTAGGGGCTAGATTGGCAGTTTGTGAATAGGTGTAGGAGATGGCTTTTTGTTTTTAGGCCTAAGTTATTAAAAAAATTTTGAGGATCATGGAAACAAATATTCCTAAATATAGACATAGGCCTAGTACGGTAGGCACACTATCCCTATTATTTAATAAAAAATAATAATAATTCTTTATTTAGCGAAAACAGCTATTGAATCATTACATATTTCACATTTTACAACATATTACTTACATAATTTTCATTACAAAAGATAGGCCTGACTAGATATCAGTACATTTTGTTTCTAGTCGGGAGCCCTTATCCCAAAAAATAAAAAACCATACCCCTTCTAATAAAATAAAAAATTTTAGCCTATTATAATTTCTTTTTCAAAAATTTACATTGCTGAGATGAGCCTATCAAGAGAAATTTTCTCTTAAAAACTACAACTTTAATTTGGAAGTAAAAACTACAAAAGGGAAAATTTGTTAAATTCCAATCCGGAAAAAAAAAATTGATTTACTAGAAACTTCTTATTCAACCTTTAAAATAGAAACCCAGTTCTAGTGCTCTTGTGCTTTTATCATGAACGATTTAAGCCATTTTTTGGATCCGTCGTGTTACACATATGATAGTCCCGGGGGATTTAATCGACTATGAAGAGGATTTATTATCTCTAGATGTTTAATTTAGTATGGGTCCTTAATAGTTGAATCAGTAGGCTAATAAAGAAGGTAAAAATAAAAACTTTTTAAAAAAATTTTAAGTCCCTACAAGTACCCTCTCGCTGAAAATAGTTCTTGGAATGAGGGGTAGAATTATGGGAAGGCAACATAGTTTCAAAGTAAAACTGTGATATTTGGCCCTACATGAGTTGTTATGTTTTGACTTCTGAATTTTGGCAAATGAGAATTTTTTGGGAAATTTCTTAAATTTGGGTTTTGGCCTTGCCCACCCAACTAGGCCTACTTATTGTTGGGTTTTTTTCAGTTTTTAAAAGAGCATAAAAATTAAATTTAAAATACAAGTAAAAAAAAAAAAATTAACCCTTAAAAATTTTGTAGGGCCTACTAAAATATTGGTTCATAAAATTAAAAAATTTGGCCTAGGGTTAAATTATTTTCATAGGCTACAAGGTTTAGAATTAAGAGCAAAAACCCCATGACTTTCATTCAATGTGCACAATAGGTCACAGTACCGTAGGTATTTATTTATGTATCAAAAACATGTCTAGGCCCACTATTTGGGAACTACATTTTGGGTTTTGGTTTGTACTTGTAGCTGAGAGAAATAATTTACATAATTTTTTACTTTTTCGGTGTGTTGAAACGAATTCCAAAATACCGGTACCCGTGCGGTGTGCCTCTCCCCTATGCCTCCAGCCCTCATTCACCCCGGGCTGGACGCCGCGTCAGTGCCTGCGTTAGCTACCGAGGGATTAAGTGTGAAATCAATTTAAAGCGCTACCGATTCTATTGGATCAAGTCAAACTCTCAAATCTTTTGTGGTTTTTGGTAAAATAATGATCTCTTTGGGTTTGGGAAAATGACAAGCAGAGTCTTTTGGTTTAATAATTTTTTAAATAAATAACTATAGAAGTTTATTTCAATATTTTTGTTTTTGCAAAATCTTTAAAAACTAAAATGTTCTGGACAGTCCCTGGACCCCCCCTTTGCATGTGCCATAGTGGCCAAACATAAACTTGGAGAAAAATAAATTCTCTTATTTACCAATTATTATATTTTCGAAAGCCAAATTTGCAGTCTGAAAAAAATATTTTACATGGGAAACCTTAAAAAAAATGCTAGGGAATTTTTTATTGTAAATTTTTAGGTACCTGCTTTTAAACATAAGAGTTTTTAATGGGTGTTTTTCTAGGTTAGGCTTTAAAATTTTTTAAAAAATTTCAACCTGGCAAGTCAGTTTAAAATTTTCCTTGCCCCGAGATCATTCGAAGTTGAAAAAAAGTGAATTGAATTTTTTGATAAAATATTTTATGTTTGATTTATTCCCAGAAAATTTTAAATCTTCTTCTTTTCATATGACCCCCAAACACCTACTTGGCCATCCGGGCAAGAAAAGTATTTTTGGTTGCCCGTACCTGCATAGTTAGTTGTCTTGGGGGCTATCTGGCTCTGGGCATATGAATTTTTCTAGCCTGTAGGGAGTTTAAAAAATTTTAAAAATTTAAGGTAAAGATAGGCCTCCATATTTTCCTTGTGCTTCTTCTTTGCGATTTAATACAGTATGAAAAAAAAAAATAATTTGAACATTTAAATTGGTTTTACCCTATATTATCTTGTAATTTTTTCAATTCCCAATTTCCCCCCCATTTCCCCCCCGGGATACCAGGGTTGATGTTACCAATGGTGGGCCCTGGTTTGGGTTTACAAGTTCATCATTTATGGGGGGGGGTTCTCTGACCAGTTTTGCTTTCAATTACACTTAAAAACTGGATCATTATTAAAAAAAAAAAAAAATTGTGAATTTTTTTTTAAATATTTAATATGGATGCAATCCTAGCTAGGTTTTAAAAACTGAGTGTGTGTGTTTAATAAAATTTTACAAAAGAATGGGACAAATGAATAATTATATTATTTTTTATGTAAAAAAAAAGGTAAATTCAGAAAAAAAATTCTAGGATTGAGACACCCACAAAAAAGAGGCCTCTATTTTATTGTATTGGTGTGTTTAATTGTGTGTTGTAAAATTATTGTGTTTTAGAAATGGTATTTTTTTTAGTTGAATCATTTTAAAAAACGTTGAAAATTTTTTAGGCAGTAAAAATATTCAAAAAAGCGTAAAATACGGCTAACCCTTGGGGCGGGGGGAATATGGCGAAAAAGCTTGCCCCCGACATTTTTATTATGTTTTAAAAAATTCAGAAATTAAAAAAATCCACCCCATGGGTCTCCCACTTCCAAAAACTGGTTTGAACCCCATCGAGGGATTTTTAATTTCTGAAAGTAATTTTTATAAAAATTAACAATTTCCCCTGCGGGAGTTTTCCGAAACCAAAATTATAAAATTTATTTATAACAAATTATTTGACTCCCTGCCAAAAATTTATGCTGGCAAATGGCAACACTATCCTGCTAGTCACAATATTTTAATTATTAGGGGGAGGGTGAAAAAAAGGGGTTTTGGAATGACTTTTTTGATTTGGGTCAAAAACACGTTAAGACATGATTTTTTTTTTGCAACTAAAATATTAAAAAAATTTTTAAAAACGACCCAACGCTCATCTAACGTTAAAGGGGTTTTAGGGGAAAACAGGGGGGTATATCGCTTGCCTCCCCGTTTAATTTTTTTTATTTTCATTTATTTTTTAATGTATCTTCAACACAAAAATTTATGCTAATAACCCACTTTCCCAAGCATCTCCCTCATAGTTGTGTGGAATTTCAGGGGAATCTAGAAACAATAACATTGTTTAGGGGGTTTGGGGGGAAAAACGTGGTTTGTGGAAAGAAGATATTTTTTTGTGATTTAAAAAACATTTACAAAAAAAATTTTAAATAAGTAATTTTAAATGCATAATGTATTTTGGGACAAAACAATACCCATTCCAATTTTTTAAGGGGGGGTTTAGGGGTTGTTTTTTTTTGACTTATAGCTTGCCCTCCCCGGGTTATTTAAAAATCATATTTTTTTTATTATACCATGTCAAAAATTATGGTGGAAAATAGAAATGCAATATTCTGATGCTGATACATAAAATTTTAACTTATTTTTTGAAACACTAAATTTAAATAATATATTAATAAATAATAAGTAGAAATAAATAATTTTTGAGAATAAAACAATTTTTTACACATTTTTTCTTAACATTTACACTAAAAAAACACAAAGATTTGCAATATTATGAAATTTAAATTTTGTACCCCAAAAAATCTTTAAAAAACCTTTTCTATTGGTTGTATTGAAAGCGACAATCTTATTGGCTGAAATTCATGACGTCATCAATTGCGTCATCGTTTGAGCTTAGTTTTTACCTCTGGCTAACCTCCACAGTAAAAATGCGTTTGTGAATACGGAAACAGGGGTTAAAAAGGAGGTTAAATTTGGGGGTTAGAGTGGAGGTTAAAACGGAGGTAAGATTCTTTACCCCCGAAATTTAACCCCGCTTTGTGAATCCGGGCCCTGGAGGTCAAAATTAAATTTTGAGAATTGGTTTTCTGGATATGGTTTCTAAACACCTTAAGCTTCAGCTATAAGGACAAATAGATTTCTCAAATAACAGTTGGTGTCCGTTTTTTTTTTGTCAAACGGTACAAATATGAGTTTTTTGGAGTTTTGTATCGTCTGACAAAAACAATCGTACATCAACTGTCATTTCAGAAATCTATTTGTCCTTATAGCTAGAGATAAGTTTTTTTAGCGTTTTAGGTTTTTGATGCAACAAAATGCTAATTTTGACGATTTAAAATGCTAATTTTACTAAAAATAATGTTTTTAATGCCTATTGAGAACTAGTTTAGTAATGTATTCTAGCGTTTTATGTGACTATATTGAATTAAAATGTTCCTACAATTCATCATTTACCAGAAGAAGTTTAAGAAACACCCTACATTTAGGGTTTTGGTGGAAAAGAAACCAATTGATGCTACAAAATGCTAAATTTGTCAAAATTAATGCTAAATTTTCTAAATTTAAGTGCTAAAAAAACGTATCTCTACTTATAGCTGAAGCTAAAGGTGTTTAGAAATTATAGGCCTATCCAGAAAACCGATTCTTAAAATTTAATTTTGCACTAGATGTGCTGGCTACACAAGGCTATGTATTGTCAAAAAACTACGTATAATGGTAAATAGTGAACTTATGTCCCCCCCTTCATTTCTCCCCCCCCCCCACCTGTTTTATTAAGGTATACTCTTTCATTCAGCCAACTTTCATAATGGTTTTGACCATAGGGTGATAACAATTATTGTAATTATTGTGTAGCTATTATAGCTTTAAATGGTTTTGGAAAGAAATATTTGACACTTTATAAGAACACCCAACCTAATACCTCCTTTTCCAGCCACTGTTTGAGAGATTTGAGGTATTGAAAGAAGCCTACTCTGAAAATTTAAAAAACTATCGGCAAACCAGGGGGTGAGACTCGACTGGACTCGACTTCCACGTGGTTTTGAATTATCTGATTCCGTCCATAAAGAAACATTTCCGACATTTGGTAGACTCGAGTTTCGTTTCCGATTTTCGGAATCATTCCGTGACTTGCGTCTGTGGCAAGGATTTAACCATTGTTGAGCCAATCGGAAGCTTCGTTATAAAATAATTAGTGTCCACCGCCATGATTATGTTAGAAGAAACCAGCAAGCTGCATATTTATAAAGCAGTGAGTTTCTGTGCAGCCGTGTTTTGTCTTTTTATCTTGTGAACGCGAACAACGTCAACTTTGAGGTATGATTGTTAATTATTACTTTATAACTAAATAATAATGAAAACAAAATATTGTGCAACAATAAACAATTTATAAAGTTTCAAATTAGTGTACTGTGGACCAACAAATCAAGGAATATCCCGGTATTTAAGCAAAATATGATGCTATGTTATCGAAATAAAAATGGAGGATTTTGTTGTTTACAAATTTTCAACCGTCGAAAGTGTTTCCGACAGCTAAATAGCAGACGGAATCGAAAGGTTCGTAGAGTCTACCGATTGTCGGAATAGGGCACGGAAATCAACCAAACCACGCGGATTCGGCGTCGAGTCTCACCCCCCAGTACGTAGTCGTTTGACTGGTACAAAACTAACTAGCCTAAGAGAAAATTTGTTTACAAAAACAAAAACACAAAAGTAGGAATTTCATGAGAAATATTTCTTTGATTGAACCCAAATTCATAACATCCAACGTAACAAAGTAACTTATCGTTTTTGTAAGGGAACTATGAATAATGAAGCATGCTGCATGATGATTGATTGTTTAGATATTGCTTAACGTCTCATATTAATGCACTTTGGCTATTCAAGACGATGTGTGGTGATAGATGAGGATGAAGTATGAACAGAAGGGAGGAGAGGAAACCCGGTACCGGCATGTAGCCTACTCCTTTCGAAAAGTACCAAGGGGACCAATTGGCTTTACGTCCCATCCGAAAGGACGGTGTAACCTTGACAGTCATATAGGTTCCTCCACTAACCCGGACTGCGAAGCAGATGTCGAGAAGAACAAAGTCGTTACACTAGCTCTCGAACCCTCCATCTGCTCTAACCAGCGGTATAGGCGAGTATCAGGGCAGATCGGTCACCCGCACTACCCCTGACCACACCCGATTCTGCTTAACTTTGGTGTTCGAGTGGGAACCGGTTAAACGACCTCGGCTAAACCGCTGGCTATGATGATTGATGAGTAATGACTGATGACCAAGTTACTGTTTGGGTCATGAAAATGAACATTCTTGAAAGTGTTATAGATAGTTTATTCAATTCAGTGTGTATATATTTTAAAATTATAACAGTAAAACACTTGATAGACACATCAAATAAATAAAATGTAACAGAAATAATATATAGGATCTCCTACAGTATTCGGATAATATCCAGTAAACAATAGTTACACTCACAAATTACTGTAGTACCGTAGTCCGTAATACAATTTTCCTAGGTAATAATGATTATTTTATGAGTAATGTAAATTCATGACTGATGATGTGATCAATGAAACGTGATACGTGACATTCCTTAAACCACCAACACCCACTTGGAATGATAGCCCATGCTGCTCATCTCTGGCCAAAGTTGAGGTACCGTGGACTTTCAGTAGACATGGACCATTCCATACAAGAAAGTCCAAAAGAGGATGTATGTCTGGAATAACTGATTAAGGATAATATAAGCCTCCTGTACACAGAGTATTATGACTGATTGCTAAGGGATGGATGAGTAACAATAATACCGAATACCGCAGCAATGATAGCTTTTTACAATGATGAAACACTTATAGAGTAGGTCAGATTTAAGATCATGATTTTTAGGACTATACACTACTCACAATAAAACAAAGATTACGATATTTCAAAGGTTAATCAACCTCCTTCATCAGGTTTTATTGTTATAGTAAATATATAAGTAAAAAAACCTGATGAAGGAGGTGGATTAACCTTTGAAATATCGTAATCTTTGTTTTATTTAGAGTAGGCCTAGTGTATAGTCCTAAAAATCATGATCTTAATGATAGCTTTGTTGTTAATATGATCGGAAAACAAATGACGAAGATTTCAAACAAGTTGTGATGGTGCATGCAGGTGAAGAACAAAACCAAAGATTTCTGCAGTGGTGGGCAATGGCTGTGGCTGCTTTGGGATATTTGATTTGACAAAAAATGCAATGACCGACCATTGCCATGGTGAATACACCGGTTCTCGATACGATTGATAACCATTAACCGATGTTTAAAACCAATAGTCTGCAATACCAGTGACTTTTTTTCTGGAACTTTTCCTGAACCCAGATTTTATTAGATTGTTACTACACTTTGCACATAAATTATGGTGATGTATAATATCGTCTCTAAAAGGCACATTTTTTCCAACTACTATATATATCACAAAAAATCCAAAGAAATTAAATTGATTTTTAGGATTTTGGATTTGTGTAAAATCATCAAAATACTCAAAATAGGTCAATAGAGTAGTCAAACTAATATCCCACCAGAGCGCAGAACGGTCGGGGTTTGGTCACCGTTGTCTGGACGTTGATAAAATATGAATTTTTACAACATTTTGACGGCAGTGCATTATTGTTGTGGTAGGTAACAGATTTCCCACCAGAGTGCAGAACGATTGACGTTTGGTCACCGCCAAGTGTAAGTTCCACTGGAACCACAATGTAAAGAGTCCTGTGACCAAACCCTGATCATGCGATTCTAGCGGAGAATCCGACGAGCCAGCTTGGCATTGCCCTATTGGTAAATTTTGGAATTTATTTGTGCGTAATACGCAATAATGTTTAGTACCTAATATTCAACTATAGAAGAGTGTACCATATCCTTGCTTAACAATTAAGTACCCAAAATTGCATATCAATATAACAACTGGAAGCAGGAAAAGTTCCCAAAAAGTTTTCAAATACTATAAATAGGTATTACATAGTTAACTGCGTGGTCAATAATTTGGATGTTGGCCGGTTGGGTGATAACTGATATTGGGTTGCCTAAGTGTGCCCCTTTAGAAAACTATCCTTGAATTGACGCCCTTAGCCACTTGCAGAGAAGAAAACATTGTGCATCAGCATAGCCCTACAAAAAAAGTTCTAGTATTGGAGAAAAATAATTGAAGTACCCGTACCTAGATAAATAAATAAATAAAATAAATTGTATTTAGAGTCTACCCACTCAGTTATATATAACTGATTTTCAGTGGTTAAGACAATAAATCTAAGCAACCAAGCCAACCCTGTAGGCCCCGACGCAATCGACGAGTGAGCGATAACCAACCAAAGATCGATATTTTTAATAGGAAATACAGCAATCAGTGGTAATGGACAGTGCAAACACCCGCGGATCAACGCCAGAATCAACAAGGCCGATTCAGAACAACTCTGAATTTATTATGTACTTCTTTGCTAGGACGGCTCCAAAGTCACCATTTACAAACTCCTGATGGACTGAAGTCCAAATCAGAAGTTAAAAAACTTCTGACTTTGGCGGGAATCAAACCCTGGACCTTCTGCATTGGAAGCAGATATATGCTAACCACAAGACCAACGAGCCACACAAAAAAAATCTAATCACATTTTAAATTTAATGGAGATTGATGAAGTGAGTACCTATTTCCTGCCACTGCAGAGGGGCATAGTTCAGTAGGCCTAGACTTATTATGTAGGCTACCGTTCCTAACTACCAACATTTTGTAAAAGGATACGAAAAGACCCCCGAAGAACCCGTTTGTGAGAAGTGATTGTCGACTGATGAAATATTTTTTCCAGTGTGAGCCGGCTTTGAAAAGAATGAGGCACTGAAACAAAACAATACAAACATTTTATATGACCCAAAAGTAATTAGGGCCTAATTATTAATTACGGTAATTCAACATTAAAAAATTAAAACTTCGGGATACTTTTTTCAAGCTTGGCTGAAACGGAATTCCGACATAAGGTAATAGATAACTTATATTGAAGAAGAAACACGATCCCTACTGTTAATGTGTAGGCCTAACATTAGGCTTCAGGGCTGTCTAAAGGGTATAAAAACTTCAATTTGAAGGATGGCAGATAACATGGGAAGCCCTGGCCCCTGAGGTACAAAGTTACAACTAGATACCTGCCAAGTTTTAAATTCCCAAATTCATAAATAGTCCCCGAACAGACTTTTAAGGGGGAAACGAGGGGTCTGGGGGGCGAGCCCCCCCAGCAAAATATGGAGTCCGGAGCAAACCCTCCGGATTTCTTTTACAATCTTGGTGCAATTTGGTGTGTTTTAGTGAGTTTTGGGGACACTTTAATAATTTTTTTTCTTGGGGGCTAGGGCGGGCGGCCCATGAGGGGGAGGGGGTTACACATACCAAGGAAGGCAAGAAACGTGAAATTCACGCAGTGTGCCAATTTTAAATATAAAAACACAATTTTTTGTAGAAGAAAAAAAATTGAAATTTTTTGAAAAATCTGTAAAACTGACAGGGCAGTTTGTCAAATCGTAAATGACTACAGTTTTTCGTAAATTTTACGAATAATTCGAGTAATTCGTAAAACTTGGCAGGTATCCTACCGTATGCAACTAGATTTAAAATATTTTTTAGAATGTCATATGAAAGAACATAAATTTTTAACAAATTTTGGACTTATCTACCAATATTTTGAGCTAAGTGCCCCGCAAGATATTTAAAGAGTGCACTGCCCCTTAAAAAAATAAACTGGGAAAAACATTTCCGGTGTATATTAGGCCATT
The DNA here is from genome assembly GCA_024449915.1 of Sweltsa coloradensis. Taxonomy (NCBI): domain Eukaryota; kingdom Metazoa; phylum Arthropoda; class Insecta; order Plecoptera; family Chloroperlidae; genus Sweltsa; species Sweltsa coloradensis. Next base: position 185,063 of record JAMZAV010000359.1, on the reverse strand, counting down.
CTATTAGCCTTAATATTATTGTAAACCATCAATTGATGGCGGGCCCATAAAATATAAATACAATTATCATCAAGCGTTCTATAAGCCTACACAAGAGTTTAAGATAAGATAACCACATGCCCCAACTATTGAAAACATTTGTTACTTACTACTAACATATTGCGTAGGTACATACTAAGCACAAAACATATAAGGAATTTCTAGCTGCGAGAGCATGTGTGCTGAATTCAGCACTAGATGTTTGCCGGCACTCCTGCCCCTGGCTGTTAGGGCCTACTAACGGATTTAACGAAGTCACTTTTCAGAGAGTTGAATGTCGTGTACAAAGCCGAGCAACTTGCGTTAGGCCTAGCTACAAAAACAAAAGTTCAGAGTGACAGTGCTACCGGTACTGCAAGACGTTTATCTTTTGATATTCTATTGATTGAAACATATAGGAAAAAGATGTAGAACTTCAATTTCTATGGGGAATTGCATAGTACTAGTATTACCTGTGGTAGGCCTACTACTAATCTGGTCCCTTACGTAAGATTGCAAAACTGTAGTCATGTAGCAGAACTTGGTAGAGGCTTAATTATCAAGCCTACAGGACTTGTAGGCCATGGAATGCTCTTCCTTTTGAGTTAAGGCAGATTTTCTCATTACACACTTAATTAAATTTGCCCTAAACACACATATTTTTAGTCATTTACATTACAAAATTAATTCTAGCAACTTTTCACTGACTCATTTATTATAATTTATAATATTAGCTCACTCAAGTGTTAAACTTTTATTTTAAGTCAACATGGTACCCTTTCTTTTAAAACCATGTCAAGTTTAAATAGACCATGGATCTATCAAGGGCTTACAGTTACAGTGAATCTGATTTTCCATACAAATACTGTAGCCTACCTGCTGCCCTGGCATCTTAGGTAGGCCTACCGGTACGTCTAAGTAGTAGATGAAATCGGTTCCTGTAGGCTTAGGCGTACATGCTTACTGCAACTAAATCACTAGTTATTATAAAAACTGGCCAAGGGGGAATCAATAGCTCTATGCTTACCCAAAGACCAACCACAGCAAACACGTAGAAACCGAATCCGTAGAAGCCAGTGAGGCCGAGAACTCCTGCAGTACCACCCGAAAGTGCAGCCATGGATGTACGACAGTATTCCACGACACCGGAATTATTTCTTACAGCGGCTTCACTGTATGCCACGATCTCTGAAAAGTTAAGAATAATTATATCTACAATATATGTATAGCAACTGAGCTGTCATCAAATGATTGAAAGCCTATAGACACGGTCTCGGCATGGGGATGGGTACAAAATCAGAATTATAAATCTCTGTATTATTTGCAATACGGTAACCTAGACCTATAGGCACTTGGCAGGTATTTTAGGTGAAAATAAAAGTCAATTAACGTTTTTATTACATATTATGTACCCAAATAACAAATGAGTGGACAAAGGACTGATAGACAGGGTTAAAGTATGTACATAGTAGGTATGTGAAAGCTGTGTAAAAACATAGTTTGGGATGTCAGGGTGGTTCCAAATAACAAAAGGGCTGAGGCAGAGAAGTGTGCTGTCCCCACTGCTATTTATAATAGTAATGGATAACATTCACAACAAGGTAAAGATGGAGGAAATGGAGGAGGTAGAGGTTATGCTGTTTGCCGATGATTTCGTGGCGTGGTCAGAGTAAGAGGAGGTAGGCCTACTCAACAAATACACAGACCTCTGGAAGAGGCACATTGAAGAGGCCGGCATGAAGATAATTGGGTGAGCAAGAGCAAGGTTGTTACTATGCCAGGAGAGAGAGACGTAAGGAACTATCATGCAAAAATCAAGATTGGAGAAAGAGCCCTGGAAGTGGTGGAGAGTTTTGGATACCTAGGAAGTTAAATAATGGCAAGCGGGAAGATAAAAAAGGAAATTACCAACAGATAACAGAATACAAAAGCCAAGAAACTTCTACCAATGTGTAAAAGGCCTGGTGTGGGATAGGGAAAATACCCATACAGTGCAAGATGACACTATACAAGACCTATTTCATACCGATCCTCACATATGCGGCAGAAACCTGGACTATGGGTGATAGAGAAGAAAGCCAAATACAGGCGGCGGAGATGAGATTCCTGAGGAGCACAGTGGGCAAGACAAGATTAGAATTAGAAATACGAACATCAGAGAGATGCTTGGGGTGGAGAAAATAGATGACAGGATGGGAAGGACATGGCCGAGATGGTTTGGGCATATGAAACGAGGAATGACAGGAGAGAGGATGCCCAGGAGAATGTATGAGAAAAGGATTGAAGGAGGAAGAAGAAGGGGGAGACCAAGGAAGAGATGGAATGAGACCATAGCAAGAGACCTACATACTAGAGGAGAGAGCTGGGAGGATGTAGCAGAGACACGATTGTGGTAGGATAGAAAGAAGTGGAAGTATGTGGTTGCAAAACCCAAGCTGACCCTGCCAGAAGTAGGAAACGGCAATGGATAATGATGATGATGTACCCAAAAGCGGTGAATTAGTGGTGAAAATAATTCATTTAGTTGAAAGCTCATAGGCCTATCTCTCTCCCCCCAGATATTTTTGAAAATTTTGGGTGTGGGACCTTGTAAAAGAAATGCAGATTATATAGTAGTGGTTCCAACAAAAGAATGTATGGCTCAATATTGTTTTCCAGCCTAACAACTTTGTCAACTCGCTCTCTGTCAACTCAACTACTGTAGGCTACGCTTGGCGCTGCATTGTTTAAAACACCGCCGTGGATGTATGTCTGGATGTATGTATGTAGGCCCCTATGTGTAACCAGACGGCGTTGGTTTGACACAGTTCTGACGTCATAGTCGTTTTTGCCGCTCTTAGAATATTTAAATAAATGCTGTTTTTAAAACGGCTACCTAAATCATTGGATTATTATTTCACGGAAAAACAAAGTACCTAGATAGGTCTATTTGTAATCGGGACGAAATACTCTTCTAAAAAATATATTTGTACAGTATTTGATGAAAGTGGAATATTCCCTTTTGTGAAGAATTATTAAGCGGACCGGAATTACTTTGGACTTGGTAATTTTTAAATGATTGAGCAGTATTACCTACATGGTTTGTGGAGTGATAAGTCGGCACAAGTTCATTTGGGTATGTTTATACTGGTCATTTGAAAGGTTTGTGTTATTGACATTAGGCCTAATGTTGTTGGGGGGGGGGGGAATGATGTTTTGTAGGGCCTAGTGCTGGCAACTAAAGCTTTTCCCGGGGGTTGGGGGGGCAACACCCTTTAAATAGTTAGGGCCTAGTTGTGCATCGAACTTCATTTTGGAATTTACCGTAGTTGATAACATTGGTTTAGGCTGGATTTGAGTTAGAAGATGGCTGCGTCTGGAAGTGATGGTGGTTGCAGGCTGCTTGTTATGTGTTGTTAGTAGTAGGCCTACTCAGTACCTGTTGTTTTGTGTTTTATTTTGTAAACACTTGTGTGCGCCTGTTTAAAAATGATTTAAAATTGCTCCGTTATGGTTCTTCTGGTGTTTTTTCAACCAAAAAAGGAATAAAAACATTGCCTAGTACACAAATCCTTCTTTTTTACCATAGCCCTATTTTATAGGCATAGGCCTACACAAGCCTAGCCTAGGCTCTGGGTTTAAGGTCGAGGCACAATTGAAACTGGAATGATTTAACGATAACAGGAAATTAACATTGGGCAAAGGGCTTTGTACAAAAATCTTGTTTTGTATCTAACTTTAGATCAAACTTCCCGTTATTGTTACCGACAATGGACAATTGTGCATCGAGCTAGGCCTAGGGCTAAACAGAGGGAAAAACAACTAGGGAGGGATAAGCCTAGCAAGTCGTTTTGAGCAATGATGGCTGGGTTGCAGTTTGTGGTGGCTTTGTGTATTTAATATCCCTTTGGAGGCCTTTGGGGTGGTTACCCAATGGCAACAATGGCTGTGTCGATGTTCATAAAGTATCATTCACAACTAGTTCTAAGGCGTAAGGTGCAAGGTCTAAGGTGTAGGCCTAAGGCGTAAGTCGTAAGAAATGCTAGGCGTTCACAACAACCATGCCATTTTTCATTGCTCCTGCGTATTGAGCATGCGCGTACAATCAGCTGTGGAATGAAATAAGCAGGAGTGGGGAGTTTCCTTGTTTGTGATTGGCTCGTCGTAGGAAACCTGTCGTAAGAATTGGATTTTGGGCAATTGGTTACGACATAAACCTTAGCCCTTGCAACTTAAGGGGTATACTATAAAGTCTCTTGGATGATAATAAAAACAAACAAAACAAACAGACGTGTTGTGAACGTTCTGATTGAAACACATACTCGGCAATACAAAATATTACGTCTTAGGCCTTGCGCCTTAGAACTAGTTGTGAATGATGCTTAACATAACAACAATTCCTAACGGTTACAAATGGGCTCTTCCGCCCGGTGGCAACCACTCGGCTCACTCCTCCTAGACCTAATTACTGCCCTCCCCTAAACACGATCTAAATTCCCTCAAAGACCCACTAGCTAGGGCCTACCACATTCCAAGAAACCATACCGACCCAGATCCGTTTACTACTTTCCGCTGGAACTTCCATAAATAATCCCCCCATACCGCTGTAAAGCCCCTCCTGAGATAAGGCCTAGGCTAGGCCCTAGGGAATCTATGACTACGTTTATCAGGAAGGCTGGGCTCGGACTACTCGGTACGAGCTCGTTCGGTGCGAGCTTATTTAGCTTGATAAACACTCTGATGATGCGCACCCGTCTCGGCTCGCGCTCCCTTTTCAGCTCGCAACACAAACCGAGCCAGCTCGGTTGATACGATCTGAAATTTGACTGCTAAACTCAATCAAGCTCAAATATGCGAACTCGATGCCATTTTCTTTGTAATCTTCCAATCACAGCCACTGCTTCCAACAACAACAGCAATAACCGTCACAAACAGCTGTGCATTGATATATTTAGCAAGCGGTGATATTTCTAAACCTTTTAGCTCGGACTGAGCTAGGCCTAGTCCTATCTGAAAGTTCTTGATAAACATTAGCGAACTGAGATTGGAAATCCAGCACGCACCGAGTAGTCCGAGCTCGCCTGATAAACGTAGTGAATGATAGGCCCTAGGGGCCTAGCCAGGATGTAGGCCCCTAGCAAAGCCCCTAGGCTAGGGGGTTCTTGTCGGAAACTAACCTAACCTAAGCCTAGGGCCTAGGCCACACACAAGGACTTCGGCAAGACCTGGGCCTAGGCCTATAGCCTTTTGGAAGGCATATTATTAACCCGTAAATTCTTGTTCAATAATGATGATAAAGATTGTAAGTGTACTGAATTTAAGATGACGCGAAAAAGACTTACCTCCCGACTTGTCCAATTTCGTTTTCACTCTTCCTGTAGCCATGTTTATTTCTTCCAGTGTCATGAAGCCACCGCTCTCGTTACTTGTCGCACCGTTTTGACAGCCACTGCCTTCTTCTCCACCATCCGTGCCTTCTGGATCATTACATCGCTATGCGATCTTCTTTTGTCTAAGTATCTTGATGGCCGATGTGGGCTAGGCTGTAGATGTCACTTGACTGTTGGATCTTATCAGTGTTTTTATAATGTCGTTTTGATATTAATGTATTTGAATTTAAAGCCTAAGAACTTTAAAATTCAGAATGTAACGTGTTCAAGAAATGAAGGAAATTATTAACTTCGGGCTACCGTGGACATGATGGCTTCAGGAACCGAAGGATATAGAAGGTCGCGAGGACCATGCATTTGGTGTGTCAATGCTATGAAATGGGTTCCCGTTTTGTTCATAGTAACAATCGTATGTTGGTCGTACTATGCATACGTTATACAGCTATGCATGCGTAAGTTCATTTTGGTTTTGTATAGGGCCTAGAGCGTTATTAATTAATGCTCGATGCCCAAGGCCAGCCTAGGCCTAGGCCCGTGACTTAAGCCTACTTTCTGATCCTAGGCCTAGGCCTAGCCCTAGCCCTAGCGTAGGCTACTGCCACTCCCCCTGCATGTCAACACTGAATTCTCTAGGGCTAGGGACCTAGGCCTAACTGTTTAGGGAATGGGTTTCAAGACATTTTACGGTCGTAGAGCTAGAGCGGCACTCTAGGCCTAGGCCAATCAGAGATCAGCAGCAGGACTGGACCCTACAACAACAACAACAACAATTCCACATTCCTACCGAGCCAGGGCCCCTATTCAGTAACTTCACGGGTTCAACTCTGTCACGGGACCGACTCGGTAGTAACAGTAATCGTTCCGGTTGTTGTTGGTCGAGGTCGAAAGGTATGATTTACATGGCCGTGGACGGCCAAATGTGAACAAATGATTCGCAGTCAGTTGTCAAATATTCGAAATGACATAGATGTGTGTAGGCCTATTATTTCCAATCGGGGAGAAATTGGATTTAAATTGTATAATTTCATGAAAAAAGGGAACGCACGGGACTTTTAGGGGTAGGGGCCCTTACTAAAGGTAGGTTTTCTTTGAGCATACTATTATTATTCGTTTGAGAAAGTTAAAAATCTGGTTGTGTTTACGTGTAGGCCAAGCCTTATCATCCACCATTTTATACAAATATGCCGAGTCGGACTCGGTTGTCACGGATTATATCGCAACGATATCGACCTCAACTGGGTTGATCACTTACAAGTTACAACCGAGTCGATTACGGTAGAAAACGCCTGGGTCCAACTCTGTCAGAGTTAGCCTATAGAATCGCAGTCCAGGTAAGGGTTTGCTTAAAGCGCAGATTGAGATAGGACATTTCATTTCATTTCATTTCTTTATTACGTACAATTGAATCATGCTAGATGATATTTTGGTATTTTGGTATTTTGGTTTCTTCCCCTACAAATGACTAAAGTCGGTGGTAGGTTTGTTATCTCCTTCCTTTCTTCCTTCCTTACTTCCTTCTTATTGTAATTCCATTTCCTTGTTCCTTCATACTTAGTCATTCCCCTTCTACATAGGGTAGGCCTATCCCTTCTTCTAGGCTTGCCTTATTCACTCTTCTCTACTCCTTTGCACTTATGCACTTTACATGCCCAGTTTCTTTCATCTTGCCCTTAGCTTCCCTTTCTCTCTCTCTTCATATCCCATCTTGGGCATGATCTAGTCTTGCCTGTTCCCTAGACCCTGTTCAGGATTTACCTTCGGCAGCAGCTTCATTTGTTTCTTAGAGCCTTTCCGGGTTTTCTCCTCCACACCTCCCTCTGGTAAGCCATTCCATTCGACCACCGTTCTAGCCAGGAAGGAGTATCTGCCTATGTCTGTTGCCCATGCTCCCCTCTCATACTTCCACTTGTGATCCCCTCTGGCAACATAGTTTGCCCTCCTTAGTTGGCTATTTATTTCCCCCCAACCTTCATGAGCCCTGGTCACCCTATACATTTTCCCTAATCTATCGATCCTTCTCCTTTCCTCCAGCTTTTCCCATCCTAGATCCTGTACATGGTTGTAACACTATCATATGTCCTTACAAGCTGCCCATTTATCACCTCCTCCTTCCACCTGTTACCCTTTCCCTTAGGACCCTTCTTGCCGCTCTTTTCTGCACTGCCTCAATTTCCTCTATTTCCCCTTTCCTATATGGATCCCATACAGACCCAGCGTACTCTACAACAGGTCTTACCAACGTTTTATAAGCGTGCCCCTTTAACTCACTACTGGCTCCTTTCAATGTTCGCATTACAAAGTTCAGACATCTAAAACCCTTTTTTGTGGTAGCATTCACATGGACCTCCCAGCTTAGCTTACTCTGTAGCCATACTCCTAGGTATTTAAATTTTTCCACCTTCTCAAGATCATTCCCCATTAATGAGTATCCATCCCCTAACCCTTGTACCTTCCTCTTCCTTGTAAATCTTATCCATTTGCATTTGTTTACGTTTAGGCTCATCTTATTCCCCACTACCCATTCACCAAGCCTATCCAAGTCCTGTTTCAGGTCATCTACGTCCCCTACTACCTTGATTATTCTGTAGATAACGCAGTCATCTGCAAAAAGCCTTACCTTCGCTCCCATTCTGTCTGCTATGTCATTAATGTATATTGCGAACAGAAGAGGCCCCCGCCCACTCCCCTGGGCACCCCTGATGTCACTTCCACCTCGTCTGATAGGTCCACCCCCACCTTCACCCTCTGTCTTCTGTCATTAAGAAATTCCTTGACCCATCTGTTTACCCATAGGTCATCTATGACCCCCTCCAGCTTCCCTATTAGTTTATCATGTGGAACCTTGTCGAAAGCTTTTTCGAAGTCAATGAACACTGCGTCCACTATTTCCCCTTTATCAAGTGAGCTACCAATGTCATTAACCAATCCCATGAGCTGCGTCTCGCATGAGTATCCCTTCCTAAATCCTGTTGGCTTTCATTCAGCCATTTTTTATCCCTTATAATCCCCTTAATAATCCCCAACTACCCTTTCCATGATTTTCGACCCCACTGATGTCAAAGATATTGGTCTATAGTTTCCTAGTTTCCCCTTCTCCCCCCCTTTGTGGACAGGTATCACAATAGCCTCTCTCCAGCTGTCAGGCACCTCCCCTTTCTCAAGTGAAGCCTCTATTATATTACACATGTACAGTGCCGTCTCCCCCATTGCCAGTTGGAGAAAGTCTCCCGTGAGGCCATCATTACCCGGGGCCTTCCCTCTCTTTAGTGGGCTATCACCTTAGTCACCTTATCAACGTTCACCGAGATTTCTTCACCTCCCCTTCCTTCCCTCAGTCCCTTGTTGTTATTTTTATCTCTATCTTGGAAGACCTCAGCATAGTATTTATTAAGAGCCTCCGCTTTATCCTTATTATCCACAAGTAGAGTGCCATTATCCCCTTTTAGAACTGGTAAGCCCCCTCTTTTTCCTCTCTTTCCCCTTACGTAGTTATACATCCTATTCCAGCTTCCCTGTTTATCCTCCTCATCCATCATGTTAGTCAAATGCTTCTCCCATCTCTCCCTTTTAGTTCTAACTAGTTTCCTCTCGACCTCTTTAAAATTTTCTCTGTCTTTCTCATCCCTTGTTCTTCTATACTTATTGAATAGCTTCCTTCCCTTCTTCTTTAGTGCCCTTATATGAGTATTGTAGTAAGGAGGATCATCATTAGGTTTATATTCCCTGTTTGGTACCCAGTTTTCCCTGGCCTCCTTGCATAGTTCTACAAAACCACCCCACATTTCCTCTACACTCCCTCTCGCTTCTCTCCACCCTTGATATTTCTCCCTTAGGAATTCCCTAATGCTTTCTTTATCCGCCTTTTTGTACATCCACGAAGTCTTTTTCTCCTCGTCATTCCTGGTTACTGCGCCCCCTTCAATCACTGCTAAAACTGCCTTATGATCACTTATACCGTTAATAACTGCACATTCAAGCCAGCAATCTGTAGGTCTTACCATAATCACATCCAGAAGATTCCCTCCACTCTTATTTTCTCTTGTGATTCCTTCTACAATCTGCTCAAATCCTTCATTTATTATTAAATTTGCCATCTTCTGGGCCTTACTTCCAGTGTTAACCACTCCCCCTTCCCACTTTACATTGGGCATATTTAAATCCCCTGCTATGATGATTTTATTATCCCCTCTGATCCTATCTCCAATTGCTGTTAGAATCGAGTAATCATTATTCCCTGGTGGCCTGTAGGCTGCCATTACCTCAATTTCCTTATTCCCTTCCATTATTTTAATTCCCATTAGCTCATTTAAACTCTCCTTCCATGCTACTCTACCCTTAAGCTCAATTTTGCATCCCACCAGTAAGCCTCCCCCATGGCTATCCCTATCCCTTCTGAATACATTGTAACCAGTATGTCCAATTTCCCCATCTAGTATACTGTCGTCCAACCAAGTTTCAACGGCAACCACCACATCCGCATCATAAAGTTCAACCAATGTCCAGAATTCGATCTGCTTCCCCTTAATACTCCTTGCATTCATGAGTAAGACCCTGATCGTTCCTTCCTTAACCTGCCCTAAGCAATCTAGGTTGTACTTGTTTCCGCTATCCAGTCCATGGATTTCCTTGTCATTATTACTAACTACTTCAAGAACCTTATTTCTCTCAAGATTCTTATCTCTCTTCATTCCATTATCACCTGCATCTTCATTATTCATATTTTTGTGGTATGCCCCATTTTGCACTGCTACCCCCCTATCTTCCCTACTGTCATGTCCCGCTTCCCCATGCCCATAGTTCCTATTTCCCCTTTGTCTGTTTCCCTCTCCCCATTCTTCCCTTATCTCAATGCTCCCTTGTTCCCTATGCCCTCATTTTCACTTTCTTCCCATTTTTTCCCTCCCTTATCTACTTCCCTTATCTCTACGCTCCCCTTGTTCCCTTTGTCCTCGTTCTCACTGTCTTCCCATTCTTTTCCTCATGAGTGCCCCTCATTCCTGTTATGAGCCCTCCACCCTTCCACTTCCTGGAGAATAAATTCATACATATGTCACAGTATACACCATTTGGTAATATATTTTCTATTCTAGGCCCAAGTTAGATTAAAATAGAATATTATAATGAAGTGCCTCATTGGCTTGTCAGTATATAGTTATTTTTGTCAAGTATTTTCACAAGCAGAAACATCATCACTTAATCACTTAAGATGACAAATGGTTGCCTGATTGACCTATAGTTGACGACCACCGCTAAGACAAATGGATCTTTGATACCGGCATTAAACATTAGTTCATTTCATTTTTAACTATCATATTAATAAACTGTATCATCCATTTCACCATTATCATTATCGTCCTTTTATAAGAGAATTTATGTTATTTTATTATTTTATTAATGTGTAGAATGGAACAGGATCACTGCGGTGAATGGGCCACAATAGGCCTGCTTTCCTGTTTCATTCTGTAATTTTTGTATAATGTGTACAAATTACAGAGACAAATAATAAATAATAAATAAATAAATAAATAAATATGAAAAAAAAGTACATATTCCATTTGCTGTAATGGATAATTCACATTTGCAGATCTTATTTACAGAAGGAAGTAGGTGTAATATTTAGAACGAACAGTTAAAAACAATAATTAAAAACAAGACAGAAATCACATTGGTTATGGACCAGTAATATCACATTTTTCTTTGATCCTGTCTTAGGTTAAAAATGATTTTCAAAGTGTCACATGTTGGTTGTCTTCAAAATAACAAAAAAACAGAGGCGACAGTGTCAGATATGGAACAGCCTTTTCACACTCGCTTCACATCACAATCTTGTACTGTAATTAGTTCACATTAGAAGGTCTCATTTAGAAAATTAAAATTAAAATTTAAATTTAAATTAAAATTTAAAAGGAAACAGGTACAAAATTTGGAGTGTAGGCCTACAATTTAAACAGTCTGTTTCTTATATTAGAAACTCTTCTATTTTATAGAAATGGCCTAGGCCTAGTAGGTAGGCCTAAGCCTACCTATGTTTGTTTTGCAACTTTGCTGTATGAGTAGTTTGCGACAGTTTCTGCATTGTGACAAACTGACATTCACTGTCGGAGCCAAGGGGCCTGGTTTACTAATCTAGTAGGCTACTGTGTACTGTTATAAAAACTTGTGGTAATTATGAACAATTCCGTATTACTGTCAAATTTGAAAAATAACTTTCAAAAAGGCTTAACTAATAACTCAGCATCACCAGTCGACATATTAACGTTTCAAAACGGCGCTTACCTTATAGAAATGTGTAAAAGTAAGAAAAACATTAGTGTCACCTGCAAGGCTGTATGCCCAAGTGGTGTAGGCTACTAACCTCGCCACGGCGCTTCGCGCAACCCCCCCCCCCCCAAACCCCCTAACCTACTTTTCCCAGCAAAAATCCACTGGTAATTAAACAAATTACAGTCTCAATTATAGTTGAAACTTTACAATGCCAACCCGCGTAGGCGGGAATATGGAAAAATGAACACAGATTGAACACGTAAACACTCAGGACATTTCACTGTTGTTGGTCGCCATTATGGACATTAACATCTTACTTTTACGTAGTCGGTAGTACCAACCTTTTGCACTAAAATTCTCAACCTACAAAACCTTAAACGTCGCTATTTTAAATATAAAGGACTTTCAACACAAAATGACTTTCGTTTAAAATAGTGACGTTAAAGGCGGGTTTGAAGGTTTTTTGTTACTATAGGTAACACCAAAAACGTGATGATTCTATTTTGGATTTTTAAATTATGTTATTGTAAGGTAGTACTTGCAGTGAGAACAACATCTCAGCACGGTAGGCCTAGGCTGGGTCACTCCTCGCCACTTATAGTTCATGTTTTTCAACTTTTTACACATTTCCAAGGTAAGCGCTATTGTGAAATATTAATTAATATGTCGACTAGTGGTGCTTAGTTAAGTCTTTTTGAAAGATACTTTTCAAATTGGACAATAATACGGAATTGTTCATAATTACCAAACTAAATTACAATCAGTCACGCACTCATGCTGGTCTTTTTGCGGCTGCAAATATAGGCCTACCTACCCTGCAACACTGAACAATGTTTCAAAATACCTTGTTCACCTTGACTTGACATTATATGATATAGGCCTAGGCCTATAGCCTACCTATATCTAAGTACAAGTAGGCCTATGCCTCCTAGCTAGGCTATAGGTAGGTACAGGAAAATTATTTTCTGAATAACGTTTGATGGTAGGTAGGCCTACTATTTTTTTGTCCACTGGTTCAATTTAATGGCTCGTTTGCAATCACTTAACAACACGTTAAAAACATAACGTAACGTAGGGTATAGTAAAATTAATGTGGTGTCCTGTAGGGCCTATTATTGATTGTATCATGAGTCATGACCTAACAGTAGACGCGCCTTTAATCCAAATAAATAAATAAACAAACAAACAATGATTCTATAATTCCCCCCCCCCTCACATTTTGGATTTTGGTGGAAATAAAAATATATGCAACAAAATGCAAAATTTGTAAGTAGGTAGGCCTAAACATAAATGGCAAATGCCAAATATATTCAAAATATAATGCTATTTTATGTATGGTACCGGTAGCTGATCTTTTCCCACGTGGTCCCATACCGATAGGGTCTATGGGCTACCAAGGCTATCTAGTAGCTACCTAGTTTATTAAATTTAAAAGTGTTTTCCATCTTTGATTTCAGTAACCGTGACATCCGTAATAGAAAGAGGTGAGTTTGTTTAAATCAGCCTTTAATAAGGCTCCTGAGCTTGTATAGTATAGGTACAATTACGTCGATTAGGCCTAGTGTATGATTTTCATATTTTCTAGAAAAACACCAAGTGTTGTTGATAAGAGTGGATGAGCGATCAATCTAAGTACCTATCATAGGCCTACATGCTGCATTAAAGATATCAAGACACACAATAGAGAATTTCAATTATGTTTACAATACTCAATATATTCCTAATAAATATGACTATGAATTTGTCATAGTCTTATATTTTGTTAATATGGGCCTAATGTTGTAGAGCATCTCTTAAACGTCTCAAAACAATGGTTAACTCAGGCCATTGGCCTACAGAGAATGAGTTAGGATTGCAGAGCTTAGGACCACTAGTTTTTAAGTCCAATGTTTTGACCTAGGCTCTACCTATTAAAACAAGTTTTAATTGATGCTGTTATTGTTTCAGTTTTATTCCTTTTTGGATTTCACTTTCTGTTTGTCATATTTATGTGGGCGTATTGGCAAACAATTTTCACGGAAATTGGCCGAGTTCCCTCGCAGGTAAATTGTTATTTTCATATTGTATAACAAAGTTAGCCTAGCTAATCATTCTATCTGCTTTAATCAAGACCCTTCATTCATATCATTATTAAAATCATCCTTAAATTTACATAGTTCAAGATTCCTCGAGCTGACATGGAGAAATTTGAACAAGCGGAAACAGAAGAAGCACAGAAGCAAATACTAGAACGATTTGCAGAAAGCTTACCAGTCACAAATCGAACAATAAACGGAGGTAAGATTATGGCATCATTGGTCAGTTTAGATTGAGGGCTTGCTAGGCTTATCTGCTAAGTAAAGGAACCTCACCAGCTATCGGACAATGCTGGTGCATAAACTTTGTACGTTTGCTAGGGTTCAAGAAAGATTGCTTACAACAGCATTGTAGCCAAAGAAGAACACAAACCATGAGAGATTTGTAAGCGGGCGATAAGCTTTAGCGCAATGACGTTAACAGTTAACACTACACTTAGGTCAACACCGAATGTTGTTGATAAATGAGTGATCAAGCTATGCATTTTGACACATGTTGTCTCCTAAAACTAGTTGATTGGCTAATTGAATTGAATCTCACCATGTAGACGTGTTTCTCTTCTGACATTTAACTAATAGTGTTCCTTTTCTTTCATTCCAGCTATTCGTTTCTGCGAAAAGTGTTACCACATTAAACCAGACAGAGCACACCACTGCAGCGTGTGTGGAGAGTGTGTACTCAAAATGGACCATCATTGCCCATGGGTCAACAATTGCGTAGCATTTACCAATTACAAGTTTTTTATTCTGTTTTTGGGATATGCCCTGTTGTATTGCCTTTTCATTGCGCTTACTTCATTGTCGTACTTTGTTAGTTTTTGGAAGGTGGGTTTAATTATTTATATTGCAATTTTATGAGTATGAGTTTTATGCACAATTTATTTACAAAACACAAATCAATACGTAAACACAACTCACTAGATAGGCAATCCCAGTTTAGAATACCAAAGGAAGTGTAAATCATGTAACGATACGCCAACTTTAACAATACCTACTAAAACAAAACTCAATACCTTAATATTATTTCTAATTTCTGGTATCTTTCTTATGTAATTTTCATTCCTATAAACAAATTAGTAATAAGTAGGTTTGAAACTGTGATTTTGATCTCTTGCTGGCCTTGTTAGAAAGTTCATTCTTTTATTCTGAATTGATGGTTCTACTTATTACTAATTTCAGGTTGTAAATAAAATAAATAAATTTGTATTTAGAGTTGAACCACCGTCACAGAACTGATTTTCAGTCTGGGAGCGGACCGAGCCAATCCAGTCGTCGCCAACATCATTTATGCGAATATAATTGTCAAACAGAGATCAGTAGGGCCTATTTGAAATAAGCGCGAACACTCGCAGGCAACACCAGAATCAACAGAGCTATTTCAAAACAACAAGTACCGTATATATAATGATGTAATTTAAATTTATGTTCTTTGTTGCTAGGCCGTCTCCTGGTGTCTATGGCATTCTTAACTGGGATAGTCTATATATTTTATCATGTGTGAAGTAGACAGTGGCTAAAGTGGGACATTGTGAGCTGGTATGCTACGGATAATATTCATACCGTCACTAATTTTGATAGATAAAATACGTACCGGATTGACGAATTATGTTAAAAGTTTTGTTGTAACATTTTCTACGTCATACTAGTAATTATATTTGCTCATCCAATGCTTTTCCCCACGTCACAAAAAGGCCTTATATCCCTGTATCGGTTAACAAACACAAACTTAGACCCCTCTCCAAACATTTAAAATTTAAATGTGTTTGTGACAAATCAGTTAAACACCCTAGTAAGAAATTCCCTGGGGGGACAAACCCCCGGGCTGCCACCTATCCCAACCCCTGTTTTATACCTATTTTGTGCAGCAGCTATGTCTGGGAGTTCACTTTACCACTGGAAGTAGCTTATTTTCATTTCGATTCATATTATATTATTATTTTCATCTAGATTAACTAGATATTGGTTGTTCGTGTTATTGTAACATGAAAGTTATCACAGAAAAATACGAGATGTTTTGACACAATACTCCAGCCATGTACTGTAGATAGCTAATTGATTTATCCTTTATTGTTTGCTACATTGCAATAATCATTGTGAATAATAATTGTGACTTTTTAATGTTTCTGTTGCTTATATAGGCTGATGGTTTACAGGGGGAACTGGAAGGAATGGGCCGGTTTCACATCCTATTTTTATTTTTCGTGGCCGTAATGTTTGCTATTAGTCTTGTATCACTCTTCTGCTACCACTGTTACCTTGTCGCTAAGAACAGATCTACATTAGGTACGTCAATTCATCTATATGTTAATAATACATTAGTATTATTATTATATTATTATATTATCTTAGCCCCCCCCCCTCCTCCCCTCCCAAGGTCATTCTTTACTTTTTTTAAATGTTCTGAATATTTAGTACATGGAATTACAATAGTAGGATGAGCATAGCAAATGTAGCAAAGACTAAAGTTTGTCTACCCTGAGAAAAAGCTTGTTTTTTGTATGTTTTTCACACTTTTTTGTTGTTGTTTGTTTGCTCTATACCAGGCAAATGGCAAAATTATCTGAGGACCTTCGTGATCTCTGAATTTATCGAAGTGTGATTTTATTAACGTAGCGATACAGGGAGATAGACATGCACGCTTATCTTAATTTAGGCCAATGGTAGCCTACACTAGCCTTTGTTATGAGAAAGTTGAGCAATAATAATGCTGAAAAGAGATTCAGATTTCCCATTTGCTGTAGGCCTAAATGAGGGTTTACTTTATTAATTATGTAGGCGGAGACCCAATCCATCATTTTCCATAATGCACCCTAATTGCATGCTAATTTCATTGACCATTAATGGTCCATTATGTTTGATAAAAGGCTTAGCCTTACAGTACTGTTAATTGTCATGTAAAATATAGGCTAGGTACTCGACTCAACTTCTAGGAACTAATAAATATACAACAATGAATCCTATTTAACTAATTCTCTTAACTACCTGTCCTATGTAGTTTTTTAATGTAGGGACCTACCTAGTTTTATTTATCGATGTCATAGATAATTTAAGCTGGTTTTTATATTTATTGTATTAAGTATGCAAGCCTGGCTACTACAACTTCTGTATTTCTGTTTAGAGGCCTTCAGAGCTCCAATATTCCGTAGTGGAGCCGACAAAGATGGATTTAGTTTAGGCAAATACAATAATTTCCAAGAAGTATTTGGAGATAATAGAAAATTGTGGTTTTTACCAATATTTTCTAGGTGAGTGAAACAATCTTATTTTACCTATTACACTTACGTACTAACATTTCTTCTTATTCCACTTACAATAAGTGGAACCTTTGAGAATTTAATACTGATCCACAATCAAAGTGAGATTTGCTTGATATAGAAGCTCATTTCATGGCTTATTAAGGATACTATATTATTTACTATTACCTTCTAGGGTTGGGATCAGATTATAAATTCATTATCAATATGAAACATGACATTTTCACTGTTAAATCGATTTCAATGTCAGTTTTGTCTTTGTTAATAATTGTGGTAGTATGCCTACTTTGAGCCGTAGCAATGTAGAAAGGTTGATTTGAAAACCATGTTGTGTAAGTAAGTCTCGTGCAAGAATCAGCTGCTTTGTAATTGCTTGCAAGCGGAGTCAACCAATTCCATAGGCGCAGCGCAAAAAGCAGATTTATTTCGGAATAGTCAACTAATTAAAACAAGTCAGCTAACCTAAGCCCATTAACTGAACAGTGAACACACTTGCTTTAATTTTCCTAGCATTTAGGCACCTACCATGTAAATTTTGATTGTGGATTGGATGTGACCCGTAGGCTAGTTTTAGTTTAGTGTGATGTTTACTAATCTGAAACAATTTGACGGTAAATTTGTTTTTCAAATTCTCAGTTTAATGGAATCAAATAGGTAACTGTAGGCTACCGTAACTTAGGTATGTAGATATGTAGGTTTTATATGAACCTGAGGTGATGGATGCTTACAATTACAAATTCATTAGACTTGCATTTGCATGTCTTACGAGTACAGTTCACCAATCATCACCACACAAACCCCAAGGCAAACATAACTTTGGCACAGTTTTATTTCTGCAAGCAAAAGTGAACACCAAAAACATTTTAATTTTTAATGGAGTATTTTGATGTCGTCAGTGTAATTGTAGTGTATCATGAATAACATATTTTTCAGTGGCCTAGAACTGAAATTTGAGCCTTCTCCATACTTACTGAAGGACATTGACGCTTGCATTTAATTTTATATATATATATGAGTATGACATAGCAAACGAGTAGACCTACACAAAATGTTTACTACATGTTCCGTCCTCAATAATCAATCAATATGTACACATTTATCTTTTTTTTCCTAATTTGGTTTGCCAGTTTTGAGTTTTATTTCTACAGTATGAGTATCACTCTTCCATGCACAGTTTTTGTTTTATTTTTGTAGCAGTAGTGCTGTTAATTACCTTGGACCTTTGGTAAACGTCTGCACTCCAGCATTGCACAAGTTCAGCAAACTCTCTGTTGTCACCTTACTGTCATTAGCCTTGATGTCAATTAAGATTTTATAATTATTTTAGGGGTGTGCAAATAGTAATTTTAAGGTTCAAATTGAATATTGAATATTTTTTAACCAAGATAGTAGGCTATTTAACAAATTCTGTATTTACTCAACTGTAGGCCGCTCATTAAATTAAAAGGCATAAAACGGGCGCAAACCTCAGTTGCATGCAACATTTTAAACTCTGTTTTATTGATTATAAATTTATAATTAAATCGATATGGGTAATACTAATAATGTTCCTATTTGTTAACCCCTTACCTTGCACAAAAGTATGAAATGTTGTGAAACTTCATCTAGATTGCAACAGGTAAAGAAACAATTGCCAAACTACTGAAACTCTGGGCTACTCGCCGAACCGGCAACTCCCCTGGGTCTGATTTGGTCTGATTAGTGGCAGTCGACAGCTACTGACGTTTTCGAATATTTGCACACCCTGAATTTGTTTATTAGCATCACATAGACGTACGTAGAATGTTGCCGCAAACAAAGTACCATAGGTCATTCCACTAAAATGGGTCTACGCATATTCTCTGTTTTTTGCACAAGGATACACCTACTCACTCTTATATTGTTAACTGGCATTCACTCCTGTACGTTAGGCTTACGAATTCTGCGTGGAATTGCTAACCGATTCAGCTAAAACTAGACTGTTGAAATACGTAGGCCTATATTTATCGTAGTGACACCTTGTAGGTGACATTATTAAACTTTTTACCTTGTTTAAATTTTTTTCCCATAAGAGCCACAATACAAGTAATAATTTCATAGCTGTTGGTTGAAGTTAATCTGAAATTGTGAGAGTTTATTCCTTGATACTATAGTAAGGCTACGGTTACTTTGTGTCTAGGCTAGCTGGAATTACATTGAACTTCACAATGCCACGTCTAGTACCATTTTCTTAAAATTAGCAGAACTTTCTAGTTTATCAAGAATCAACTATCAAAATGTTTTGTTTTTTTATGTGACCTTGTGATTTTTTCTTTGTTTTATTTCTTCTTAATATGGCTAGGGTGTCTACAAAAATTTTACCGTCTGAATACTAAACAGGGCAGCGGGGCTTTATTTGCCCCAAAATCTACCCATGTCGCTGAATACCGTTAAGTCAAGTTTTCAAGATTTTCTCTTGACCGAATGTTAAGCTCTTTTATTTGCTTTACATTTTTATTATTTATTATTTGTGAATTGTGATGTAGTAATCAGATCAAAATAAAAACCTCAACAATTTGTTGGTTTATTTGTAAATGAGTATGACATACTATATTCGTCTGAATCCGTCTCATTTCTAGACACCCTGGATCATAGTCGGGTTAGTTAGCAGTTTGGGCAAACAACGTTGAGCTTCTGTTCTAGTTTGGGCGACGGCGTTGTTTTTCCCGTTCGGTCTCAGCACCAGCCGAGCTCTTACGACTCGATGGGCTCAACTCAGAACAGGTCAGACCTCGAAGGCACTTCGACCGAAGACAAGTCGCATGTAGTTTGAGAGCACGGTCTCGTCTTGTCTTATCTATGGCAGCAAGCAAGCATGAGGAATGATGATGCATGACATTTTTGTCTTTGTAGTGTGAACTGTGAATGCATTGCATTTTGTTTTCCTTGTGCACATACACACACACACACACAACCGCAAACAACATGACTGTTATGACGACAATATAGTACTGTATTTACCATCATGGTAAATGTTTTTTGTATACGTAGTACCTTGGGCGTAATACAACACGTGAGCTAAGGCTACATGTCTCAAATCTCTCGACTGAAAACCGACTTCCCTGTGCTCGAAATATTATTTTACGTATCCTACCTAGGCAACGACACTAAAAGTGTATCTAGTAATGACTAGTGAGCAATTATCTGGACTATGGTATTCTATTAATAAATAAATAGACCTACCCACTGTACTTTATATAATATATCTTTACCTTTCAGATCATGTTTGTATTAAATATTTTGAAATATAATTCCACAAGTGTTAAAATTCTCGCAAAGCTATATTTCTATATAATTTATATTTTTTAATAATATTAATAATATTTTGTAGTAGTAGTAGTATCATATGTGATATTTTGGTATAGCCTACCAAAATTAATGTATTATCAATAAAAATAAAATATATCAATTTTTTATTCTGGTGACTAGTGTGTGATTTGTGTTGATTTGATTGATTTATAAAACCTACCGGTATACGAAATTTGAAATACAAATTCATATATAATTAATTAATTATTTAATTATAAATTATTCATATTACGTACTAGTATGGAGTATGGACATCATCCCTTTGAATTAAAACATGAGTAGGCCTTTTATCAGGTCACCTATTAATCTTATTACAGTAGTAAGTACTTGGTATATGTAGCCTACTAGGTAATTGTCAAATTGATAATTAGTATAAGTTACCATTTTAAATCAAAACATTTTGGGAATAAGGTATATGCCACATAGGGTACCTACTGGTAGGCATATAGACTTCATGCTGACAGTGGAACAATGGATTTTGTCAAAATTTGAATTGTATTCACATGGACTTTGAAATTTTGAATCCACATATTTACCATCAAAAATGTTTCAGATTGAGTTATACTGTTGTTATACACAGATACATTTGACATGCTTGTACCCATAAGTATGTGACATGTGTGTATTGTTATTTTGCTTAGCTAGCCTAGGCTTACATAAATACATGGTAGTAGTACCAACTAAATAATATAAATATGTACTAGTTCCTTGGGTTAAGCTTTTCTTTTAGTAGATGAGTGTTTGATTTGTTAATAGTACTGACCGTGTTTTTACAAAGGTAGGTAGATCTTTGTATTGTGTAGTTTTATTTGCCTCAAGCTGAAATGAATTCTTTGAGCAAAAAATAAATTTGCTGATAACGTAACCGAAAGTAGTGGGCACGTGACGTCCTAGACATTGTTGGTTGACATATGGCCGTACGCCGGCCATACCAAATTCTGTGTAGTGGCCATAATCCCATACATGAAGGACGAACAAATTACGTTAATAAATAATATAAAGAATGCAGAAGCTTTGGGTACGGGGCATAATGTTAATACTTAGGTACTCAATGTAATTTAAATTTCCGGGTGTTTTTTATTAGGCCTATTCCTTTGGAATTTGAATAAAAAGGGGATTACTACAAAAAGAAGGTTGTGACCATTATGCGATACGTATAGAAGCCATTATTCTTATCGGAAATTTTTCAAAATGTTATAAGTTGTTACATAAATATTAAATCAATATCAACTACTTACACACTCCTGATCATTTTGTCAACAGTGTTAATTACATATTGGTACTTTAAAAAGATTTTAATGGAAATAGGACTAGGAGTACAGCTACTGTTCAATGTCAACCTATAACTGGGTAACTTACTCTGTCCCATGATAAAAAGAATTAATAAATATAATCAATTCATCCTAAATCAATTCTCTTACAGTTATAGTAGTGTTGTAGGGTTTTAGGATTTATAATTAAAATTTTAAAAAGTAGGTTTTACATTTTACCACGGCTGATAGGCCAATAATGAAATGAAATGATAGATCTACGAAACTATGAGCGGTATATTGTTAATTATTCTGAACAATTCGTCACCAATTCACTAATTTTAATATAATGAATAATGAGACTCGGATTAGTCGGCCTAACTTACAAGTAGGTCTCCAGAGTTGTATGTCTACGTACTGGCGTGTCCAACTTACGGACATACATTTCCCTGTAGTTGCAGCAGTAAACTTGCCTACTTTGCTGGCTTAATTTAGTTTGGTCTTAGTTTTGCTTTACAAGTTGTCATCAATGTGTGTTAAGAGAAGCCCATTGTGATCCCACCAGCTTGTTCTACATACATCAAGTTTGAGTAATTCTTTGAAACAAGGTGGGTCAACAAATTAGACCTACAATTGAATTGTTCTGAAATTTGTTTTGTACTTATACCTTTTATTTGAAGAAACTATTTGTTTAAAAAAAGTTACCATTCCATTAGCAGGCCTGGTACAGTACCGGGATATAGGTAAAATTAGTAAAATTACCTAGCTTGTCTACTACAAGTTAATTAAGGTGTATAATAATTAACTAGGAAACGCTCAGTTGGACGCGTTGATAAGCGAGCACGTGCTATAGCTAGACCAACATTGCACATTTTTTTAAATTTTAAAATTTGCGACGTTCGCTGTCCACAGGGCCATGTTTCCAATATTATTTATTATTGCCAAGGTATTTGGGTAAACCCGTGTGTAAACCTTTACTTTGTGAACAAAATCCACCGCCATCTAGAGGACCTTGACTCCTTGGGAAAACTATTTGTTGACAAATAATAGACTGCTTCCTCGAAAGTATTTTGATTACTTCTAGGTGGCAGTGCATTAGAAACTTCGCGCGTCTTTTCGTTGCCATGGCAACGTTACTTTTGTTATAATGTAATTTCCATCTACATAAAATTAACATATTCGTGACCGGACGGACATTCTAAATGATTTGGCTATCTCAGATTTTGTCCCCGTTAAGTTTTAGAAAAAAACTTTCGATTAACTTTAATGTAACTTTTTAACTTTTTGAACGATTTTGCCACAAAACTAATGGCATTCAATCGAGAACGAAGCTTGCGGATGGTCAAAATTTCAACTCGATCCGAGCCTCCGTTCGAACGTTATGGCGAGACATACAAACAAAAAAAAAAAAAAAAAAACAAAAAAAAAAAAAACAAACAAACAAACAAAAAAAAAAACAAAACCAGTGACTAATTTTTCCGGCAGAGTCGAATGGAAACGCTCGCTTCGCTCGCTTAATAATATGTAATTAATAAAGTGTAGCTAATGTGAAACTGAAGATTTAAATTACCAGTACTGCTTCGTTTCTTTTTACGGTTACATTTGTCTCATTTCTATATTGCAAACTACTGTAATGGCCATTACAAAATGTTTTACATGTTGCCGTTATTTTCTTACGATCCACGGTCCGGAGTACGAACTGATTCGGAGCGCTATGGATGAGTAGAGGGGTTGCAAGATTAATGCAAAGATGATCGTTAGAGGTACGTGAAAATAGCGTTTTGTGAATAGATGCTACAAAACGCTATATTTTCACTTAAAACCAAGGTTTTTAAGTCCTTTTTTGTTTTATTTTCCATAGTATTTACAATTTGTTTATACACATCTTTATTCAATTGATATTAATTCAACCTTGATGACCAAATTAAAAATTAAAAATCTGAAAAAAGTTCATACACAAGGTTTTGAAATTAGCCAAAAAATAGATGCTACAAAACGCTATAAAATGACACTTGAAAATGCTATATACACGCACCTCTAATGATCGTGTATAGAAGACAATGGCTGGTACCTATATGAAGTTGTTGCATATTTTGCAACACATTTAGTGTAATTTAAAATTCACGAGTAAAACAAAGCTGCTGGAAACTCAATGGGTGATTGTAAACATAAAGCTTCCTGCTAGACAACCAGTAAAAACGGGTTGAAATGTAGATTAGAACAGTAATATATAAGACGTTAGTATTCGGTGCTAGAGGGACTGTTGCGAATCTGTCGCACTCTGTTTTCAGTCTGGGTGACGGCGTAACATTCCCCCAGCGTTCTCTCGACGAAGATACGGACACGTTACTCGGCAACCGGCAACGTTGGGTTGAGGAGGCGGAGCTTGATTCTCCCCCCTTCTCTTCCCCTCAACCAGGTACACACTGGCATTGACACCGTTCGTTGCACTCCCGTCCTACACTTAACGCTTACATTCTACTCTACTGCATTGTTGTATGCTCCTTCTCTGTGTTTGCATAGCGTAGGTACTTTGTATTCTATAACGATACACGTTTGTTTTTCTTTTAAACGTGGATGATATTGTTGCAAGCTTGACCTACACACAGTATGTAGAAACATCTGGTGTTTATTTACTTAATCGTTGTTGGATTGTTTTCTATGGCACACCAAGGATTTGAGTAAGACGACGAACATTGTCATCGAGCTGTTGCCTGGATGAGTAATTGAGACACTGTATTGTACATGAATTATTTCAATTTTTTGTTAATGTCTCTCTCCTGGTACAAGAAATGCCAAGGAAAATACATACTTGTTAATTGAAAGGAAAGAACTAGCAAGTAAGGTAAGCCTACCTCAAATTAGTGGGCTTACTAGTCACCAGTTATTATTTTCATGAGATTTCACTCTTAATCAAACTGAGTAAATCTGTGACATTTAAAAAAAATATTCAATTGTAAAAATTATGTTTTATGTTTTTATTATGTTTATTCAACTAATGTAGTTTGTAAAATATTGTTTTTTAAATTATTTTCATCAATATATTATGTATTTACAATTCAACAATTATTCAATTATTTTACATAATTTTAATTTTATTTGCTTGGCAACCCTATGAAAAAGACTTAAAAGTGAAATTACTACCTAATCAAAGAATGTGATCAGAGTGAACCATTATAATAATAAAGCAGAGTTTTTCAAGGGCCTAAAGATGAAGAAAGATTTGTAACAAAATGAGACATTCAAAAAGATAACAAGATAACAATAATAATATGTAGTTGTTAGTAATAATAAGTTGTTTTTATTCTAATAACAACAAAGTAACTTGACCAAAAATGCACCTTACTAGACCAGAGCTTTCTGGTCATTGGATGTTTGCATGTCTTGCAAAGAACAGACAAGTAATTTGGAAGAGTTAAAAACAAGTATTTTGACTAATGTGACCCTATTTGTTGCTTTGTCTCACTTCTTCATATTTGCACAATATTAACTAACACTGTATTTTGAATGTGACACTGTTTTGCTCTTCTTCACTCAATGCTTGTCTGCATGCTACTATAGCTAGTTACTAATCTTTCCTAGGCTAACACACGGTTTGACTCACTAGTGTTCTAACTTCCCTTCCTTCTGATTGTTTTGGTGATGTCATGCAACTTAATGCCTTTATTGGTTGAATTTAGCTTTTCAATATGTTCTAGGGATGACATGGGTTACCTACGTAATTTGATTTCTTTATTATGTTAACAATTAACATAAATTACAATTTGTAATTGCCTTCCGCGGTGGCACATACGATAAGGTTGCTGGTCCGAAGTGTATGGCTCTACGAGGACGTGGGTTTGAATCGCCACTCACTGTCTCAAGTAGCCTTATTACATTACAAGCATCAGATCATCAACAGTTTTGAATATTCATTCATTACTTCTGAGTCTGACCCCCCTCAAGTCTCGACAAAGACGCAGGTTGTGGAAAGTACATAGTACTGTATATATAACATATAACTTATCGTCCACTGCCCGCTGATGATGACTGCAGCTAACTTATGCCTAGCCTTAATCCTTGCTCTATATACCGAAGCTCTTTTTGATAGGGCTATCGGCGCCACAGGGCAAACCTTTACTAAATTAATATTTAAAACAATCCATAATATTAAATAAAAACATTCTTGACTAGGTTTTTAAAAAAATGTTATGCGATTGTTGAGTTCCATGATACATATAATAATTTATTTTTTATTTTTTAACATTTTCTTACAATTTTTGATATTTTCATCAAATTGTGAGGATCAGTGATGAGTGACAACTATGTAGGACTTTTGAGTTCTACATAAAATACTGTAGCAACATTCACATATGTTTCTGAATTTGAAATCTTTTAACACCAATAGTTCACTGATCTGATACACACTTCACGTTACAAAATGGAGCTCAAAATGTCATCCCTATATAATATATAATATATCAGCTTACTTTTTCTCTACTTATTAATCATATTTACGATGAAGACTGATTTATATCAAGGTCCTCTAAACTCCTAGTTGAGATTTGGTGAACCTTTCAAACAAGGATGTTGAGCAAGATTCAAGTTTTGTACCACATTGTGGATCCGAACCTCGCCGCCACAAACGATTGAGATTATTCATAATGCAAAATGTTATTTGCGATGTCAATATTCAAAATATTGAAGCAAAGCATGGATGCCTTGTTATGAGGTTCACTGAAACTCCTGCCAGAGATTTAGAGGACCTAGGATCATCAATATATTATGTCATGGTTATTAATTATTTCACTGTTCTCCTGTTTCATAACTGAAGTTAGCAAGGTACTCTTGTCATAATACAACAATACAGGTTGTCCAAAAAGCTAATTTTTCGTACTTTGTGTTGGCAATTAAGGACTTGCACAAAAGTGGTAGAATTAAATCGATGTATAACTTGTCACATTTATTTATGTTTTAATTATGTTTGCATCCATTCCATACTCTTCATATAACCAAATCATCTAAGACGTTCCCTTCCAAATTCAAGTTCTCAACAGCTTCAACATTTCTGGAATAAGACCTGCCTCATTTTCTTGTAAAATACATACATCTGGGATTTTTTTGATTTTACCCATATATTTCTTCGCTCTACATGGCTATTACGAACTTTATGAAAATTTCTGGGGACCTTCAATAACATGGAGTGTTCTTGAGTAAAATTGAATTTATACTCAGTCTTAGCCATTTGATAGTAAGGAAATAAAACAAAGCTACCTAACTAAAAAGCGGAAATTTCAAATTTGCAATTTCTTTACATCAATTGTATTGTTGGTTGGTTATCCATTACTTTAGTACAGCCTGGTACTACTTTAAAAAGAAAATATATGATAAGAATGGCAAAACAAAGCATAATTGCCATAATTGATTTTTGATGCACCAAAATAATCATCCATCAATCGACCATAAGTAAGAACCAGTTGCAAAGACGCCTGGTGTTAATAATTTACCTCTTATCAGCTTCCAACTTTGTTTACAGTTGCTGCTGGTACTAAAAAGAAGCATAGCCAACATAGAAAAGTAAATGCCAAAAAGTAATACCTATCTACCTGTCCTCCTGTTGTAACCTGCCTCTCGCCCTCCTGATTCCGATCCTTCCAAGACGGCCAACACTGCAAGAACTTTCCGTTCCTCTTTGCAGCGATCAGGCATTCTCTGGAAAACAAACGTAACGTAATAGAACTCATATTCAATATTATAAACCATTTTGTTTTCAGTTTCTGTACATTCTCACGACTAGGCATTATGCCTTATAATCTTGTCGATGAGTTTGATACATTCCCTTTTTATTTGTGTTGTGTTTGCAATTAAAATATTAAGCTACTGTTAGTATTATTTAGATAATCGATATGTTGTATCATTTTAATACATCAGTTTTAATGATATCTAGGCCAACATACATTTAAATAAATACAAATGCAGGATCTCTTGTCCATGATAAACAAATGATACCTATCAAGTTTGTTTTAGATAATTTGGATAATGGCTGATTGTTCTTCATTCTGTATTTTGTCACATAGCATTTTCATTTTCATTAGGCACAGGCTTCATTAAAACCCAACATCACATAGCTAGGCCCTGAGTAAGACATCCAGCTGATTATGGCTGCAAGTTAAGAACATTTATATTTCTCTTGGGATTAGATTTATAGTTTTTTTTTGTGTACTGCAGGTTATAACTTTTATTTGGGTTCACTTAAATGTTTTTTTTAAACCAATGAAAAATGTTGCACAGATTTTTGCTACCACATTGTTGTGTCTTTATTTACGATCACAAAATTGCTTTTTTGGTCAAACTTTGAGTACCAATATATGTAAAATAAAATGTGTACATGTAACTTGTATTTTCAAATGCAATTTTTTATGGTTAAAAAAGAAAGAATACCCATAGTGTGGATGTGGAAATTTAGTTTTCTTGCAAGTTGAATAATTAAATGTTTGGATTTTAATAATAATTGTAGATTTGTAGTTGGTAAACAGCATAATTATGAAAAACGATGAACATGTGGTTTTGCAGATCAAATCATGTGAGAGGTCTGGGAGGTTGGGGAGAAGTGACAACTTCAAAAGCGGACACATCCTAATACACGTTTTCCATATTATGATGATATGTTATCCGAGGATAAAAACTACCCGGATTCATGAATTAATTGACACCTCATTGAATTTAAATTTTGTGTAAATAAATAAAGTTTTTATTCGTATTTAGAGTCTACCCACTGAGTTGCAGAACTGATATTCAGTGGGGGACATAAAACTAAAATTTATTTCGTATACAGGAAGGTCTTTTTGAAGGTGGGAACCTAATGCTCTTCAGTTGTTGGTTAACATTTTTTTAACACTATGACACTGAATACAGCAATAAACAATTTCCATCAAAACAACATAAAAATGTAGCCTATATGTTGGGCCTACTGACTTTACTAAACATTTATGATATTATATAGTATTATATAATTTTGTTCTACAATTTTACATTTCTTAATCACTAAAGCAATGACCACATAGTTACAGTACTATCTGTCCATCAATGCATTTCTTTGTACAAGATAAAAACTACAAACTTGTATAGGCCTATTATTGTGTTTTGGAAGAAAAAAGAATCCGATCCTATAGCTTACCTTAATAGTTGAAAAGCTCTTTGAAGATTCAACTGATTTTTATTTTATTGTTTATTTTCTTTGATTGGATGAGCGAAGCAAAGACTTCAATTTCACTTTCGTTTTTTTCCACTTACGTTACCCTAAGAAAAATAACTGGTGTTTTGTTTGTTAGTTAGGGCAAACGGCATATGCGTTCTTAAAGAAAATTGAAGGGTACCTTCAAAATCTCTAAACTTAGACCTGCCGCTTTTTTTGGTATATTCGATCAAATATTTCTTATGATTATCGTACTTTTACAATTTTTTCAATTTTTAATTAGATATTTTCGTGATATTTGGCAAACGGCTACTCCGATATTGATGAAACTTAATGGGAACGTTTAAAATCACTGAAATTATATATGTTATGATTTTAGAGACATTTAAAAAAACATTTCTTATGGAAATCGTACTTTTACGATTTTTCCCACGGTTTTTAATACAATATTTTCGTGATATTTGGGCAGATTCTGACCAAGCGGGTGGGGCTACAACGTTCATATTTTATATTGACATAAAGATTATGGTGATGTAGTGCCTCTTGAAAGAAAAAGTTGAAAAAATTAGTCAAAATTTATAGAAATAAAGGTTTTAATATAAGCCTGTTACAGGTGTATAATTAACAAATAATATCAAGTAACTGTAGAAAAAGTAATGAGATTCCACTTAAAAACGTAATCGTTGGACAGAAATATTCCCAAAAAAGCTCATCCATCAACGCGACTGGAAAAAGCGTTCGCGAAGCGGCCTAGTTGGATGAGCGAAGCAAAGACTTCAATTTCACTGACCCCTCAAAAAATTTAGTTCCAATGTTTTTTTTTTTTGTTTTTTTTTTGTATTTTTGTCTGTTTGTTTGCTCTCTACCAGGCAAACGGCATATCCGATCTTGATGAAAATTGGAGGGGACCTTCGAAATCTCTGAACTTGTATTGAACTTGTATTGTATTGTATTAAGATGTATTTTTTTGGGTATAATCGAAGAAATATTTCTCATGAATATCGTACTTTTACGGGTTTTTATTTATTTTTAGTGCAATATTTTCGTGATATTTGGGCCGATTTTTACCAAACGGGTGGGGCTACAACGTTCATATTTTACATGTACATTAAGGTAATGGTTATGTATTGCTTTATGAAAGAAAAAGTTGAAAAAGTTAGCCAGAATCCATAGAATAAAGGTTTTAAAATGAGTTTTTTGAGATTTATAATAAGTTAATAACAATTAATAAGTAACAATAGAAACTTGACAACAATCACCTACAATGCATTCAAAAAGCACTTGCAAAGGAAAAGTGGTCTTACGCAAACTAAAAACTTACAAAAAAGCTCATCCATCAACGCGGCGGGACTTAAGCGTTTTCCTAGTTTATTGAATACATTTGACAGTTACTGTGCTTGTACCATCTTCATGCAAGTGTACAAAGCTGTGCAAGTCAAAACAGTTTATTGTTCATTCGTAAAAAATAATTATATTTAAGTAACTGTTTCTAATAAATACAATAATTAATAAATTAATCCATTAATTTTCAACCCTATTTCCAGCCATGAAGTCAGGTAGGGGTGGAGGGTCCCACGCCCACCACATTCTTGGTCCACCGGGTTTTTCAAAGCCGACTAGCCATGTCCAACGCTTAATAAATCAATAATTACATTTATATATATATAGTACTAGAATGTTATGTTTGTGCACCCTTCAAGTGGCTTTTTATTATTGAAACTGAGTAGGTAGATCATGTTCTTTTTTCTCCTTAAATTCCGGCATAAACCAACTCTTTAAACCTTCTAGTTAACTTTGTAAAACCTTCGGGTAATAAAAATCATTGTATAAATAAACGCTAAACAATGTCTTGAGCTGCTTACTATTATGTTTATCAAGTACAAACAATTTTTTGAATACATGCAATAATGTTGTAATGTTATTTGAATTTATTAATATTTTAAAAATATTTAATTTAATTGAAGAGAGGGATGCCTCGAATAGATTTAGGTAGAATTTATCAACGAATTCATGTTTAGTTTTGTATTGATTGCTATGTCTTGGCGCTTACATGTAAGTGTGACTTGCCACGAAGATAAGTGCCTGTGATAGACGGTTTTGAGTGGTGTTGTTACAGCACGGTCATCACTTTACCACCAGTCAGAGCGGACGAGGGACCCGGACCCAGTTTAATTGTCCAAGTTGATTGTGCCGAACCGGCAGACTGACCCGGCGGAAACAACAACATACAAACAAGGTTTCTGTGAAATCTTGATAGTTATGAAACGAGAGAGAAATACATCGATAGGAATTATGTCAGGAAACTTCTATATTATAGAATAGCTTTTTAAGATAAATATATAATAAATACGTAATTTATAGGGCAATTGTGGTTTTACCTATAAAATCTTCTAAATGAATATTTATTTCTTCTATGCTGTAGATGCAGAATGCAACAATCGTGAAATGTGGTTCACGGATCGTTTTGATCATTCATGATTGATTATGAATTATGATGTTAGGCATGTAGACCTTAACTCGCATGGAGTCTAAACAATCTAAAATAATAGGGGTCTAGTAATTCTTTAATTTAATGTGTAAACAAAGTCATATGTGAACCTTCATACGAACCGTAAAAACAAAGAGCGTGTAACTGCATAGGTGTGTCTATGCAGACTAAACATTTAAGGAATTAAATATTGAAAATTACAAGGTTGTCAATGTGAATGACATAATTTTTATATCCATTATTTTTACACTCTTCTAGTTTTAGCCAACCAATCGCACTTTATTCAGTATCACGTGTTGATACATTATCAATCTTAGCATTATAAAATGCAATAATGTAAATATTATTGTAAAATGTAAATTATACTTCTATTACCGGTACTTATGTGAATGTGCATTGCGTTGAAGCTTCAGATTGATAATACTTATTATAGCTGTAAATCTTTACTTGGTGTCATACACTTATGTTTGGAACACATAACGGTAGTGGAAGGGGAGAGCTCAATGTGTCTATGCTTTGACTGTCGACAAACATTTGATTTCTTTTGAGCCCATCTGTCTGTTTGAATGTGTACCAAACCTCTGCATCTTCTGTATTTCATAACTCATTTATCAGCTGGTTTATCATGGCCTAGTAGCTTTGTTACGCTTTCAGTTTGGTAGGTACTTAAAATTAGGTTTTCAAAATAGAGTGTGTAGCTTGTGCTTATGGGCCTTTTCTTCAAGTTAGGTACTGGAGCTAACATAATTTGTAAGTAGGCACTTTTATATTGACAGCAACAGCTTACCTGAAATGGAATTATTTATTTGAGTTATGTATTACAAATTTTTAATAATGAATAAATTTGTATTATAGCCATCTATTATTGCATCACTGCACTGATTTCAAATTTAGAACATGATAAAACTCCTAAATAGGAATAATTACAGTATTAGTACTTACTAATTACTATTTTTTATAGTGCTGGTCTAGTGTTGGGTGGCAAAAGATTGATAGGAGGCTAGGAGCCAACAGCTAACTTTCAAAGAGTTCGGAGGCTGTGTAGAGTTGAAGGTCACATGAATATAATTTTACAGTAATTATTTGAGTTGAAGTTACAGTAAAGGATTGAAGAATTGGTAAAAGTTGATATAGGTAGATGCTATACATAAAACAGCCCTTAATTAATTTGATTCTATTATTTTATGTAGGCTACAGGTACATAGGTAGTATTATTTATAATTTAGGATCATGATTTTTTAGGACTACATACTACTCAAAATAAAACACGTCGTAGTTATTGCGTATATTTATTATTAACATCGTATTTTGAGTAGTGTATATTGTATAGTCCTTAAAAAATCAAGATCTTAAACCTGACCTACTCTAAAATTGTTTCTCAGTGTAATAGTATTATTTAGGTTATGCTTACAAACTGTTATTGTAGGGGAGATATAATGCAAAGTCAGCTATAAGCATGATTGTTTTGTGATACGTCCCATTTAAAAATGCAAAATAATATTTGTTATGTAACTCCCCGCAAATTCCAAATTAGTGTAACTATAAAATTATTTTATATTAAATTGTCAATTTCCATTTGTAGCAGCCTAGTGGTAGTTAGGTAGGGCCCCCGGTGGCTCGTACAATCACGGGAGATGCGGGTTCGAATCGTCATTATCACCGCTCATCGTCTCGAATAGCAATGAATAGCAATATATTTTGCAAAAATAGAAGCATCACAGATCAAATGGTAGGTAGTAGGTACTTTAAAGGAACACTTTCATTCTTTGCCAATTTAGTTGCTAACTAAAGATTTAATTATGGTCAAAAGGTATCCATTCTTAGCTCTTACCTGTTTTGAAAAATGCACTAATTGTGATACCTTTTGTCACGCCTATACGTACTACTTGCAAATTTCCTGGGGGCTAGATAGCATGGCTTATTGGACTGCAAATTTCCGGGGGCTAGATAGCATGGCTTATTGAACTTTATATATCTTCAGGTAGTGACTGCAGCTACAGTATTTAGATATGTATCAATGAGTATCGAGATAAGCTCTTCAACATCATGGTTAAATATTTTGAAAACAATAAAATTACTTATCCTTCTTGGTTTAACCACTCACATAATTATATTGTTAAAGACAGTAGTAGCTTCGATTATGTTTCAACTGGTTTCTATTCTTGGGGAGAAACGTGTTTCCGGGAATGAGTTAATTTTTAGGAAACTTTTCTCGGAAAGGGTTCCTTTTTCAACATCAATAACTTAAAAAGCAAACTATTTAAATAAATACATTCTTATTTAGAGTCTACCCACTCAGTCAGTGGGGGACATTAATGTGAGAATTTTGAAGAAATTTAACTTCAAAAAGTTTCTTATCCTGTAGTAGTCTTGCAAAGTTTAGGAGAAAAGATACAATTAACACTTAACTGTCTGGAAATACAAAATTCAAAATTTCCTGGTGTTTGGAACTTCCTATTCTTCGGAGAATGGGCAGGTACCCAGTTTGGCAGTTACCATAGTTAAATTTATAGAATTTTTTGTTTAGTATTTAATATTAATTATTAACACATTTTTATTTAATCTTTAATTTTAATTTTGTTTATGTATCATATTATTTGCACTATCAATGTTGCCGTTGCGCTGACTAAACAAGAGAAAATGCATTAACAGTTGTTCCAGATTATTCTTACACATATGTTTAGGTGTTACACAAAATGCAAGGTGGATAATATTCTATTTGGTGCTCGATCAGTTGAACCATTGCTTTGAAAATATATTTTTAATTGCATTATTTTATTTGAGTTAGTGTTTCCCTTTATGTACGCTGTTTGTCATATATTTTGTACCATGCTATAAATGATACTGTTCAAAGATTTGTTGTGCATTGGCGCTATCAATTGCAAGTAGGTCTCGTATACACAACGAAATGCTATTGGTGCTTACAATGAGTTTGATTTTATAAAAGAAAGGCAGCTCTCAAAAATTTAGAATAATAAAACTACTATATGTCATACACATCGATTGTTTATTGACGGAATGATTGAGTTTCAGTAACTTGTAAAATTTTGTACTGTGGCTATTGAAGGCAGATTACTTCAAAGTTCAAACGTCTCCCATGTTCCTTGCATTTGGGTTGCGGTAAAATAAAATTGTGAGAACATTACACCTCCAATAATCATAAAATGCAATCATTCAATTGTTCAGGGTTTTATTTTTCCATTGTATTGTTTTGCACAATCACCAATCAAATTATGAAAAGGGCAAACAATCAATTGTGATTAATAACAAAGTACTCAAATGTGTACAATTCTACATTTTTAAGCTTTACATTAATTATTATATATTACACAATTTAATACCTATAGTGAAATCTTTTTAATCCCTACTCAATAAATCATATTGATGCATACTTCAAACTTGTGTTGTACTAGTGTGAGACCAAAATTAGGGGTATTGATTTGGGGTCTTCTGCTTGACTTGATTGCTAAGGTGCCATTCAAACTAAGGGTAGATATGTACGTAGTTTGGGCTTGGTCTGCTTTCTACTTTGGTGGTGGCATACATCTAGTAGTACATGTATCGTTAATATTTCTTGCAAGACACATGTAGGTGGAATCAGTAACATTTAACATATTCAGGAATTTAAAAATCCAACTGGACTGGGTCTTGAGTCCAGGTCAGCTTCG
The DNA here is from genome assembly GCA_024449915.1 of Sweltsa coloradensis. NCBI lineage: Eukaryota > Metazoa > Arthropoda > Insecta > Plecoptera > Chloroperlidae > Sweltsa > Sweltsa coloradensis. The sequence continues at coordinate 150,176 of JAMZAV010000359.1, read as the reverse complement.
AATTTTTAAAAATAATTTGCTGATTGTATTAGTAAATAATATTATCCTGCCTTTTTTTTCTCGATTTGTTTCGTCGGGAAACACTCCCGTATGTGTAATTGAATTATCCTGCCTTATTGTTAATTTTTCTATGTCCAAACTTTTGTAATTCTATTAGTGATGACATTGCGGAGTAAAATACGGATTTGGTTCCATCCCCTCTGATTTGAGTACCTAACCCGAATCAGTCAAAGTTTAAATGCCGTCATTTTTATCGCCAAACTAGTAATACTCTCTGCTACAACAATGAAACAAATTAAATTGAAGGGAAGGATACGAAGCCACATGTTGCTTATATGAGATCAACAAACTAAAATATTGTACATTTATACAAATTAAAAAGTCAAGACCATAGAAATTACATAGCTAACAGTTCAATTTGCGAGTCTAAAATTTGAACTGTTATGTACCCGGTAGTTTTCATGATAGGTAATTTATATAAATGAGTTGATGCTTTTCAATTGAACAAAAACGTATCCAAAGATTCAAATCCTTAGTTCAGATTCGGGTTTACTGGGTATACCATACCCGATGTCATCTCTAAATTATGTTTTGTTTAAAGGGCTTCTTGCATTAAATAGGGTTTGGTTTACTAACTGTATTCCTGTGATTGAGAGTGTGATGTGTTTCAGTGATTGGCTGATGGTCTCTTACAACTAACTACATAGTGTGTATCTGTTGAGTGTTTTCTTATTTCCATATAAACGACGAGGTTACCTACGGTGTATACTATTCCGTCTCCTTCTGTGGTGTAGTGTACGTGTTTTAAAGAACCAGATTGCAAAAAATAAATTAGTATATGAATAAATAGTTAGATGGAAAAGCCAAAGGCCTATTGTACATTGTTATGATTAACTTGTCCAAGATCTCGATTCAAAATATATTAGGTAGTTCAACATTTGAAGGAAAAGTTGGTTTGAAAATAACTATTTTGATATTTTTTGCACGCTATCATCACTGATTAGTTGAGAAGTATTTTAATTTTTAAATATCACAAATGTATTGTTTTTTTAAAACTTGTGTTGTGGTGAGTATGCACATGCAAATATAGGTGATTGCTGATGGTGTATGTAAAAACATCAAGTTAAAAAAGTGGGGTGCCACCATTATGCGCAGCCATATGTCAATGGTATTCCGTATTAATAACATAATTTACAAATTTGAGTGGTTAAAAACTTAAAATAGGGGTGTGGCCATTAATCGAATCGAGAAATTGTCGAATCGAGAAATTGTGTAGTTTTGAGGACTACTGTGGAATTTAACTAGCAGTGGCAAAGAGCATTTTTAATTTATTAGCATGGTAATAACAGTTTATGTGCTAGATAAGTTATAAATTGGGCCTAAGTAAATAATTCCAAGTACCTGTGAAATGATTATTAGTTATTACCATACTTTATAAATAATTGATATGTACTTTTTAAAAAGTGTCCTAGCTTAGGGTGAGATAGTATTCTAACAGCTTATCTGCAAGGCAATACGCACGGCGCCTGTGACAAGGTTTTATTTCATACCGGTAATAAATTATTTTTGAAATATAGTAATAGATTTTGGTTTTATTTTCCAAAATGAAAGTGCATTGATTTTAAACTGGTAATTTTCCGTAACACTATGCTGATGCATAATGCTTGCCAACATTATTTTGGTGCACCCTTACTTTTCTCCTTTATAATATACAAAAACATACTTGGTTTACTATGTAGGAGAATGCTTAACTACCACTCCTATTTCAATTACTGCAATATTGTTTTTGGACCGGTACACCTGCAAGCCTACATAACAACCTCACCATACTACCTACCTATAAACATTTGAGTGCATTGCTTCTTAGTTTAAAGAGCAATGTTCTTATAATCAACGCATTGGTTAAAAATAAAATATGTATAATTTATTTGTGTTATTTACTTGTGATTAATTATGCAACGTGATATAAATGTGTAAACAAGTTCCCTTTACACAATTTATTTAATGAGCATTGTTTTATAAATTAATATTACCATCACTGTTTTGCTTTTTGATGCAAAAATAATAAAAACATGGTGAAAACTATGTACATACCTTGTTATTCATTGCATATTTGGTGAAACTTGTCGGGTCCCAGGTGTAATCCAGTATTTTCCTTCACAACTCACAACCCAAAAAATAGTTTAGACTTTACATTTACAATGAAGGAAGTAGTACATAACACATAGGAAGACAGCAAGCACTATCTGTGGCAATATCAAGAACCATATCTGTTTGAAGGTTTAGTGCCAGCCAATATAGACACTATTAGTGGTGACGTCAGAGCCGACTCCTAAAAAACTTGACCAATCCGAGCCCGTCCCTGGACGGCCTCAACCAATCACATAGCCGCATCAACGATTGTTTGAAGTCAAGCAGTGGTTTATAAGGGGGTCGTGACATAACACTAATAGTGTCTATTGCAACACTAAAAACAGCTGGAACTCTTATTTATAATTGCAACAATTCCGTTATTGAGGGGAAAGAAAACGATGAGTAACCGTTTAATTACAAATAAATAAATTGTATTTATTTAGTCTACCCACTCAGTTATACAACTGATTTTCAATTGATTTTCAAAGATAACTTATTTGTGCTATTTTTGTATTTTGGCAGAATTGAACTTCAATATTGATTTGTATTTACAAAGTTGTATGTATGTATTTACACTGCTCCACCCACTGCCCCCCCTCCCGGAGGGGGGCTCCTAGTTCAACTCCTCTCCACCCCCACCCAACAGTGCCACTGGCGTGTCTTGTAAATAACTGTATATAGCTGTACAGACCTAGTTTAGTTAACTCTCCGCTCTTGTCGAGTGAACAAGGCCCTGTTTGGCCGAAACAGTTTCGACGTTTTCGTGTATTATGTTTATTTTTATTTGTGTCTTCTACGAGATCCCTGCAGTCATCGACCAGGTAAGCTGTTGGGTTCCCTTTCCACACCCCTACTTAACATAAATTTGTATTTGTGAGAAACATGTAGAGATAGGATAGGAGACCAACAGCTTACCTGAAGTAGAGTAGGCGCGCCGTGATAGAAGACATAAACACAAATAAACAAATACAACACTACAGGTAGTCTACCCACTCACATAACTGATTTCCAGTGGGGGACATTAAATTTAAAGTAGACCTGTTGGCACAGACACGGAACAACCTTAGAATTTATTGTGTGCCTCGTTGCTGGATGGCTCCAGTCACCATTTACGTTTGCTAAGCCAAGAAATGTTAAAAATCTTCTGCCTATAGTAGATTCAAACCCTGAATCTTCTGCAATGGAAGCAGAGACTCTTAAGGCTGGTTTATGATTGACATCAACGTGGGGAGACGTGAATGTAGACGTGAACGCGAAGATAACACATAGCATTCACGGCTTAGCGTTTAGGGAAGTGAACGGGAATGGAGAACGGAGCGGCCAAAGTTCATCAAGTCCCAACTTTGGCGTCTACATTCACGTTCCGTTTGGCGATGTGATCATCGCGCATGCGAAAATGCTTTGTACTCGCCTCGTGACAGAATAAAAAACGAAACAAACAAAACCTACAACGTTTGCTTAGATATCTAATAGGCACTAGGGTTTCATTTGACGTTTTATTTGACTAACGAAGTGGTCCCGATTTCCGTCAATAGTAAACGCCTCGCTTTCCGTTTCCCCCTCATTCGCGTTTCCCATTCACGTCTCCCCACGTTGACGTCAATCGTAAACCAGCCTTTAACCACAAAACCAATGAACCACCCACTTGGGTCTTGAAGGGGGTTTGAGGGTTGAGGGATCAGGAAGACGGTCATACCGGTATACTTAAAGTAGAGGTATTATAGGCCTACATGAGGTTTATTACGGTATGTGGTATTCGTATTGCCATATTGTCATCTCCTTGTCTTGTTATTCTGTCCTTGAAGGACTATAATACCATAGCCTATGTATATTGTATAGTACTCTTAACCTGGGAGTAGTCCCATGAGATCATTTGTACAGACTTTTTTTCAACAGCAGGCATCCAAATACTAAATTATTATTTATTAACTAGGGAAACGCCAAAGTCGTTGTTAGACGAGTGAGTGAGCCATGTGTTGAGTACCCGGTAACATTCCTTTTCTTCCCCATAACTTAGGCCTCCCTAGCCTATCATAAGCTAGAGTGGAGCATTATGGCCTTACAGTTGACGCGCCCTTATACCAACTAAACTTTAAAAAAACTATTATTTATACCAATATAATTATCTATTTTAAATGCAAATGTTCCCGGGTACTCAACACATGACTCGCTCACTCGTCTAACAACGAATTTGGCGTTTCCCTAGTGTAGTTGGCTAAAGCGCCCTTGTAGCCAAAATGTGGGAGACGTGAGTTCAATCCCCTGGGGCCCTATTCAGTAACTTCACGGGTTCAACTCTGTCACGGGACCGACTCTGTAGTAACAGTAATCGTTCCGGTTGTTGTTGGTCGAGGTCGAAAGGTATGATTTACATGGCCGTGGACGGCCAAATGTGAACAAATGATTCACAGTCAGTTGTCAAATATTCGAAATGACATAGATGTGTGTATTATTTCCAATCGGGGAGAAATTGGATTTAAATTGTATAATTTCATGAAAAAAGGGAACGCACGGGACTTTTAGGGGTAGGCCCTTCCTAAAGGTAGGTTTTCTTTGAGCATACTATTGTTATTCGTTTGAGAAAGTTAAAAATCTGGTTGTGTTTACGTGTAGGCCAAGGCTTATCATCCACCATTTTATACAAATATAGCCGAGTCGGACTCGGTTGTCACGGATTATATCGCAACGATATCGACCTCAACTGGGTCGATCACTTACAACAGAGACGATTACCGTTGGAAACGCCTGGGTCCAACTCCGTCAGAGTTATAGAATCGCAGTCCTGATTGGGAAAGATTTTGTAATTTCTAGATTGTATTTTAAAAATTATTAAACATGTTTTGAAATGCATATTACGGAATGTAGTCCATCATCTGTGACAATACTATGGAAAACATAGCCAGTATGAAATACGTGTAAAGATTGCAAGGTTTACTCAATCTACGAGCGAAATTTGAGGGTACCTTGACGTGCAACACCAACATTCAATAAACCTTGCATGGGCACGGGCCGCACGGCATTTCAGCCAGGTAAATAATAAACAAAAAGTATTTTTTTCAAAATCAAATGCATTGTCGTTAAAATAATTTCTAAACATTGGCAGCCTATTTTTCAATTTATTATTTCTTATAGGTTGAATTAAATTGCAATGGATTGTGCTCATTTTGTTAGCAGTTCTCAGTTACCTGGTCACGGATGTATGTTTAAAATTTCAGGCCAATCTATTTGGCCGTTCGGCCGTATGAGCCTGGACAGACAGACATTGGACACAGCCACGACAAGGCTCGATCGAGTAGCGTTATAATTTCCTCATTCGCTTCGCTCACTCGTCTAATTAATAATTACTATTATTTAGCTACTATATAGGAAAAATATGGAAAATTAAATAAAAACATGTTTTGGTATAATGTTTTTATTCAAAATATAAAACAATAAGGAGGTATGAACAAACTTGTACTTAATCTTGTATTACAATACTTACTACATACTACACCGTATGAGGTTGTGATAATTTTGTAAAGTTAAATCACTGAATATTTCAATACAAAGTTAACGTGGTACTATTACTATCATTACATGCTAGGCTTTAAAGTAGATATCAAGTGGTTAAATCAGGCTAGGAGAAGAAATATGATCACCTCACTGAAGAGAATGCTTACAAGATCTTGTGCATACATGTGGCCTAGCAGTCAAGGGAACTTGAATGATTAGAAGGCAGCAGTTTATAATAGTTAACAATGCATCAAGTTTATACATGTAGTATTTCCAACTAGGCTCTATAATTTGAAATAAAGACAAGGAGTAAATGACCACAATCACATAAATTTAGAAGAATTAATTTTTCTTAATGACAACATAAAGTATAAAATAATATATATTAGTAGTTAGTACCTACAATAATAATCCTGGGAGAATTTCACCCCACATGCAACACTTTCAGATCCAATCCAATTTGTACATTTGTGTAGTCAAAGCAAACAAATTTAACAGACCGTAAATTTTTTTTACCTGCAAGATGTAAAAAGTTTTGTTTATCAGTGTGTAGATAGTTTAGTTTTACTAGCATACTTCACATTGTGTGCAAGTTCAAATGTGCCAACTTAACAAAGTGAGAAGACCTGCTATGCAGTTTATCACCATATTGTAAAATTATGTAGTCGAATACTATGCACATTATCACAGCTTGGCATTTTAACTACGATGTTCAAACGAATGCGAAAAAGAAAAATTGATTCATTGAAAATTTACGTTGCCAACTAATCCAATGTCATTTGAACAAAGACAACTTCCAACTTTGTGCCTCGCGAGTCGATCAAGCGTCCTCTTCTGTTCTGGGCTGGTCTTCGAGTCCTGTAGCGGCCTCTCCGGTCGACTTCTTCCCTCCCTCGGGAACCCACAGGCCGGAATCAACGCAGCGTTTCATGTGGTAGATTGCATCTGCCTCGGGCATGGCGGCAATGGCCTCTTGAAGTTGTGGTATGTCCTGCGACTCAAAGCATTGCTTCAAGATCTGGAAGTAGAATTTATGGTAAAAACAAAATGCACACGCAGTTCTTAATACTTTATAGGCCCAAGCTTCCGTTTTGGTGCTTATATTGCATTAATAACATTGGAATTGTCAACAATAAATAGATAGGTACCGGTACCTAATTAAAAACAAGTAGGCCCTAGACCTACGTATTTTAATGGAGTATGACTCCATGTATGACTCTATGAGTATGAGTATGACTTTTAATGGAGGGTTGACAGGTTGGGAAAGCAAAGAGAACACAAATCCCAACCATGAAGGGCTGGGGGCGTCAAAGTTTTTCACCTGCTGATGACAACTGCAGCTAATTTAAAGTTGTAACCTTAATCCACGACACGTTTTGTCCTTCTGGGACTCGCCAGGCAGATGGTGGCCACTAAAAATCGGCTAATTACATGCAAACAAAAGAAAACTCACAACACATAACCAAACCTGTGGTTGGGCCACGCAAGAAGCAAATTCTGCATGCATGTTGTCATCATCAGCAAGGTTACTTCACACACCATTCATACTGAGCCACACCGTCAGCACAACCAGTAAGGGGGCTTTCCTCCCAACTCTAGTGCTCGGGAGACAAAACATCCATGACTCACCCTGGATTCGAACCAGGACCCTTGGAGTATGGACAATCAATATATATAAGATCCACTATAAAACCAAGTCAAAAGACAGAACAGAACAACGCCCAAAGCCCCCATACCCCCTCTTCCTTCCAAAGAAAAAGATGTTGGTCTTTTGAAAATTATTGTTTTCCTGTGCCCCTATCTACATTATTAGCTGACTAGTAGACATGCCTCCCTTACATTACTGTCCACGTCCCTCTAGCATTTTTTCAATCGCTTTCTTCAATTTAGCACATAAAGCAGGTGGCGTCTGTCCTGTACTCCGTCCTTACATAATCTGCATAGTACACCTGATTACAAAATTTTAAATTTGATCAACATTGGATTAGCAGCTTCTTGTAGAGAGAACAAAATATAGACAAACAAACACAACAAAGCTATTTTTCTCATGGTAGTCAAACCAAAGTCTTTGCTACGTTCACTACGCTGACAAACACTCACGTCTGGCAGCGACTCGAACACCTCAACCGGGTCCAGTCCTCCCGGCCCCAGCCTCTCCTCTCTCTCCGTCTCCTCCGCCTCCTTCACCGCCTCTGCGATCTTCTCCACCGCCCTCTTCTCGATGCGCTCCTTGAACGAGCGCAGTTCCTCGTCGAACGAGGTCTTGTACTCGGCGTCGGCCACCTGGATGCGCGAGAAGAAGGATCCGACGCACGCACGCGGGTCCACTTCGAGTTGTTTGGACAGCTCCAGGATGTACTGCATGCAGATGCACTGGTGGGCGACGTGGCCCATCAGCTCGTGTTTCTACGTAAGAGAGGAATAATCCCAGCTATAAATGTTAGGTCGTTGTGCCACTATAGCCGAGGGGATGTGGGGAGGACAAATCCGTGCTGGACAGATAATACATAGGCCTACAAACATGAACTACTATTTGACAATAGAGTTATGCCCTGGGCTTAACTTTAAAAACCCACCCTCTCATAAGTTTGTTGAATCGCTTTAGGCCTATTTCCTTAAAAACATCACTGTGATCTTAATAGCCTAATTGAATTACATTTCATGGTCACGGCAGTGGCTCAAAGACAGCAAAGTAGAAGTTGTACATTACACCATTTGTAAAAAAAATTGGTGCATGAGTATAAGACAAGGTGACATTTTGAGACAAAAGTTTGTCTTATATTTGGGATGATAATATACACTAGGGGTATGCCTACATAGCTATCCAAGCTAGCATAAGTGTGAGGTTGTGCCTACCTCTTCCATCTCGAGGTTGATGCACCAGATGACCAGATAGTTGGCCGTGTTCTCCGAGACAAGCTGTTGATTGTCGGTCAGGAAACGCTTGCTATCGTCGTAGCGCCGAAGCATGCCGAACTCCTTCAGTTTCTTCTCGTTGTCTTTGACAAACTGCTTCATAAGTTGTTCGCGCTCTTCGTCGGTGAGGTTGTCGTCATCTTTGCGGAAGGCGTTCGGGTTTATCACCGTCTTCGTGAAGCCCGACTTGCTTATTGTGTCTACGTTCCAAGGTGTTGTCTGAAAATGGAAAAGATTTAATAGCTAAACCTAGTCTAAAATACTTTTGCAGCAAAATTTTGCCAACCAGTGCTCATTAGAATTGACTACTTTGGAACTACTGATCAGCAAGCTCATCAAGTTTGGGTGGCTCGTTGGTCTTGTGGTTAGCGTATCTGCTTCCAATGCAGAAGGTCCAGGGTTCGATTCCCGCTAAAGTCAGAAGTTTTTTAACTTCTGATTTGGACTTAAGTCCATCAGTTCTTATCTTAGGAGTTTGTAAACGGTGACTTTGGAGCCGTCCTAGCAACGAAGCACATAATAAATTTCAGAGTTGTTCTGAATCGGCCTTGTTGATCTTGGCGTTGATTCGCGGGTGTTCGCAACTGTCCATACCACTGATTACTATATTTCCTATTAAAAATATCGATCTTTGGTTGGTTATCGCTCACTCGTCGATTGCGTCGGGGCCTGCAAGGTTGGCTTGGTCGCTTTGATTTAAAGTCCCCCACTGAAAATCAGTTATATAACTGAGTGGGTAGACTCTAAATAAAATTTATTTATTATTTATTTATTTATCGTATAGGCCTACTATACCTTCTCCTTCTTTTGCAGTTCCTCTTCTTTACTCTTTATCTTACTCGCTTCTAGCTCAAGGTCCTCAAGAGCTTTTTTCAATACACCTAAATCTTCTTGCTTCTCAGTCTCCAATAGTTTCTTTTTAGTTTCCTTTAATTTCTTTTCATTGCTAAAGAAAATGTAAACATAATTTGATTAATTTACTACCTACACATAGGCCTACTTTTAGACTTTTAGACCTAGCAAGCTAGGTACCGGTACCATAAAACAAAATTTGAAAACAACTTTGATTGAAATGTTCAGCATCAGTAGGGTATCATCTTACAGTGGCTACATGGCCCTACTTGGGATGAGTCGTTTAAAATTGCGCATTTAGAGTTTAAATGTTTTAGTTTTATATAAACGTGCTTTGTAATCTCAAGTACATTTCATTTCATTTCATTTTTATTAGCATCCAAAGACTTCACATAAGTACAAAAGTATAGGATTTGTCATCCTAAATTTAAATATAGGCCTATCAACACAATATGTAAATGTACATAACATATAACATACAAACACATAACATACACATAGGCATACACATAACATACCGGTAATAGCAATGATAGTATAAGTTCAAACATTTACAGAATGAATAGGCCCAAATACGGTAGGCCTACAAATAAAAGTCCTGTAAGATAATAAAAATCGTAGCCTACCTTACTTGTCTGTTTCCACTCCTTATAAAATCATCCGCATTATAAAATACACCATTTATTAGGTATAGTTTTATGGAATTGAAATTATTTATTTATTTCTGAAATGTTCATGATTTCTTTTGGCAAACAGTTAAAAAGTTTTATTACCATATAAGAACCATTTTTATTTTTTACATTTAGAAGTACGTACAGCTGGTATATATGGAAATTGTCCTTTTGTCTAGTATTGAGTATATGTATGGAGTTATTTAGTGGCATTTGATTCCTATTTTTAATTATCAGAGCTAAAACTTCATAAATGTAAAGACCTGGAAGAGTAAGAATATTTAAGTTCTTAAATGCAGGTTTACAAGAATCCCTATATATCCAATTCCAGCTAATATCCTTACCGCCCTTTTTTGAATCACAAATAATTGGAGAGACTGAGATGAATTACCCCACAGTGATATTCCATAACGAATGTGGGCCTCAAAATAGGCATGATATGCTAGTTTTGCCGTAGTTTTCCCGGAAGTTTCAGTTATAACGCGTAATGCATGGTTAATCAAGTTCGGCGACCTCCTTTGACTGTATATAATATGTCGCAGCTGCGAAACACTAGACAAGTCCGCACTGCCGACGGGTGAATTGATACCGGTACCTAACTAACAAATGCATTAGCATTGTTATTCATATTTTGTATTATTGTAATTATCATAGTAACTTATGTATTAGGCCTAATTGTAATTTGTCCCATGTGCTATGCACACGTCATGATGTCAGTGGACTGAAAATAAATGAAAACTAAGTGCTTGCCACCCGGCAAGTCGGTAACAGTCTCGTCCTTTGGCCCAGCCCCTCAATATCCCTACTCGCGCATGAGAGGGGAGTGGGGGGTGGAGAAGGCTAATAATGCGTTGAAGAGAATGCAACAAAATCATCATTTTAATGTGAGCGCAGGGGTAAATTAGGGGGGGGGGGAGTGTACCAATGTTTAAACAGCGTTTTGAAACGAGGTTAAACATTTAGGATTTTAAAGGCTTTTTCACATCCCCAGGCCTACAAAATTTCTTTTGGACAAAAGCCTTACTTTTGTTTTAATTTCTCAAAATCTTCTTTCTCCTTTTTTTGTTCTTCCATCCGCTCGACCCTAGCTTGATGTCGCCATCGAAATAGGGAAGGAGTATCAATATTTGGATGGGTTTCATCCTCGTCGTCAGAAATCTGAAATTATAAAATGTTATCAACTCAGAAGGCATGGTCTTTTTAGCATAGGCCTAACTACCATTCACATTGCTGTTCGGGATTGGCTTTAAACCCGAGAGCGGAATAAACGTAAATTTTAAATAAATACATTTTTTGTCCTTTGTAACCCATTGTACAACAAACATACAGACTATCTCTATCTATCTAGATCTAGTAATTGTTACGTATCATAAAATGATCTTCTTTAGGCTATAGTGTGCGAACAGCAAGCAGCTGTAAAGCTTAACTACTTAGTAATAAATAAATAATTATAAATAAATAAACAAATAAATTGTATTTAGAGTCTACCCACTCTGGTTATATATAACTGATTTTCAGTGGGGGACTTTAAATCAAAGCGACCAAGCCAACCCTGTAGGCCCCGACGCAATCGACGAGTGAGCGATAACCAACCAAAGATCGATATATTTTAAATAGGAAATATAGCAATCAGTGGTATGGACAGTGCGAACACCCGCGGATTAACGCCAGAATCAACAAGGCCGATTCAGCACAACTCTGAATTTATTATGTGCTTCGTTGCTAGGACGGCTCCAAAGTCACCGTTTACAAACTTCTAAGACAAGAACTGATGGACTTAAGTCCAAATCAGAAGTTAAAAAACTTCTGACTTTGGCGGGAATCGAACCCTGGACCTTCTGCATTGGTAAGCAGATACGCTAACAACAAGACCAACGAGCCACACTAGTTAGAGTAAAGTGTCAAGTACCAACATTGGTAGGCCCTAACTGAAGAACTTGTTTGGTTGTGGGGGGAGAGGGGAGGGGGGTCCAAAATAAAATCTTCATGTTTTTTAAAAATAACCAAAATAGCCTACATGAAAACTGAAAACAGAAAAAAAACACAAAACCTTTAACATTGCTAGGTATTTGAAGTACCGGTATAAAGGACTTTCAACCGAAAAAGAGTTTCACCTACCCCCCCCCCCCCCCCACCTCCGCTAAATTGACAGTTGGCAACCATGCTTCAATGGCCTGATGCGTTACAGTAGGCATACACACTTCAACCAAGAGCAAGATGACAAGGATAAAAAGGACAATTGAAATGACATAAAAATTGAAAAATACTTACCCTTTGGACATGCGGTTGTTGGAAACAGTTACTACAGGTGGATTAAGGTATAACACAGCCTATAGGCCAATGCACTTTTTACGACTGAAATATTTTTCTCTTCACGAGGCGGTAGGCATACACAGCATTTTTACCTTACTTTCATCATGCAGACCACGACAACAATGGCAGAATAGTAGGCCGATGGGAAAAGATGTGGAACAGCAAGGAGGAGTCTGGAATGTGGTGGAAGGAGAGGAGTGGTGGCAGGACAGAAGAAGATAGAGAGGCCTAGGCCTAGCCTATCTTCGATGCCGACCCAACGCAGAGTTGGACGTGGCAACAGATGATGATAGCCGAGTAGCTAGCCTACACAAAGGACGTAGCCTTGCCTAGCTAGGCTAGAGTGGCCTCTGAGAAGCTAGGGCCTAGGGCTAGGGGAACTTGTTTGGTTCATGCCCCCCCCCCCCCACACACACACACAAAAAAAAAAAACCACTTGTTTTTCCTTGTTTTTTTTCATGCTTTTTAGTATTGCGTAAAACTATTATTGCAACTACAAAACCTTTAACGTTGTTATTTTTTGCAAAACTCCTATTCGGTCGAATGTCCTTTACATTTAAAATAGAACGTTAAAGTTTTTGTAGGGCCTAGCCTAGCCTAGGCCCTACTAGAACGTTAAAGTTTTTGTAGGGCCTAGCCCAGGCGGCACTTCTTTACCTGGGGGGGTCCAACTTTTCAACAACGATTTTTTGCTGTTAAATTAAAAAAAAAACTTCAAAACCTTTAACGTCGCTATTTTAAACGAAAGTCCTTTGTCGTTTAAAGTACTTCATATTTAAAATAGCAACGTTAAAGGTTTGGTAGGTAGAGTATTTTTTTGAAAACGTTGCAAAAAATCGTTGTTGAAAAGTTGGACCCCCCCAGGTAAAGAAGTGCCCCTAGGCCTAGGCTAGCGCCTAGGCTAGTTTTTTTTTTGGGGGGGGGGCCAATGAACCGAAGAAGTTCCAGGCTGGGCCTACTATAAGGATGTTTCATAAACATAATAAATGACAGGAGGTAGGGCTAGGCCTAGGCCTAGGAGGACTAGGACCTAGGCTAGGGCCTATGCCAAACAAAAATTAAATTATAGCTAGCTAGGGGCCCTAGGCCTAGGCCTAGCCCTACTTGGTTCTAGCCCATTTAGATATTTTATTATTGAATATTTTTGTTCATTCTTACCTCAATGTCTTTCCACTTACTATAGTCGACCATTCTAATCTCCCATCAACAAGAATGTATACTAAATAAATACCTACAGATCTTAAACAACAAACTAAACTTGGGAGAGTGGGCGATTTTTCTCCAATGTGATGGAAAATTCTGGTAAGCCTGGCGAGGCCAAAATTTTCATTGTTGCCATAACAAAGGCAGCACAGTTTGATTTTAATTTATTTTTTTAATTAAAAAATAACTTCCTGTTTATTTTAATGTCCATTAAACATGTAATTGAAATTAAAATTACAAATATCAAGTCAATTATTAAACAGGGCAAAAAAAACAAACAAATAAATTCCGTATTTTCTTTACAGTAGGCCTATGCTAGGGACCTTTAATGTTTGAGGTTGTCGTTCTGATTATCGGCTCATTGTTTCGTTTTTGTTTAGCTAAACTTCACACTAGTGCGGAAAATGGCGTTTGTAGGTTCATCTAGAATGATGACTTCCAATAATTATGGAGATTCAATGGTTCCTGACTGGCTTACAGCCGAACATTCTACGGGAGTAAGTTTAAAACACATTACTTTTTAATTACTATCTTTCGAAAAGTATATTTGATAGTTTAAAAAGTAGCCTGGGTCTTTTGTCTAATGCCTCTGAATGCCCAGTGATGAATCGGCAACATTCAGGCCATCATAACCTAACTTTCATTTTCAGACTTCCATTATGGCTGTAGAATACAATGGTGGAGTCGTGCTTGGTGCAGATTCTCGAACAACAACTGGAGCCTATATAGCAAATCGTGTGACTGATAAGCTTACAAAGGTCACCGACTCAATCTACTGCTGCCGTTCGGGTTCTGCAGCCGATACACAAGCGATTGCCGATATTGTTACTTACCATCTCAACTTCCATGCGTAAGTTAACCCCCTTGTAAGCCTAGGCCCTACTTAGTAAATTCTTGTGTAGCCTACCGGGACCAAATTGTTAATGAAACAAATCTTTTAGCTTGCACCTCGATGCCGAGGCCTAAAGGTCGATTGCCTGGTACTGGTAACAATAACGGGAAGGAAGTTTAATCTCATGTTAACGTGGACATAATGCTCAATAGGCTTTAAAGCTTTCCCATTCCTGTATCCCGGAAACGACAACGGGAACTTTACTAAGCACAATAGGCTCGAATGGACTGATTTCGGTTGGTTCCTATTCGGTTTCTTGATTGTTAACAGACATTCAAAACTTGTCTCAATCCTAGTCGCTTCGAATTGATTTGAGTTGTGCTAGCTTAATTGAGCCTACATATATTCTATGAATACACTTGAATACTAGTACTGTATTTACCTAACCACGTAAATATTAAGCCGTTGGACTTCATAAAGCTCCAAGGACGCCAATTTTATTGTAAATGCGGAAACATGTAATAGACACCTGCTTGCCAATAATGATATTCACTTAAATCTAAATCCTAGGCCCCGTTTTCAACCTATTGAATCTTTGAAACTGTTGTATCAAGCAATTTAACTCAATAGCCTGAGTATATGGCAATCAGTCGAAACGTCAGCATTTAATGCATCGGGAACGGCGTATCCCGAAGCCAAGGTTTGTATGTGACTACAGGCACGAAAGTTCACTCTCTACACATGTTTTATTTACCTCAGTCTCCACTTTGAAAGTGGATTGACTTCAAGTGGAATCGAGTGTGTATATCAAGAGACTCAAACCGAATTGAATCGACCGACTTGATCAATTCGGATTGAGTGCTGGATATACGTAGTGTAAGTTTAACTTTCCGTAGGCCTAACGTTACCTTTCCGGACGCTATTGTTCTATCGTCCCTTGACTGTTTCTTTCTGTTATCGTTACCAGGCAATTGTGCATCAATCTTTAGGTAGGCGCCTAGCGGCCTAGATGTTTTGAGTTCTAGCTAAAGCTTGTCCCCCACTTATTAGCTTTATCTGTTGGTATGGTAGGTAGGCCTAATTGTACCGGTAGCCCCGTAGGCTACTACTTTTCGGTTGGGACCACCAATCTGTCTAAAGAGGGGAAAAGTAGGTAAGGGGGAGGGGGGGGCGCGTATGTTTTACAATATTATCATTATTAAAACATCACGCTGTTAGGGGGGGGGCCCCCCCTAACATACTTTTAAACAGTTGGGTGGTCCCAATTGAAAAAGTAGGCCTACCGGTAATTATGCCTGCACCCACAAGTACGGTAGGCCTAGGTTAGTGAGGGCGGGTGGGACCGCAAAGCGCCGTGGGGGTGGGTCATGCTGACTACAGCAACCAAAAGCTTCACTCCTCTCACCCCCCCCCCCTAACCTACTTTTAGACAAAGTTAGTGTTTTATTGGTGTTTTTTGTGTGCGGCGGTAGGCTTATACAGCATAATTACCGTACCCTATACTTGTCATGTGTTCCCTTCCAGGATTGAGCTGAGCGAGCAGCCGATGGTCGAGACAGCTGCCAAGGTGTTCCGTGAGCTTTGCTACAACTACAGGGACTCGTTATCGGCTGGTATTATTGTAGCCGGATGGGACAAACGTAAAGGTGGACAGGTGGGTGGTACAGTAGGACCTACAACATAATGTCTTGTCTAGGCATGCCACGACATTGCACTTCTGTTCTGTAATGGTTGAGTGACCAAGGTCGAGACAGCTGCCAAGGTGTTCCGTGAGCTTTGCTACAACTACAGGGATTCGTTATCGGCTGGTATTATTGTAGCCGGATGAGACAAACATAGGGTAAAGGTACACAGGTGGGTCGTACAGTAGGACGCGTTTCGTCCTTCTGGGACTCATCAGGCAGATGGTGGCCACTAAAAATCAGCTAACTACATGCAAATAAAACTCACAACACATAACCAAACCTGTGGTAGGGCCACGCAAGAAGCAAATTCTGCATGCATGTTGTCATCATCATCAGCAAGGTTACTCCAAACACCATCCATACTGAGCCACACCGTCAGCACAACCAGTAAGGGGGCTTCCCTCCCAACTCTAGTGCTCGGGAGACAAAACATCCATGACTCACCCTGGATTCGAACCAGGACCCTTGGCAACAAGAGAAAAGCTGCCCCTTCTGTTGTTGCTCGGCCAGGGTGCCTCTTCATTCATACTTAGAGAAAGGGTTAGAGATAGGAAGGGTGGAAAGTCACATAACAGTACAACCAGTAAGGGGGCTTCCATCCTAATCTCTGGTGCTTAGGCGACAAAACAACCATGTCTTAACCTGGATTTGAACCAAGACCCGTAGCAACGAGAGAGGCTTCCCTACTAATTGTGACTGGGATCAGAAAACTAAAGGAAAATACACAAGTTGCAAGCTCTTGGCTATGGCACAGGACCCCGATTCTATAACTCCAACCGAGTTGGATTCGTACGTTTTCTACGGTAATTGTTCTGGTTGTTGTTGGTCGAGGTCAAAAGGAATGCGATATTTTTCGTTAGCCAAAATTTGTTTATGTTTGATTAGTAAAAATGGTGGATGATAAGCCTTGGTCTACATGTAAACACAACCAGATTATTAAATTTCTCGAATGAATTAACAATAGTATGCTTAAAGAAAACCTACCTTTCGTAAGAACTTACCCCTAAAAGTCCTGTACGTTCCATTTTTTCATGAAATTGTACCATTTAATACCAATTTCTCCCTGATTGGAAATAAAATAATACACACTCTATGTCACTTCAAAGATTTTACAAGTGACTGCGAATCATTTGTTCACATTTGGCCGTCCACTACCATTGTAAATCATACCTTTCGACCTCGACCAACAACAACCGAATCGATTAGGCCTACTGTTACTCCGGAATGATTTTTGTTGCTTTTTTTTTTCTCTCTGTACTGTTCCCGAGTTGAACCCGTAAAATTACTGAATAGAGGCCCAGGCACATGTGCTAGCTTTTGGCTGCACGTGAAGAGGTTGAAGGAAAAGAAGAGGAGGGTCTTAACTGGTGTATCACCTGCTAGGGCCCCCCAGCAGGACAAGGAGTCAACCTTGTAAGGAACAAGGAAACACGGACCCACCAGAGGATGTAGTAGGCTCGCCCATCTCAACCCCAAAGGGGAAGACAGAGAGAAAGTGAAAGTGATAGGGTGTCAATCGACTGGTTGGTTCTAGTGTGAAAATGCCTATCGACTAGTTGGATTGGAGAAGGGTTGACAGGTTGGGAAAGCAAAGAGAAGAGAACATATATTTATTTATTTTATGACAAAGAAAAAATATATGCGTAATAGCCTATGTAGGTAGGTAGGCCTACAATTTAAATTAGGGATGCACACGATAATCGATATTATCAATCGATAATCAATAGGCCTAATCAATATCATTTCGATAATCAATAACCAAAATTCATTATCAAATTATCGAAATATCAAATAATTGGTCAATAGTGGCACGAACTCAGAAATCATCTCACGTTACGCCATGCTCTGGCTGGGCTGATGGTATCACATTCGAGATTTATGTTAAGAAATGAGGTACTATCAGTAAAAAATGGTAGCCAAACACATGACTTCGAAGACAGCGAGGCTGCAAACGGAACGTGATTGTATTGTTTTGACTTACACTTGCCACACTTGAGGTTCCATGATCAGGCTTTGTTGGTGATATCGATAATGACATTACCATTTTGATGATCGATAATGAAAAAAGTATCGATGTGCATCCCCAATTTAAATACCGGTAGCTTTGTTTTTAAAGAGTCTCCCTTGTCAGTAACGACTCGACGAGAACTGATTTTCAGTAGGACATGTCAACCTAGGCCTAGTTGGTTCTAATACCCAACTTAATTTGTTTGTGCAGGTGTATTCCATTCCCCTCGGTGGCATGTGCAAGCGACAGCCGATGTCTATTGGGGGCTCTGGCAGCACATACGTCTACGGTTACATTGATGCCAACTACAAGGAAGGCATGAGCAAGGATCAGTGCCTGGAGTTTGTCACCAACAGTAAGTGAATGAAAACTAGTTACTAGATCTACACAGTGGCGAAACTAGCCCTTGTTTTTCCGGGGGCTTGATGCCAACTACAAGGAAGGCATGAGCAAGGATCAGTGCTTGGAGTTTGTCACCAACAGTAAGTGAATGAAAACTAGTTACTAGATCTACACAGTGGCGAAACTAGCCCTTGTTTTTCCGGGGGCTTGATGCCAACTACAAGGAAGGCATGAGCAAGGATCAGTGCTTGGAGTTTGTCACCAACAGAATGCCAACAGTAAGTGAATGAAAACTATACCTTGTGTCGACCCAAGTAACACTCTGTCTATCATCCAAGTGAAAGGGAACCGGTGGTTTGTGCACAATACAAATGTAAATAATCCCCATTACCCATAATGGCCTGTTCATCTTGACCCGTATTGACAGTTTCAAACCACATGGACCTCGTTGGATCTGGTACCAGCCTGTATTTGAGAACGTCTTCTTTTATGTAACTGTGTGTCCACTAATTTGCTCGTACATGAAGATTTGGAAATGGTTGCGTTTTACATTAGTTTCAACAAAGAAGGCGGGAGGCCTCAATACAACCTGCGTCTTTTCAGTTTGATGATTGACAGAGTGTTACTTGGGTCGACACAAGGTATAGTTACTAGATCTACACAGTGGTGTAGCTAGCCCTTGCTTTTCGGGGGTGGTGGTGGGGGGCATTTTTGTAACCTCCAAAGATCAATGATCGCACAATCACAGCACAATCTGTATTACTAGTGAATGGGGTAGGCCTTTGTAGGTAGGGTACACTGTTAGTAGAGTCATCCAAAAATAATTTATGTGTAGGCCTATACGCTCTTTTCCTACTTACACGTTTGGGAACAATGAAGGGTCTGGGGCGCACAGCTCCGGAATTTTGTTCAATTCCAAGAGAGTGATAGGAGTTTTTTTGACGTTTATTTTTTACATAAATCTTATAAGTAAAAGATGTAGTAAGGCTATGAAAAAATAGCAAAATAAACAAAATAAATGTATCAATATTTAATATTTATGTGATCTCAAGAAATACCTCCTGTCAAATAAAAATTGTGCCCCCCCCCACCACCCATAGTTATGCTAAGAGGCCTTCAAACTGATTTTGCCCTTCATATTGTACTTGTGGGTCTGCGGGCCTGTTATGAAGAAATTATTATCCTTATTAATATTTTACCTTCATTTTAAAGGGAATGCAAAAGTGTGAAAAAATTAGCTACTTCTGGTTCAAATGTATTTTCAATGGATAGTAAATATTAAATAACCTAGGCTGGATAGACAAGGTGTATTTGAACTTTGAGATGCTCATATTTTGTACTGTAGGATGCCTACTTCTATATATATGCCCAAATAAAGTAGACCGTATGTTCTTGCTAATAACTTAGGCCTATAATAAGTAACTAAGTACCAGTAATTGGTTGAGCGTAGCGAGCGTAGCGAGCGAAGCGAAGATTCCATTTCACTACACTGGAGAAAAAAATCTGGAATTTTTTTTTTTTTTTTTTTTTTTTTTTGTATTTTTGTCTGTTTGTTAGCACGATTCCGGCTAAACCGATACTCCGATTGCGATGAAATTTTATTGAGACC
The DNA here is from genome assembly GCA_024449915.1 of Sweltsa coloradensis. Lineage (NCBI taxonomy): Eukaryota > Metazoa > Arthropoda > Insecta > Plecoptera > Chloroperlidae > Sweltsa > Sweltsa coloradensis. The sequence continues at coordinate 130,120 of JAMZAV010000359.1, read as the reverse complement.
TTCGAAACCTCTGAACTTAGAACTGCCACGTTTTTGGCACAATCGAAAAAAAAATTCCCATAAAAATCGCAATTTTACGATTTTTTTTCGATTTTTAAAAAATTTCTTCGATTTATAATACCTACACGCTTTGTTCACTTGTAATGATTTTTTCACAGAACCTTTATTTTATGAATTTATATATTCGTGGAAAATTTAAGCGCAATCAAATAATTATTTCTCATAAAAATCGCAATTTTACGGGGTTTTTCTTTTTTAAAACAATTCTTTGACAAATAACACCTACATTCTTTATCCGATTATAATGATTTTTTCACAGAACCTTAATTTTATGAATTCATATATTCGTGTAAAATTTGAGCACAATCGAATAATTATTTCTTATGGAAATCGAAATTTTACGATTTTTTTCTTTTTTAAAATTACGATTAATTAAAAAAATTAAAAATTAAAGTTTATTTTTTATTTATTTTAAATTATTTAAAAAAAAATCATCAACTTAGTAATGATTTTTTCACAGAACAGAAAATTCACATAACACATGGCAGCTCAATGCACCAATTACGCTCATCCAACAACGCGGCGGGACTTAAGCGTTTTCCTAGTAATAAATAAATTAAAAATAAGTCCAGTCTAGCATACGAACCATGTTATCCAAATGTCTGCTCAACCAAGATGCCAAACTTCTGCCAATGGATTTGCCAGCACTTTAGTCTTTATAGACTGACATGTGAGAGTAATATTTTTGGATATGTAGGCCTAGCCTATGTTAAGCATAAGTAGTGATGCAAAATTTCCGGAAATCATTTTTTGGGAAATTTCGGGGGGGGGGGGGGGGAAATTGAATGGTAACTTTAGGCTCCAGGGCTGTCTAAAGGGTATTTAAAAAAAATCAATTTGACAGATAATATGGGATAGCTCTGGCCCCTGAGGTACAAAATTACTACTAGTAGTTCTAGGCCTAGATTAAATATTTTTTAAGAATATCATAAAAAGCGCAGAAATTTTCTCATTTTTATCAATAGACATTTTTAACAAACTTTGCACTAATCTACCAATATTTTGAGCTAAATGCCCCCAAGATAAAGACGTCTTTAAAAAACAGAAAAAAAAACAGAAAAATATTTCCGGAAATTTTCTGGGAAATAATTTCTAGTCACAATCGCGTTTAATCATTGTGAATTTTCCAAATAAATAACCAATCTTAGCTTTAAAATATTTTTCAAATTTAATTTAACTTGCACAGTAGCCTAGCCCTTCCAAGACTTTTCTGACAAATAAATAAACTCGGGAAGAAATTAAAATCTAGGTAGGCTACACTAGGCGTCAGAATTAAATTAAGGGTAATCTTTTACCGACAACACCGACCCCCACTTGGCAAATCTAGGATTTGTTCTAAAAAGCACTTTTAAAATCACACTATACTAGCACCCAGCGGATGGGCAGGAGTGCACGGCTTGCCCTATGTATGTGTCACAGGAAACTAGGAAAAACTGGACCTAATTGATTTATACACTAGAAATAAGCCTGCGTTAAAGAAGGTAATGCAGTGTTTGGTGAATCCATATTAATTATTAATATTGGCTATACAAACCTTGTTTTTTTATTAACTACTATGCCCAGGGCCCAGTATTTACAAGGCCCAAAAGGCCAAATGCAATAATAAAATAAGGCAACCATGTTTTCCCATGGCGTGTTAGATGATAAAATGCTTCTTTTAATTCAAAAATGACATTCAAATTTTTCATGGCCCTACAAACTAATTATTAGGGTTGACATCGATTCCAAAAAATTGGAATCGGGGTTGACATCGATTTAAAAAAATTGGAATCGATCATTGTGACCTACGAATCGATTCGGAATCGATTCTCAAGAAAAAACTTTTTAATTGTATGCAGTTATTTTGGTGGTCATTTTCCACGGAACCCGTGATATGCGGCGATATTTGCCGCGGAGCCCGTGAAGGCTTGTCTCGCCCGCCGTATGCCACGGAACAAGGCCGTACGCAGAAAATAATTTTGGGGGGGGGTTTACAATTTTAAAATCTAAAAATTGGAGAATTCCATATAGAATTTGTTGCGGTACCCTGTACTTACTGTACAGTACCCTACTGGACTGGTGGGAGGGGAAGGGGGGGGGGGGGGGGGACTTACAATACTACTCCATTTTCTATTTTAGTTATACTGGTTATTCAAGTGTTTCACTCACCTTAGTAAGCATGGTGTAGAAAAGAAAGTAGCATTGCAGAAGTATGGTGTCGCGTATAGCGTTAGATTCAAAGCCTTTTGTTACGAGACCTCCTAATGTCTGATGACCTCCCTTGCCCGCTCATTGTTTTGAAAACAAAACACAAAATTTGCACAAAGCTCCCTTTAATGCGTCAGAATAGACCAGCCATTTAAAACTGTCCATCCAATGTGCCTTAAAATCTTAAATTTCTGCCACTAGAAATTGGAAATGACTAATAATGAGAAATCTTTTGGTGGTATAAATACTGTTTTTTTTTATATCCACGGTTTCTCGATAAGTTGCGCCTTCGTCGCATCTTCAATACCATCCACTTTAACAAATAACCCCACATCACACGCATTATAAGTTTTAGGTTCTTCCACTTTTTCACTTACTGGGTTTTGTATAAGGTTTGAGTTTATAACTATACGAACACTGTTGACATCACTGTCCACGATAGAACTAACTTTACTCGATTTTGAGACCGAAACGAAATCTAGCATGCCTGGCTGCGACTGAAGCTTGCGTTTAGTAGCAATAGCTGCACACAACTGAGAACACAAGAGTGAATACAACTTGTACACCGACCGATTTCGTAAAATATTTCCAAAGTGTTGAAGTCCCTTCTTGGAAAGGGTAGGGGTGGGGGTCCCTTTGAACGGCACAATATAACAAATTAGGCCAGCGACCGGTCGTATCCGGTGGTAGTTCTAAATTGAAGTATTTCTAAAAGACTGAGATTTTGTTCGAGTAGTGTTATTATGAAACGGAATACGACAGGACCTAGGCATATATTGAAATGTGTTATTCCCGTCTTTTTGGCAGAAGAGTAATTTCGAGGGGGGTTTGAACCCCCAACCCCCCCCCCTGCGTACGGCCTTGCCACGGAACAATGTATTTCGTAACGTTGCGTGGTCGTCTGTTGACTGTCTGCCTTTGTGTACGATCGGCGTCTGGCTGGAGAGGGAGGGACAGTAGACACATGGTTCGTTGCTCTGCCACGCCCCAAAACACGATGTGCGAATGTTTAAACTGTCTAATGAGGAATGAAGGAAGGAATAAAGAAGGAAGTGTGATCCAATTTGGAATCGATGCAGACAGGAATCGATCCGGAATTTATTAATCGATTCTGCCATGTCATCCCTAAAACTAATGATGCTCTATCTATTCACTTTCAGCGTTGGCGCTTGCGATGGCTCGCGATGGTTCCAGTGGGGGTGTCGTGCGCCTTGCTGCGATTGACGAGACCGGAGTCCAGCGCACGGTTGTCGCAGGAGATGCTTTGCCTGCGTTCTACGAAGGATAGATACTTGCTATAACGCATACGATTGGCATTCCTGTGTATGTGACATTCAGTCGTACCTAAAGGAAGGGGTTTGCAAAATTATGAAAACATTTTCTGTTTGTGTATTTGGTTACAAATAATAAAATATTTCTTATTCTATTTCTTTTTATGACAGTAGTATACCGGTACTCCTTAAACCTATTCACTGTCAGTTGTATCTTCCTATCAATGCCATTTCACTTTCAGGGATTTCAGCAGACACTCTTTGAAATTCATTTGACATTTTATTGAAAGTAAGATGTAGAGCTGTGATTATCGTCTTGTGTTTAAAAGTAGGTTAGTTTATACAGGGATGGAAGAGACTAGATGATTCTAGTCCTGCTGTTTCTCGTTGATTGAACGTGAATAATTTGTCTTATCAGAAACATTGCTATATTATGATAGTGGTCTTAAATGTGTTTATTTGAAATCATGATCTGTAGTTCAACTGTACTCATGAAATGTACCCTATGTGACGAAAATGTCTCGTGGCCATGAACGACAATTGACTCGGACGCACGTGTAAACTCTTAAAGGGCAGCGTTGCCACACAAAATATCTGTTGTAAGGCCCAGTTCCCACTTATTGGTTTTGTTATACGGGGATAGGACATACGTGTTATATTGTTATTGTTTTAGTCGTAAGAAATTTGTTATAACAAAAACAAAATTCTTACGACGGACCTATCAGATGTCAATAATCCTTACGACGACAAATGAAAAGGAGTAACTTCCTTATGATAGGCCACTAAAACATTAGGGCTAGGCCTCCACTAACTAGTTAATCAGGATATCAGATTTCTTATAAATAAAACAATTTCTTAAGACTAAAACACGGTTGTGGGAACTGGGCCCTTAGCGCCCAAAAATGGTATGTTTAGTGTTTATAAACCAATATTTAGAATATTCAATCATTCAATATAGGCTAAATTGACAGAAACCGGTGATATTGGACAAGGGCTATTAATTAATAATTTAATAGATAAGGTGGAAATATCTGGTTGCTACTTGCTAAACCCAAGCTGACCCTACCAGAAGCAGGAAACTGCAATAGCGTTAGTTGTGATTCTTTATTTAGAATCTTACGCTGGCGCAACCTGTTGAGTGCTTACTTGTACTTGGTGACGGGCGCAGACAAGCACTTCAAAATGGCTACGCTTAACATTGGAAATAGGAATATGCTTATAGAATAGCTAGTTCCTCACATAAAATGGTTTGACGAGATCACTTGATCCTTACGGAATGTATAAAAATATCTGGAAAGTTAAATCATTGTCAATAAAAACAAAAACCTGTCAACAAACATAATTCCTATGGCTGTTCTGCATGGTTCTAAATGGGATTGCAGACATCGTCTTGGCTGTTTGTCTGCAGAAAACAGGATTGCACGTGCGGTTCTGTGCAATGACGTCGTAATTACATAATAATAATAATAAATAATAATAATAATAATAATAATATAATCGATAATCGTAATTAACACTATTGTAAATGATGAAAATTTAATATGGTAAAAAAAAAAAGTAAGTAGGCCTATATGTTTCAAATTTTTATTTGCAAGAATATTGGAACTTTTGTTCTCTTTCATCAGCCAGATACCAGTAGGCCTACCACGTCCCAGTCGTAGAGAAATAACCAGGTCCCAGTGACAATGGGACCCTTTTCAATGAGTGCTATATTTGGGTATCCTATGTAGCTAGTAGTCCCACTTTCAGGACTTAGTTATTGATTCATAGCAATTGTTGTAAAAGTTTTCCCCGACTAGGGTTCGAACCCAGAACCTCCGGCTTAATGTGCCATGGAAATGATTAGTTGTTTCTTAGTCTAAATCCAAGCATTTGCACATTGCAGAAAGACCTTAAAAACCCTTTCCAGTCAGCATATTTGCTGATTGCTGGGATCAAACCAACAATTCTCCAAAATTAAAGTATATTAAGCTAATGTGCTATGTCTGAATAATAATTGCATCCATATCCCCTTAATCCGCGTAAGACTAGCAGTTTGCAAAAGTATGTAGTGAATATAGCACCGCTCCCGCCAGTTCATTCAAATATTTCACTTTACCGTCAAGTGCTGCTACCTTACAACATTTAATACAAACTATATAGTGCTGCACTCTAGCGCCGCTAAGGTGAACTAGCTAGTGCTGCCGTCTGGCGGCCATCGCGCAACCTCTTCTCGCGCACTCACCTGTTGCCTTCAAAATTTCGAACACAATCCAATCAGTTTGATCGCGTTTGTGTACGGCGGTAGTTGCGTGGTGTTTTGCCGGCGTCGCGACGTCGTTCTTACGAAGCCAATCACGCGTGACTACTACTACACCTGTCTTCTGGCGGCGAGCAACAATGAATACGTCACAGATATAAGGTAAGAAGAGAGAGCGAGAGCGGTTTGACAAGTTGCTGGCCTCGTGCCCGCATCCACACTTCAGTGACAGAGAAGCGTGGGGGCAAGGGCCACAGTTTTAGCCTAGTACTTATCAATGCTGAGTCATTTCGAAATCTTCTTTCGACGATGTTGTTATTCACAGTGGCAGTAAAAATAATTATGTTAGCCACATTATGTGTTACTGGATTAAAAACGTTTTCACGGTTACTCGATCCCGGCGATCTTTGGCCCTCCAATCAAAGCTACTACTGGTATATCTTTTAACAATTATATTGGATCTTAGCATAATGTACTTTTACGGCAGTCCTTCGGTGTATTCACTAAATCGTCTGTTGTTCTAACTTTGTAGCTAACACGCCCTCATACAATTACACCATTGTTAATTGTTGGAACTCTAGACCCAATCTTCTTATTGTTATAATTTACGAACTTCGAGAACTTGAAAGTTTCGTTGTTCGTGTTTGTGTAAGACTATTATATTTTTGAGCCTCGCATTATCAGGATAGAGTTTGAAACTTTGTTTTCTATGCGGGCTGCCTATTCAATATTCATAATACAACGGTAATTCACAGCAGTTTGCAACGAATATGATATTGATGAGCACTGAAAGGGCAAACCTAGACGATAAAGCGTTTGCTTTTCGCCATGATACAAGTTTCGGTGAAGGCCTATGGTTTATTTTGTCAGGCGGTACAAATACAAGTTTGGTACCGGCGAATGTGCTAATTTTGTGACCATTGTTGTACATAGGCCGCCTACTTATACCGACCATTGCATAAGAGATATCAAAGAAAACTTCACCAAACCAAGTTTTGTATTTGGTAAAAACTCGGGAGCGAATAGCACCGTTCTTTATTATACCACGCTTGTTCCCGCGCTCAAGTCTTATGGTGGAGGTGCCGGTTATATAAATATTCCAGCTTTCTGTGGATAGTTCTGCCGCCCTAACCACTACAAATACATTTTACCGTGGGAATTAAACCTATAATATATTTTTTTAAATTTTTATCGTGGGAAACCTGTTATAGGGTGCAATTAACCCCTCTTCAGGTGAACTAGGTATATGCGGATAGGAAATTGTGAAGGGATGTCCGAGGGCTGTTTAAGAGGACTCAATCCCTTGCATTCGCCTTAAAGACTGAGGGAAACCTCGAAAAAAACCTTCAGTCTGGATTGCCGGTCTCGACGGGATTCGAACCCGGGACCTCCCGAATCAGAGTCGAGCGCTTAGCGCCCGAGCCAACACTGTCGGTAACCTGTAAATAGGGTACAATGTATCAGGCGAACTATGTATGTTGAGGATTGGGCATTTGTGAAGGGATGTCCGAGGGCTGTTTAAGGGGCCTCAATTCTTTACATTCCTGAGGAAATCCTCGGAATAAACCTTCAGTCAGGACTCAGAATTGCCGATCACGACGGAATTCGAACCCGGGACCTCCCGACTCAGAGTCGCACGCTTAGCTCTCGTTCCAACACTTGGGAAACATTCAGTCACTCTATAAGTTGTGATACAGAGGTCTGGGTGGGGCAGGGACTGCTAAGTGTTGTGGACTTTGGCCACTACACGTTAGAGAGACTAGCTCAACATACCCTGGGTCCAATATGCGGCGTCTCGTTGAATAACATTGTCTAATCCCGACCGCATATTATGCAACATGGGTTTTCGTGAGCTGAGCCTGTACTGCACTCAATATGCGGCTGATAGACCTGGACCAGTTGGACTAAACCCTTCCCTTTGTTTACGAAGACGACGTGAGGAACTAGGGCGCTTCAACCGGAGCGCCGCCTGTGAGTTTATGAGTTAATGGCGTGTTTGATGATAATATTGTTTTCTAAGTTTATAAAAGAAAAGGAAATGATATAAATGTTCGTAATAGCAAAAAAGACAAATTACTCATATGAATTAAAAATTAAGTTGTGTGATGTCAATTACATTTGGTTGAATAATAAAATTATACTTTGAATGAGAAATTTAGAAAGTTTGTCGCCGTTATCATATGATAGAAGTTGTTTATATGATTGATAAACCTCGTATTGCTAATTGAAAACGTCCTTAAACCAGGACATTAACAATTCACGTTTATTTCTTTTCCTTTCCTTACGGTGGCGAATGAAACCGAACAAATCCTTCTCTCTCCTTCTCTGTTATCTCCATCTAATTTATAGCCCCGGAGATAGCACGGAGACTAAGCTTGCGGAAAGTGCAGAAACTTTCAGGCTCTCCTTATAATCTTGGTCGTAACACAGAAAACGAAAGTTCTTCTTTACGATTGGCTATCCCCATCAAATAGTTTCCTCGTTAACGAGACAAATCAAAACTCCCGCCAACACTGAGGTGGGGTTATTAAATCATCGTCGGGGCCGTGATTAACTCTAGAGCGGGCAGTGGCGTAGGATCAGTGGCGCAGGGATATTAGTAATGAAATATTGTTATTAGTTATTTAGGTACGGTAATAGAAATGGATGGGAAAATACAAAACGCATTTTGGGAAACAGTAAACCTGGAAGTGGTAGGAAGAAAAGAAAGGAAATTGTGTCGAGTTCTTGAGGAGGGGACTGAGTGAGGAAGATAACACTGGGGAAGAAAGAGACATTATGGGGGAAGCATCATGCAGGGCAAGTCAGGCCCTGGGGGGGGGGGGGGGGGGTGATTGAGGTTGGGCCCCCTGCCATCCCCTGCCCGACGTTATTGCTGGACACAGGGACATGATTGTTATTTTTTGTTTCATTAGTTCTTTAATGTCAGTCCAATAAAGAAAATAATTACTAATATTCACTATGCACAATACTTAATACTAAGAAACACAAGCTGTATTTTCTTCATATTATATTCATTACGTTAATATTTACTCAACCTTGAAATCAAAGAAAATTTTATTTTACCTTTTTACCTTTTTTCTTTTATGAAAGATTATTAAATTGCGTTGAATTTTAATTTGAACGAAATAAATTGAAATGTCTCATTCATTGAAAAGTAAATTTAAAAAGTATGCAAGGGAAGAAAGTTAAATAATTTTAATGATTTCAGATTATTATAATCATTTAACATATTCGAAGTCCAGATTCCAGAATGATAAAGATGTTCACAATGATTTGCAGTGATAGATATTTTAAGTTTGCCTTGTTATAACATTGTAAGAAATAAAACCAATGAATATTGAATTTGAATGCAATTAAATAATTGTCTATATTGTGCCCGAGTAATGACACAGTAAAAACGTCAATGTTGCTGTGGGATCATGACTTCCCCCACTCCTGGCATCTCCTACTTGCCTGATAGCTCTCGAGCGCTGGGAGGAGCGAGGTACTCGTGTAAGTGCGCGCTGCAGTACGCACGCGTTCATTCTAATGATGATTGATAATGTTGCTGCTAAATGTTCGTGCTTGAGCTGGGCAGGGTGACGATTGAGCGATAGGACTGTAAAACCTCCACTTAGCTTGCATGCAGGCTAGGCCTACCTAGTACATAACAGCACAGCACCCTCATCAGGGCTCCAGATCAGACTCGGCTAAGACGAATTAATAATATGCGTGCTAGAAGATCTAAAGCGTAGATCAAGCCCTTTCTGTAGAAATCTCGATGCAAACAAATCTTTTCTTATGGGTGCCCGCTGTATAGGGTAAACTGTAAACTTCAGTTTTACCCAGTGTGACCCTCTTCAGCAGTACACATTGTTATCCCGGGATAGTCAGAATCAGGTGGGATAAGCGCGGGATAGCTCAAACATGAAGACTTATCCCGCCTTGCCCCGGGGATAAGAAATACGTTGATTGGTTCGAGTTGCTCCTTACATCCCCTTAATCGCCTTCTCGGGATAAATTATTGTACATTAATCGGGCCGAATTATTGAATTCAATTCAATTCAATTTTTATTCGTACTGTTTTCTTTACAATTTTTCTTATTATCAAACATAAAAAAACAAGTTACGTACCGTGCAGATAAATTTATAATAGTAGGTTTACATAACAGTAATGTACATTGAACATAACAGAGACAGTAAGAAGCCTACATGTGGGAGGCAAGACGAGTAATTTGTACGTACCTGTAAGTGTAACATATACAAATGTGAAATATGATAAAATTTATGATATAAAGATTTTAAGCTACTATTTTAAGGGTGAAAAAAATGTTCAGTAGCACTATGTTATTGTATAAAATGCTGACTAGCTTGGGAATAGGGTGTTAGGGTAATTGAATTGGGAAAGGAACAGTGTTAGGTAAGTTTCCACAAAAAATGAACTTTTAAAAGTTACAATTCCTTCACATAAAAAGGAACTTTTGAGTTACTGAAATAATAAAAGTTACTGTTTAAAACTTCCTTTATCAGATAAATTATGGCACATAGGATTTAGGTCACGATTTTTAAGCCGCGTCGTCGCGAGCAAATATGACAGGTTCATCAATCGAGGTTACGCCTCCTAAAAATGATATGCTACTGTTTTTTATCAACTGATTTTCATATCTGTATCAGCTAAATATGTTTTCAAATGTAGAGGCATGGTGGGTTTTGTCATCTCTAAGAGTGAAAGGAACTTCTAAAACTTTATTAAAAGTTCCCCAAAATTGTAACTTTTGTGTTGAAAGTTCCTCTAACTAAAAATGGAACGCGTTCTTTTTTTAAAGTTCCTACCCAACACTGGAAAGGAAACGGCTGTTTGAGAGGACTTAATTCCAGCAATCGGTTAAACGACTGTAGAGAACATTGGGAAAAACTTTCAGTCAGGATTGCCGGTGGCGGGATTCGGACCGTGACCTCCCGAATGAGAGTCTCACGCATTACGCACGAGCCACTCCTATCTGAAGGTTCGAGGTAGTGGTTAGGTCACCAAGTAGGCTTACCTCAATGGGGAAATAAAATACACAATGATATCGAAACTGTTGTCCAAAACGAAAAAAAGTTGACGAATTGACCCACAAAAAATATGCACTATTCTTGAATCGTGACTCGTGAGTCGAAATTATGTATTGTAGTTGCATGGCGCATGTATCTAACTAGGAAAACGCTAAAGTCCCGCCGCGTTGATGGATGAGCTTTTTAAAGTTTTTAGTTTGCGTGGGATATCTTTACTTTTGCAAGTGCTTTGTTTTGCTACCTATGCATTGTAAGTGATTGTTGTCAAATTTCTTTTGTTACCTGTCAATTGGTATTATTTACCGTAAAAACTTATATTAAAAGCTTTATTTCTATGGATTCTGGCTAACTTTTTCAACTTTTTCTTTCAAAAGGTACTACATCACCATAACCGTAATGTCCATGTATAATATGAACGTTGTAGGCCCACCCGTTTGGTCAGAATTGGCCCAAATGGCACGAAAATATCGCACAAAAAATCAAAAACTTATATTAAAAGCTTTATTTCTATAGATTCTGGCTAACTTTTTCACATTTTTCTTTCAGAAAGCAATACATCACCATTACCTTAATGTCCATGTGAAATATGAACGTTTTAGTCCCACCCGTTTGGTCAGAATCGGCCCAAATGTCAAGAAAATATCGCACTAAAAATCGAAAAAAATCGTTAAAGTACGATATTCATGAGAAATATTTCTTCGATTGTACCCAAAAACGTAGCAAGTCTAAGTTTAGAGATTTCGAAGGTCCTGTCAAATTTTCATCAAGATCGCATTTGCCGTTTGCCCGGTAGAGAGCGAACAAACAGACAGAAAAACAAACAAACCAAAAACAAAAAAACAAAAAAACAAACAAAAAAAAACCCGAGCTAAATTTTTTGGGGGGTCAGGGAAATTGAAGTCTTCGCTTCGCTCATCCAACAAGGGCACATTGGGTTGGTGGCCTTTCTTTTAGACCTTAATACTTTTGAGTGTGTAAAGCTAGGATGTTTTTAGAAGATAGTTTATTGTGTGCGTGGGATAATTCTACACCATTTTAAACAAGCTTTGAACTTTTTAAATCATAAAGATGGCACCGTATTTTTTGTCGTGTATCATACTTTTTGTTGTCCATAGAAAATCAGTGTCCCCATTGAACGTCGTCGACATAAATACTGACAGCTTGTTGCATGGATGCATTGCAGGGGTGAACGCCCGCGCGCGTGGAGTAATTGTAATTTATTTTGTGTCGGAATCATTCGTGTTTTATACTCTCTCTTCCAGTTGCTTGTGTTTGCTTCATTAGTCTATTTCTCTTTTTGTTATTGTCTCTTCTCTTTATCTTTTGTGTGCGTGTGTGCGTGTGCGTGTGCGTGTGTCAATCGTCACCACATTTCTAATGGTATCATTTCCCCGCAAGACTCAACGTTATAGCCCCACATTATGTGATTAGCAAAGCCAATTAGTGGATTATGGCAATTATCATAAAGATACCTCGTAGAAAGAGGGAAATCTTCCTAATCTGCGAAAACGCCCTGAGTTCGCGTTGTTTACTTAGCTAGTCCGCCCATAATATTCTAATTGACGCATCTCGTAATATTGTGGTTTAACAGCCAAGCTGTTTATTACGTCGTAAAGGACTGTCTGGTTAATATTGGGTGTATAACTGGCAGTAGTTGTAGCATCCAATCCAAGTCTTATGGGTGAAATGGAATCGGGTCTTAGGTTGGAGGGACTGAGAAAAATTATTACTCTTCTGTATTGTTCAGAGTTAATACTTTTTCTTATTCTGTTTATCACTACTTATATTATAATACTATCGTATTGTTAATGAACAATGGCACGTAAAAAAGTGTTGCTGAAATAATGAAAATCCAGGAATAAAAGAAGAACGTTTCATCAGGTGATATAAATAACAAATCCCATTATTTATAAATATTAGATTAGATTTGATTATGTCACCCATTTCAGAACACATAATTATTGATATTATATAAATAACTGGTAAATTGACATAAAATCATTTCATAAAGGCCGGTGCACATAACTTCCTAAGGTTTAAGGTTTTGGGTCTAAGGTTTAAGAAGATGAAAATATTTCAACTTCTTATCTCTTCAACACTAAACACTAAACCCAGCCAATGAGAAGCAAGCTCTCATAAATCCGGCCAATGGTGGCGCGCGTACTAGAAACGTTACAGAAAAACATTTCTTAGACCATAAACAAACCTTGGAAATTTGCTTGAAACGGGATTTAAACCCAAGACCTTCGGAATTGGTGTCCAAAGAACCAATGAGCCACATGTAGAGCATAGCATCCATTTTTTATTTGATTTTGTGCAAGTTGTATTTACGTGTATGTGGAATTTAGGATTTTGTCAATCTCATTCGTATAATATATCAATTACGAACAAACACTTAAGCAAATTAATTGGATGAGTTTTATCATTATGTCTTCAAAGATATGCACTACATTGCATGGCAATTATTAGATTGATATTTTATTTTACGTCTATCCTAGGCCTATATAGTTATGAAATCTGATTCACAAAGGAGAACAGCTAAACAACATTTAATACATCCATACAAAACATTGATCCTTACAATAAAAAATCAAATTCGGAATAGCTTTTATGAATTCAACAAAACACTTGTAACGTAATGAGATTATTATTGCCTGCAGAAATTGTATGTGTATTAATTTTTGATACAGAGTACAAACAAAATTGTTGATTTACTCCTACCATGCACGGATTTATTTACAATACACATTTGCTTGTTTATGTGCATTTGAAATAACCTTATTAACTTCTGAAATGTTATCGTCAATTATTATTACTACGTTCATATTCAGTGGCCTAATTTGTGTTTTGTTTTCAAACTTCGTTTGTTGCATTTGTTGCATTATTTCGTGATGAGGGGCATATTTAAAGTACATTCTTTGATGTTGGCTGCACTGCTTGACGGGCTAGAAGTTAGAACTAGCACAGTCCGTTGCTTCAGGATGATCTCAAATCATTATCATCATTTTATGGAACATTTTTATCGTGAAACACAGTAACATAACATGTTGTAATTGCAATCATTTCCTCGTTTCAGATTTTAGTAGGCACTAAAAACTCTATGTACGTCATATTATATTTCCACGCTTATTTATTTTATTAGTTTGGTTACAAAAGTTAAGGGGAAGGATCATCACCAATTTTAAAACCACGCGAAATAACATTACTTTCGTAACATCTCTCAAACCGCACGTAAAATCGGAAAAAGGGCTAATAAATAAGTAAATAATAAATTTTATTTAGAGTCTACCCACTCAGTTATGTAACTGATTTTCAGTGGGGGTCACTTAATAGGTCTCACGTTGTTTCGTTAGAACTACACCCTGCATGAAAAATTGTTCAAATATTGTAATCAGTAGCGTTTTTAATCACGGTGAACATTAATTTAATTTAAACCTTGATTCAAATCATAACTGGTTACAATATTTGTAAAAGGTTTTATGCCAGATATAGTTCTTACTTAACCATTTGGGACTTATAATCCACTGTTTCGTTTTTGTGTAGCGTTACATGAGTAATTATTAAAATAAGGTTGTGTCGCGCGGTTTTAATATTGGCGGTATAGTCCTTCCTCTTAAGATTGCTTCGTAACACTTACAGGGAAATTCTTTCACTTTTGAATTGAGTAAATCATTTTTGCAAAAATGTATTAATGATAAAATAAAGTGAAATTTGTTGTACGGCCTATAAAATAATTATATAAGTGATGTTTTATATTCGTAAAATTACTAACCGCCTATAGTAAGAAAACCGCGAATTACCCTTATCGAATTATATTTTAATATGACGTAAAAATAGCTCACTCACCAATTTACTGTCTCAAATATCACATGTATATCGAAAATAATAACATGACAGAATATTCCAGCTCGCGACTTGATGCCGCCAGCAAATTTCTGTTCACCAAAGGTAAAAGCATTTGCTTTCTTGCTATATCACCATTAAACTCGAGCCCATTATATCCATTAAAAGCTTTAACTAAAGCCTCTTGTCACGCTAACTTTCGAACTTGCGGCACGTGCATCGTCTCGTCATCGTCATCGTCATCGTCATCGTCATCGTCATCGTCATCGTCATCGTCATCGTCATCGTCATCGTCATCGTCATCGTCATCGTCATCGTCATCGTCATCGTCATTGATATAGTATTTTTAGCAGACGAATCATGACAATTCGCTTCATAGTTTTCATTACAAATAATACCACTCTAAGTATACTGCATTAAATATGTTTTTCTGTGTTTTTTAACGAGCTTTAGTATTCACATCTAATTTTTTTGAAAATAGTTTATTTCACATTCATAACTATAAAATACAAATAAATCGCCGTGCGTTGATCTTCTTAGTGGAGGCGCCGGGTTAGCGTACCAGTAAAACAATGTTCTTTGCATGTTCTGGCGTGTTATTTGCCAGCTCCTCTGTACTGGAGGCTTGTCTCACACTATCCACTTTTCTATTAAGGCCTAGCCTGGCACAGGCATATAACCCTAATTTATCTTATGTGAGCATTTTTTAATTAATTGTTATAAATAATTAACCAAACTTATTGGAAATGGTGGAGGCGCCGGGTGACGAGTTTTCAAACTTTCTGGGGGCTAGCCTCCCCCCCTGAACCCCCAGGGTCACCCATGAAGGATTCTGTATCATCCTTGTTGAAGGGCAATTCCAAACACATGTCAATCGGACGTCGTGTTAGGATTTTATCGTGAGACGTGACACACGCACAGACGGACGGAAGGAGGGGAAACGCTTTTTTATATGGGTGCTCCTTAAATGCATTTATGTTCTTTTAATTTAATTGTTTCAGGCAGATTGAAGTGAGTTATACGACCATATGATTCGTGATCACTTTGTCCAACGGCTATATTCCCAATATAAAGTAAAATTTAGAATAAGAAGCATTTCGTATTTATGAGTGACACCCTAACACAATATTTTATTAACTCCGCATGTTAGGATCCCCTCTTTGAGAGTGCTGATATATTTATTATATGATCTGAGCCGTGCATAACACATCTCGTACTAACTCCTGATGTTGGATCACCTCGTTGAGTAGTGGAATATTTTATTACTGATCCTAGGCCCCGGCAAACACTCTGTACTAAACTCCTGCATGTAGGATCACCCGTTGAGTAGGCGATATTTTATTTACGATCTTGAAGCGCCCCGTGCACTAAACACATCTCGTACTAAACTCCTGCAGTTAGGATTCACCTCGTGAGTAGATGTTTGATATATTTTATTATACTGATCCTTGAAGAGCCCCGTGCACTAACATATCACCCACTGTTTGGATAAATCTCGACATCGGATACAAACTATTCTCGTATGCGCCTAGTAACACATATCTTATTAAACTCCCTGCATGTTAGGATCACCTCGTTGAGTAGATGCTGATATATTTTATTATACTGATCCTTGAAGCGCCGTGCATTTAACACATATCGCGTATAAACTCCCTGATGTAGGATCACCATCGTTGAGTAGATGCTGATATATTTTATTATACTGATCCTTGAAGCGCCCCGTGCACTAAACATATCTCGTACATAAACTCCCTGCATGTTAGGATCACCTCGTTCAGTAGATGCTGATATTTTTATTATACTGATCCTTGAAGCGCCCCGTGCACTAACACATCTCGTACTAAACTCCCTGCATGTTAGGATCACCTCGTTGAGTAGATGCTGATATATTTTATTATACTGATCCTTGAAGAGCCCCGTGCACTAACACATCTCGTACTAAACTCCCTGCATGTTAGGATCACCTCGTTGAGTAGATGCTGATATATTTTTTATACTGATCCCTTGAAGACCCCGTGCACTAACACATCTCGTACTACTAAACTCCCTGCATGTTAGGATCACCTCGTTGAGTAGATGCTGATATATTTTATTATACTGATCCTTGAAGAGCCCCGTGCACTAACATATCACCCACTGTTTGGATAAATCTCGACATCGGATACAAACTATTCTCGTATATGCGCCTGGTAAGGATGGATGTGAAATCAGAATTGCAAAGCGATATTTGCATAATACACTCGTACCACCCACTGCGTGTTGAGAAACGAAATTCTGGACTTAGTTTCAGTTTCCTTTGACGTGTTAAACTATTGCATACCACGAACCAATAATATAGCAACTTTTGTTGGAGAATTTTCTTCGTCTCGTTCTCGTTTTCAAATTATTCTCTTAACAGTTATTCAAATATAAAAATTAAGTATCAGGTTATTATAAATGCAAAAGGTATTTATTTTCTTCTAACAATTTTAAAGCTTTAAATGTTCGATTTCGTTCTTGAGAACCGACCGAAGTACGTAATGTCTCACAATTCTCATCTGTATGTAATTGATTAGACGCTTCTTGGAATTTCAACGGGGAATTATAACTTTTTTAATTTTTGGGAAGATTTTCCTGAAACCAGATAACATTTGCTTGACATTAAACTTATCCTGAGGGTGGTTGCTTATAGAAAGGATGCACATTAAATAATAGAGGTAGATTCAATTTTATGTGGATTAGTCAGAATATATTAAAGTTGAGAATTTTGACTAATTTTTATTTGAAGTAAGAAACACTTCACCGAATAGATCTAAAGTTTGCCGTGAATGTCATTTCTCTTCGGAACCTTCCCATTTATTTCCCTCTCTAGGTGTCTTGGAGTTGGTGAGGTTGTGAAGGGAATACCCGAGGGCGGTTTAGAGGAATCAATCCCATGCCTTCTCATTAACGACTGAGGAAAACCTCGAGAAAAATCTCCACTCAGGATTGTCGATCTCGACGGGATTTGAACCCGAGACCTCTCTTGTCAGAGTCGCGCACTTAGCGCTCGAGCCAACACTGTAAGGATGTCAACATTAGTGCGTTTCCACGGACTGGTTAAAAGATTGAGGTCATGCTCAGCCGACGACGTTACCTCCCTCCCTCACAACCCCTATCGCGTGAGGAATCACCCTGCGCCAATAACATGTAATTCCAAGCAATCTGTACGACCCGAAGTCAATAATCAAGATAGACCTATACTCAGAGGGGAACTTCCGATCTGACCTCGTGCAGATATTCTCGTATCATGTTTCAGTAATTAGAATACAAGTTTGACCTGACTAGGGCACGAACCCAGGTCGCCTACATGATGTATTACTGACCTATCGGGTCCGCTATAGTAATTTGTTATTATTGATTATAGGCCTACGTAGGTTATAAGAAAATTGCATATCCCCATTCACATTGATTGAGTTTTCTTATATCCTAACAATATAGAGTCAATAATGTAATGTAGTAAATTGAGGAATAATTTACCTACATGTATACAACGAATCACTAATACATGTGAAACAGAGGCTCTCTCTACAGTTTGCTATCTATAGATATAATGAAAGTTATAAAGGTAGAAGAAAAATCCAATATTAATTTTTGAGGACTCAATTCCAGCATACGTATTTAGATCAAGGAAAACCTTCGAAATCCTTTTGTAAATTATGCAATGTTTTAAAAGTAAATTATACACTGTTTAATGAAACATACAGTAGCAAACATGTTATAGGATATTATTACAAAATTACATTCTCTATATACTTATAAAATTACGGAAATCAATATAATTACCTAACTTATCCCACATTGGCCACTTTCTGAGATTAGTTCATTCACCCAAGTAAACAATGTTTGCGAACTAAATTTAAATTCTCGTAAGAAGCCAACTCTTAATAGTAACTATGTTTTTGGATTTTCGATAGCTAGTTTGGTGTAAAGATAGCAGTAAAAGGAATGTAGTTATTCCAGTGATTCTTCATAAACTTTTAGTCAAGTCGAGACGTATTATTTTCCGTTACAAAGAAGAGTTGTATAATAGGTTAAACAGATATCGTCAAACTGAGAATATATATTTACGTGCTTTTGTTTGTATGTTTTTCACCAGTGTGCCACTTTATTTGATTTGGATTAAAGGAAATTGAAAAACGTGCAGTATTCCCTCTAAGAGTGATTCCATCTAAAATGAGCTCGAGGTAGGGTTTATAAAGAACAATAGATGAAAGCGCGGAGGAAATGGAAACCTAGGTCGCTAACGCAGATGGGCGAAATTTTCACAATATCCAGGGGAAACTTTGTCTGCGTTTTCAAGGGCTTCACCGTATAGGCCTAATAATTAACCAGGACTACGTGAGTCTGAAATTATGTGTGGGTGGTCGTCTTGAAGTAAGGAATGCGAAACAAATATGTGTTATGGTTTCGTTTAGTTTTGTGAAAATTATATAAGCAGACATATTATTTTCGAAATTTTGAAATATTAATAATGGTATTTTATCTAAACATTATTATTGTACTTTTAATAATCGAGTCGTTCTTGTTTTATCTTTAATGTTGATATTTAATTTTTTATTTAATTTAATTTAATTGTGTTATAGAGATAATATCAAACATTATTGTTGAATTCCCAAAGCTCCAAAGCTCGTAGTAAATGATACATTGCAAAACATTTAGCCACAGTATAATATTATTTTTGCGTTCAGAATATTTCACTGCGGTTTTCCAAATTCAACTGCATAAATCGATGCAATGGTATTTATCAATGTAGATAATCGATATAGTTTATTATTGTATATTTTAAAGTATTACAATTGTTAAGGAATGTTTAAAATTTATTTAGTTTGTAGTCAGGCTTTTATTTAAAAAAACAAACTTTTTTCTGAGTATTTTCAGATTATGGGTGTGTAATCGCTATAAGAATATAATCGCTTTTGCAATCCAAAATAACTGAGAGCAGCAAAATAAAATGATTAAAATATATGGTTATACTAAATACTTATATTATATTTTATATCGTGCCCAAAGAGAATTGAGTATGGATTACTTTTAAACATGTTTCAATTTCTGCTCTTCATCACGTACTCGAGAGGAGGATAGTTGAATGTGTATTTTACATTATAAATTCTGTAAAAACAATGTGTGTAGCCATACGCTGTACGGACTAATCTAGGTTTACTTCAGGGAATAACATGCACGCTAGATCTAAGCCTACTCTCGGCGTTCTAGGCTATTAGTTAATACATGGGCCTTAGTCCTCAGAGCCGCATTGTGAATTAAAACTTGTATAATCTTTGGTGAAACTTTCTGCTTCTCTCTCTGCCAATAAATGATTAAGTCGCAAACTTTATTCCAGTCGAGAACACATCACGAATGCATGGGCCTTACATGAAGTTTCTCTTGCACATACTTACTTATGTAGTGCCGAGTGCGTCGTCTTTTAAGAGGGGATGGGACACATTTGGCAGTTGGTAAATAGCTGTTCGCTCGGCCAAGAAGTATCCGAAGTATATACAACTCTGCAGAGTTGTCAATAAAGCACAGTGGACAGTACAGCCAGTCTACAGTCGTAGAATTAAAAAAATATTGTCTCAATTAGCCACAAAAAAATCACGTATAATAGTAAATTTTGTACATTGTTACAAAATCGAAAATCGTGAATAACAATTTTTTTTAAAATGTTTTAAAACCAATTTTAGAAAAAATTGTGGAGCCTTATATTTCCACTTTCGTGAAACTGTTCAAAATTTCAAATGCTTGTGTCCTGTGGTGTCGGTCAGCCTAGCAGACAGGAATCTGGCGTCCACTGCTACTCGCGGCTCTAATCTAGGAGACAGTGGCACAATCACTTACTTCCGGAAGATGTGTGCCCGTAATGCACACATTACATTGGAATATATCAGTAATTTTACACACTTGATATTGTCTATAAAAATAAATAATGTCATCAATAGAGGACCAGTTTGTTTTGTGGAAATCAGAACAAAATCAATTTTTTCTTTCTACTTCTTTTTTATTTTATTATGAGAATACACAGCATATCGTGTTCATATTATTTATTGAAACTGGTTGAAGTAATTTACATTGTTAATGATGTCAACCTAACGAAGCCGAAACCACTGTACTGATGGTATAACTTACAATCAATGCTAGATTTGGTTAGGTTGGAGAACTTGTTGTGGTCGCAATTGCGTCATTAATTCGTGTCTAGTACCCATTCCTATTCCATAATCAATGAAATCACTGTCAATACTAATGAGCTTTTCATTGTATCGTTAGTAACTTGTCCCTTAGGTTTTCTCGTTCAGTCCGTGATGCGCAGAAACAACACAATCAGCATCGTCTGCGCAGATCATGAAGAGTTTTATGTTTTCTATCGCTGACTATTTTACGAATTTACAACATCTAAGCCAAGGAGTGAAACTATTTCGGGAATCAACGGACTAATAGTAGTCATGGTTCAAAGTCGCTTATCATTTGCATCTCATGCTTAAAAGTAGAAAATAACAACAATCTAAACAAAATGTGATTAATTTCAACATTAAAAATATAAAATAAATAATAATTTTATATACACTATGATAACAACACGCAATTAATAGCAACATACAACAACCAAGCTAAAAACCATCAAGAATTTCCATTCGCAGTTTACTCTAAAAAAAAAATTGGACTTTCTTATCTAAATTTACTTAAATTAACACGGCTCAGTGAACGAACTTTTAAGAATTTTTTGTGACATATTTAAATAATTGCAATTGTGGGTTGAATATAAAAAAAACTCAGGTACTTTTTATGCAGTACAATGTAGCATTCACATCTAACCAAATTGCCTGAAATATTTCACATTTTGATGTGCACTATATCTTGGGTCAGTGTACTCCAGAAAGTCCAGATCTACACTTTGAATCAAACTGGACAAGTATTTGTCGTGCCCATGCCGCGATGAAAAATAGACACTCAAAACGCGTTTGAGTTACGTAAAAACATTCAAGTTGGCATTTACAAGATTTAAAGGTGCAGCGAATAAACTCTACACGTTTTCATCATGATGAATTCTCTTTTAAGAGAACATAACGGGATGAGGATCGGAGTGGGACGAGGCGGGTTTTCACCTACATAAATTATAAACTACTACGAAATGAAACGTTAAGTACTTCAAAGCAGTTGACATTTTCGTTTAATCTCGCCAACCTGCAATTTTTCATTTCGACTAATTTGTTGTTAATGCGGTTATGAAAAAAGCACTCGTCTCTAAATTCTCCAAACATTCACTTCGCTAGATTACAGAGAGCAATATGATTACGTAGGCAGGTAAATGGGGGTCATCAAAAAACGGACAAAGGGGAAATGATCATTTTGACACAAATGCCAGGGAAGCACATACATTAAATGCAATTCTACATTATGCTACACAAATTAAGTGAAGTGTCAGGAGAAAAGTAGATTATTATGGCAGTCTGTTTGCAGTCACGTCCTCGTCTTGTAGCCATCGCCAGTTACAATGCTGTACTTCAGCCGGTCGACTGTGGGAGGAACGCGTTTCGTTTCCACATTCAGAAACTTGTAGCTTAAAATGTTACAATTTTGTTGGGAACTTGGAACGAATCCGACGTTCCCTGAAAAGTTTCCAACGCTATCGTAATCCAGGAATAAAGATTACAACTGCGAACTCAATGATTGCATCTCTCCTTTCACACTTTACTGTCAGAAACACAATATTGTGAAATGAGATTGGTGTTTTACTGAAAATCAGTTATGTGACTGAGTGGGTAGACTAATTCGAATGTATTTTTTTAATTTGTGAAACGATGACGATGAAGAAACGCTGAGCCCGGCAGACTCGGCACAAAATTGTTTCGTGTCGTAGATATCGGTGTGAAGAACACCAATCAACCCTACTACATTGTTGGAAACGAGTATGGACTATTATTATTTGGGAGTTCGTGTTCTATTTACAGCTATACCCATTTAAAGTTGACATTTTGGGTAATTTTCTACGAGTTTTCCCTAGATCGTCTTATTTCCTATTTTGAAAAAGGAACTTTACTTTTCAAAGTTCCTTGATTTGTTAACCCTTCGTTACTAGTGTATCCATATGGAAACAGAAAGCAAAAAAAAAATTAAGGTACATTTTTAATTTTTCAGTTTGACCCCAATTTTTTAAATTTTTTGTCAAATAAAAATAAATACATTTTCCACCAATTCAATGTGACGAATTGAAAATACGGGAAAAACTGGTTAGTCACGGAAAAGTTATAAATTTCCAGTACCTATACTGCTGATATTTGAGATACACAAAATCTAAAATATCCAACTTATTCAAAACAAATCTAGTTTTAGGAATGCACTTCAAATTTAAATTTGAACCAAAAATAAAGATTTGATTAAACAAAAAATTGCTAAATCACGATAAAAAATTCTTCGATTTTTTTTAGAATTTTAATTGATTTATTACAATAACCAAACTAAGACATATTTAATTCGGTAATGAAAGTGTTTTAACTGGCCCACAACAGCTGCCGGTCACACAACACGCGCCTGTCTCATCATGCATACATGACCAGCCCACAATGCAATCTGCTACGCGGGATGGGATTACAGCCGTCTCTTGAAACTTCAAAGTAGCAATTCATCGCATATTCATAGCCTAATAAAGTGTATTGATTCATTACAAAGCCTGCAGCTGGATGATATGAATGGATAATTACTTGGACAAATAAAAGCTGCCGTTCCTCTTGTTATCGGAATCAATAAACGAATAATACTTTTGATTACATAATGAGGAAAACCAGGTTTAATTAATATTCGCGCACACAATCAATACGAACTGAAAACCCACATTGCAGTACTAGACAGAAAATAATTAGTTCATGGAGTTTTTAGGGAGGGAATCGCCCATCAAATTACCTCAAATGTTTATTTGTGATATGTTTAATAATTTTATGCTACATCCAGAATTTACCGTGAAAAATTTTAAGTAATATAAAAGTTGTTTGGAAAAAAGGTAAGGTATAGCTGGCCTTAATCCCGCGCCAAGAAAATAAAGACGTTTATCTATCTATCTACATCCATCACTTTTTCGTCCGTCTACGAGTGTCTCAAGCTAAAAATAGAATATGACTTCTGATAAACATGAGTTTCTTGTGACCTTGACCAACAAAGATGTTACAAAATATTGTAGGTGACCCTGGGTCAAGAAGGCGGGTTAGCCTTACCGAAAGACTATTTGTAAACACAGCACCTCCACTAAGGATAGGAAAAAATGTTGTATACTATTGGTTCCATTTTAAAATTTCCACATGTCCTGTTCCTGTTCCATTTTTATAATAGTTAGTAATTATTCATTTACTTATTTTAAGTATTTTTTTCTTAAACAATTTAATTTTATCCTGGTGCCGAGAACAAATTTAATTTAATCTAATTGTTAAACGAGGGAGCGGAGCGACTGAGTGTCTCCATTCAACTCAAACGGCTTCTATTCTGTGATTCTGTCTGTCTGTACGTCGAAAATCAGCCGAACCGCTGAACAGATTGACGCTGAAATTTTAAAACAGACATCCGGCACGAGTTACTGAGAACTGTTAAAAAATCAGCTAGATCCATTGCGATTTAATCCCTGATTTTTTTAAAAATTCGATACCATTTGTTTAGTGCAGCTAGCGGGACGAATTCTAAAGTGTCTGCCATGGCATAGTGGTAAGCATGAGCCTACCGCACGGAGGGTTGGGGTTCGATACCCGTTAGTTTTAAAACTTTTTTATATTTTTACACCTACATATATTTTTGAGGATGTGAAATGGGAAATAAAAATTAGGTGATTTTGTTTTATCTTGGAAATTTGTTAATGTTTCACTCTAATACGTTTTGAACACGATTCGCATTTTGAATGTTCAATTTAAACTAGGAAAACGCCAAAGTCGATGTTAAACGAGTGTGTGAGCCAAGTGTTGAGTACCTGGGAACATCGCCTTTTCTCCCATATACCTAAGGCACGATCTAGTCCAGTATGGGGAAATGATACCGGGTACTATACACATGGCTCACTCACTCGTTTAACAACGACTTTGGCGTTTCCCTAGTATAGTTTTAAAAGCTGCAATTTCATCTGTGTTCACGAAGAGCGAGACATTCTGTCGCGTTGTTCAATTACATCATCGTACGTATGGCGCTTTATAGAATCTAAACCTACCTTTCTCAACCAACCCTTCGTGAAACAGCTAAGTAATTCCGAGATTACAATTTTACACCTCCAACTAAACGCCTCCGGGTACAATTAATTTTCAGTAAAGTAATTAACAGACTCATTAACTAATTAAAAACTAACAGCAGACTTTGAGATTTTTAGAAGATGGATAATATGGCAAGGTTTTTATTGCTTTTAGAATGAAAACAATGTAGCGGAATTGTGTTTACTTAAATGAAAAAATAATAAAGTAATTAATATTCTCAAGCAGGTTATTGACATAAGACAGCCATGATACGTTTCTAAACGGCTTGGGTATTGACGCTCAGCTCAGCTCAGCGTCCTGAGTGCAGTACTGTAGTACTTTTCGGATTACGTGATGTAAAAACAACATGTCGTGTTCTGGTTTCACCCTTCGACATATACTGATTTCTAGTACATAGCCATTCCTCCATTTAAGTAGCGGATTTTTTCTTGCAACTCCTCAAATTTTTGTTAAATATTTTAAAAAAGTGTGTGACCATACGAAGCCTCCAACCCCCCCCCCCCCAAAAGAAAACAACACATTTACGATAATTGGTATCTCCTTTGTGAGTATGCATAAAAAAAAATCTTGATCGATATGAAATATTTATAATTCTTTGTTTGGCAAAACCACCATAAGCGAGTAAATATCTGCGGTACTGTTCTATATTGTTGTGGCTCACGCATGGTTGTGGTACCGTTGGGTGACTAGTGTTCAGAGTATAGCTTTTACCGGCTTCAGCCTGCTCACTTGTGGGCTACCTACACGTTAGAGCGCGCTAGTTGTTAGCACTGATAGTTGCACAACCTAGCAGACAACTAGGGAGGTAATTGGTTGCCGGTCACTTCTGCTCAGTCAAACAATTCGATCCTAGCGCTTGTAGCGCATGCTTGTGTAGCTACTTCAACACTAATTACGCGCAAATTTTGAATTTGTATTGAAATCAAATAACTTGCTGTTTTGAAATTAAGATGCTTCTTTGCTTAAAATCCAAGCTAGGTGAAAAATTATTGTTGCGATGTATTTGCTGCGCATTTATCACGTTATTATTATATAATGTATTTTTATTTTTTTTACAGGATGATAGTTAGGTCTAAATGAAACAAAATTTCATTGTTACTACTGAGCCTTCCTTGGGCTATTATTTATTTGATATGATGTTGGGTGAGAGCATCAACATACAAAGCAACGCAATAGTATTTAAACATCATTCCGCATTTATGTGTTTTGGGGTTGTAAGTTATTTATCTGTTATTAAAATAAATTGCTGGGGACATTTCGCCGCGCGAATATATTTGGTTGTGTTCACGTTTCAGCCCAAAGTATGTGGACTATCCTCAGGATAGACCTAATTAAATAATAAATGTCCTAATTAATTAATTAATTAAAAATATGATAATATCCGGGTCACAAAAGCCTAAAATTAGGAATGTATATCAAGTTATTATTTAGTTACAGACACAGGATGGTTAAATAACTGTAAAAAAAATGTTAAATGAGTTCCCGAGATTATTTGGCATTAAATATTCGTTCCTAGCCAAAAGACTGCTGTGTTGTTGTTGTAACTGTAAGATACAATTTGAATTTTTTTTACGATGATGGACTGGGCTGCTTTGAGTGAAATATAAATTAGAGTTAAATGTAAAAATTTCTATTTTTTATTTGCGAAAACACACTATAGCCATAATCGTTAAAAAAAAGTACAAAAAGGCATTTCCCTTAGCTAGATGAAATTGTCGCTCTCCATTACAACATATTATGGGGTCTACACAATCAATGCGTTATGTTAATTCCCCACCCTGTGCCCTCCTGTCTCACCCGTCGTGCGATCTTCCACAATATACCGCGTAAATAAATTATTACCAAAATTTCTCTAATGTTTCAATCTGCTAGAAGTCAAAAGCGCACTTTAATATATTATCTGCTCGCCAGCATTCTAGCCCCAGCCCCCCCCCCCCCCCCACCACCACTGTGCCAACGCTCGTGACCTTGTGACAAGATATAAAGCAGATGCAAGGAAGGAACAGTAGTGTTCCTTATAATGAAATACTACTTCATCAGCACGTCATTGTTTATAGGACAGCATTAGGGCCTACGTCTGGGATGAGCGGGTTCAAGCCAAGGCCATCTCTATATCGCTCCGCTCTCACCCCCACGACCCCCCCCCTCAACCCCCCCCCCCTCACCCTCACGATGGCCTCGGTTCAGCGGGCGTTACACTAGGAAGTTCAAAAGTGAAAAGAGAAACAATTTCAACTGTTTTTTGTGATAAAAGCATGAAATATAAATGTTTTTATTATTTAATTTTTCCTTTTGATGTTTTCTGCTATGTAATTTGAACAGCCATTGTATTTTCCAATACTATTTCCTATTTCAAAACTCAGAACAGAGCCGCTTTAGTCCAGTTTATAGAGCAAATACAGTTAGCTCTTGAAGGGGTTTTAAAAAGGTTTAAAAAGAAAAGTAAAAAGTAAAATGACCTTGAAGAGTTGATTGTGATTGGTCAATTTCAGAAATAGGTGGCAGATATCATAACATGTGCCAGAATGCATATAAACCTGGCTGTGAATATAATAAAATGCTTGACAAATGTCAAATGTTTTCACACTGCCAATTTGAGCATATTCTTTTGAAAAAAAAAACGAATAATAAGAATGATGAATGAGGAAAGTCGGTAAAATCACCATGAAACGTCAATCAATTGGTATGTGTTTTAGAATATGATTCAAAAGATGAAATTGATTGATTATTACTAGTCAGGTGGCTTTGTTGACAAGTTTGTTATTCACTGGTTTAGAATAGCCCTTATTCTGTTTACTTTTCTCTTTTCACTTTTTGAACGTATCATTCACACGATTTCTTGTGTAATTTGTGATTGTAATTTTTTGTAACCGCGTCCGCCGGTAATGTGGACGGGTACCCGGGTAGTAAAAAGTCGAGTTTCGTCATCCCTAAAATAGTCTCAATGACACAAGACATAGTTAAAAATATAATCTGAGTTTTAAAAAAATCTCGCGGTCATTTGCGGCGCATTTGTTAAGTGCGTTTACTCGCGAGTAGAACACATTGTTCTCTTCGAGAGCGGAGTTCTTTTGTATGTCAGCTAATTGAAATATATATACAATTTCAGATACCGAGAAGCAACAAGCCCGAAGATTGAGAATAAGATTAGACTAGGATGTCATAAAAATATTTAATTCATAAAGTAATAAATAAGTTTATCCAATAAAATCTTAACTCTTGAAGTCATTATTAAAATCAAAATCAAATGCTATTACAAAAATGTATGATTTTTGTAAGTTTTATCCACTATGAATGAAAAAAATCGGACATCATTTACGGGTTTTAAGCATTTTATATCCATTATTTAACAAAATACTTAAAACCCGTAAATAAAGGCCGATTTTTTCCGTTCAAAGTGGATAAAACTTACAAAAAATCATACATTTTTGTAATAGCATTTTATTTTAATTTTAATAATGATTTCAAGAGTTAATGATTGTATTGGATAAACTTATATATCCTTTTATTAATTAAATATTTTTATGACATCCTAGTCTAATCCTATTGTCAATCATCGGCCGTGTAGCTCTTCGGAATCTGAAATTGTATAGAATTCAATTAGCTGACATACAAAAGAACTCCGCTCTCGAAGAGAACAATGTGTTCTACTCGCAAGTAAACGCACATAGAGATAGTGTCATCATGCCTTGAATGTCGCCACAATGTGCAATTATTTTAACCAACGCAACAATACCGTAAACATTTTATATATTTTTGTGTGTATTCATCCCTTGAATGTAATTTATAAATCTGTGTTGCCAAGTTTTATTTCACGTAATTTAAATAGCAGATTAAAATATACTTTGTATATATTTTTGTGTTATAGAGTTGGTATATTCTTCTGACTTACGCCAGTGAAGATCGGTAATCTATCACCAGCTATCACGAATCAACATTGTATCTATTTTTTAATATAGCCTATTGTAGGTGTATAAACGCTTGGGTTTTTTGTTGAAGTAAATTTATTTGTAGTTTTCCCAAACGCTTATGGAGATGTTTTCCCGATAGTTTGATTTTGACAATGGCGAGTGTTCCTGGAATTAAATGGAGCTCGCGTCCTAATTATCGCATTCCCTTGAGACTATCAATAAACTCTGATTGTTTGTAAATAGACGTGCACTCAACGCATCCTTAGACCGACGCATCCCGGCAGCATTCCAATGTAGGCCTATGCCATCTGGACGCTTGTGACTTATGAGCTCTATGCCCCATATGGCTGAAAATATGATATCATAAGGGCTTGTAAAATAAAATAAAATCGTATTTAGAGTCTATCCACTCAAGTCACAGAACTGATTTAGTATTGTATTTGTACAACATTGTAATGATCAACAGATAATTTAAATGGTTTAATTCCTATCATTCGTAAAACGCTTTTTTGGTGTGGCTGACGTGCCGAACAATGGATTTATGTTGATGAATCGCACCTTCGCTTCTGTAATTCTGTAAATTATATGCATACACTAAGTCGGTTATGTGTGGTATGAGACCTTTTCTAACATGCCTTTAAATAATTACACAATGATTAACGGCTATTGCTCAAAAAATTACAAAACTTGCAAAATCAATAAAGCGCAGGCCAGTAAACAACCGTCATTACAATGTTCGCGAATTTGCGGTATGTCATGAAATTAAAAGTTTAATTCGATTCGGTTGACGATGCGGATTACTTTGCGATTATAGAGACACGCGTTTTGTATGTTTCGGGGCTTTGCGTGATTAATAATTCCATTCCGAATTTTATTTATCTCCTTCTGCAATTTATATTATGCATACACGTTATTGTTTTTCTTGTTCTCCACGCGTTTTCTCCATTCATAAATAAAACATTAGAATAAAATTTGGAATCTGTATGCGAACGTGTGTACTAATTGGATGAGCGTAGCGAAGACTTCAATTTCACTTACCCTTGAGAAGAATAGCTCTGGTGTTTTTTTTTTTGTTCGTTAGCACTTCTACGGGGCAAACAGCACATCCGATCTTGATGAAGTTTGGAGGGGACCTTCCACAATTTTGGGTACAATCGAAGAATATTTCTCATGAATATCGTACTTTTACGATTTGTTTTCGATTTTTAATGCGACATTTTTCGTGACATTTGGCCCGCGACCGGGCAAACGCCTTCTCCGCTCATCGATGAAACTTTATGGGAACGTTAGAAATCACGGAACTTGTATATTTTATTATTTTGGGGGACAATCAACGGTATATTTCTCATAAAAATCGTGCTTTTAGGTCAACGATGGGTCGATGTGATCTCGCCGCCCCACACCGTTTCGCGGCTAACGAGACTCGTGACGGGTTCGGTTCTGTGTTTTTTTTATATTTGACGCAACAACCGTTAGGTCATAATGCACCACTCTAGCCTAGGGATATGGCGAGGAGGGGTCCATGCTGTCAGAACCAGACACTGGTAAGGGAGGAAGGGGGGTTTCTCACGTCGCGGTCGTCATTGTCTTTGTCATCGTTCGTCGTGTCATTGTCATCGTCGTCGGGGAGGTCGTCAAGGGAAGGAGGAGGTGTCCCCCGACGACGATTAAATAAAAATAAAATAAATAAATTTTATTTAGAGTCTACCCACTCAGTTATATAACTGATTTTCAGTGGGGGACTTTAAATCAAAGCGACCAAGCCAACCCTGCAGGCCCCGACGCAATCGACGAGTGAGCGATAACCAACCAAAGATCGATATTTAATAGGAAAAATAGCAATCAGTGGTATGTGACAGTGCGAACACCCGCGAATCAAACGCCAGAATCAACAAGGCCGATTCAGAACAACTCTGAAATTTATTGTGCTTCGTTGCTAGGACGGCTGCCAGAGCTCGCCTCTAGTTTTGGGGTCTTTCAGACTCGCAGTCGGTCGCCTCGCATTGTTGAAGGCAGACATGGTTCACTTTTGCTCTTGTCTTGATAATGACGACAATGACGACAACAATGACGACTTGAAACACTAACCATTGGATAAAAATAATCAACCATAAAAGCTCATCCATCAACGCGACTGGAAAAAACGTTCGCGAAGTGGCCTAGTTTAGCCCATTGTGAATGTGATAGGCATAGGCAGTATAGCACACGCTTTACTACAACAATGCAACATGCGAACCGAAATGAAGGCAAGCCACAAGTATGTCTTAGGCTATGATACCAAACACTAAAAAGTACAAACACAACACATTTCTAGGAATAAAACTAGTCGCAAAGTCGCGCCTTACATTCAAATGTGAGTGTAAAAATTAAAATTGTTAGATAGATTCCATAACCACGACTTTTTAATTTAAAACATTGTGCAATGTGTATTTTTGTTGGTATCCTAGACAACCTGAGACTTGCCCTTCATTTCGGTTCGCATGTTGCATTGTTGTTGCAGTAGTGTTGGTTGGCTATATAGAGGAACTTACCCAACACTAGAAATAACTATAAAACAGTAGTTTTGTAGTAAAAACATCATAATATTATAGCCTTTTGAGAAGAACAAAACTATTTTTCAATTTATTTTACGTACTCCCAATATTGCGGCTTTTTATGGCATTTTTTGTAATCTTTCTATAAAATATAAATATAAATATACTGTGTAATTATAATGTAAGGTGGTTGTGACATTGAGCATTTTTTGCACTCAATATTTTAGGTTAACAGTAATTAGTAGACTTAGTTGACACTAAGTTATATTCGATCGATTGTTGTTTGTGGGGTATCATTGGTATCATTGGTATCATCATCATCGTTGGGTTAACAAGTGCTATGCTCTTTTGAGGATCTCCCCTTCCAAAAAAGTTTCCCCATCTACGGTCGGGAGTTTGACGTACTGATGGGGCTGTTAACCCAGGCATGGGTTAATTTAGCGACGACCGGCAAATCAAATTAATTTAACAACAATGTACGGAAATAATAATAAAGTACTAAGAAAATTATACAACTTAACATGAAACCTTTCGATGTTCCACCCCCCCCTTCCCCCCCCCCCCCCCCCCCCCCTAGTGTCACGATGACGTCGTGCTGCAATCCCTCATCATGTAACCTCAAAACAAGGCCATCCGGGCATGCCATCTGAGCCTGATATGGGATCCTCCGACCGGCGGGGTGCTTTCCGTCCTCTTCCACAGCGATCACGTTATGGGCTGTTGCCTGTTGCATTATTGAATGGCAACATGGGACTGGAGAGTGACCATTCGGATAGCGACGCGCATTTCCAAGGAATTCTTCAGCAATTGTTTGAAAGGCTTTTGTTAACTTTTTCGTCACCACCAAGATAAAAAATAATGAGTGCTGACATTCAACCAATTTACTTACTTGCGTGGTTTATCAACGTATTTATTGGCCTGTTTTTAGTCAAAGAAATCTTCTTGGAAGTTGGAGTTGTTGAAAATGTGTTGTTGCGTCCATATTTACGTAAATACTGTTCCCCAACCGGGAATAAGTTAGAAACTATACCAACCTTCTTCTTGACGGTGGCTCATGGTGGGTCTACAACTAGCATGGTATCTTTTACAACCAATTGCTATCACAATTCACAACACAATATATTAAAGCTACATTATTATATCTTCACTATTCCCGGGAGGCTAAAGAAGATAGATAGACGCCATGTTTTTAATTGCATACAAAACAAGAGGGCAAACGTCAAAAATAAAATGCGTTTATTGTGTCTAATGGAGAGCGACAATTTCATCTAGCTAAGGGAAATGACTCTTTGTACTTTTTTTTTAACGATTATGCCTATATAGTGTTATTTCGCAAAAAAATTGATAATTTTTACATTTCACTCTAATTTATATTTCACTCGACGCAGCCAAGTCCATCATCGTAAAACAAATACAAATTGTATCTTACAGTTACAACAACAACACAGCAGTCTTTTGGCTAGGAACGAATATTTAATGCCAAAATAATCTCGGGAACTCATTTAACATTTATTTTACAGTTATTTACCATCCTGAGTCTGTACCTAAATAATAACTTGATGTAAATTTCTAATTTAGGCTTTCGAGACCCAGATATCATATTTTTAATTAATTAATTAATTAGGACATTTATTATTTAATAAGGCAACCAAAATATATTCGCGCGGAGAAATGTCCCCAGCAATTTGTTTTAATAACACATAAATAACTTACAACCCCAAAACACAAATAAATACGGATGATGTTTAAATACTATTGTGTTGTTTTTGTATGTTTATTGCTCTCACCCAACATCATATCAAAAAAATAATTGCCAAGGAAGGCTCAGTAGTAACAATTTAATATTGTTTTCATATAGGCCTAACTATCAACCTGTAAAAAAAATACATTGTATAATAATAACGCGATAAATGCGCAGCAAATACATCGCAACAATAATTTTTACCAACCTTGGATTTTGAGCAAAGAAGCATCTTACTTTCAAACAGCAAGTTATCTGATTTCAAATACAAATTCAAAATTTGCGCGTCATTAGTGTTGAAGTAGCTACACAAGCATGCGCTACAAGCGCTAGGATCGAATTGTTGACTGAGCAGAAGTGACCGGCAACCAATTAACTTCCTTCTTGACTGCTAGGTTGGGCGACTATCAGTGTCACAACTAGCGCGCTCTAACGTGTAGTAGCCTACAAGTGAGCAGGCTGAAGCCGGTAAAAGCTATTACTCTGAACACTAGTCACCCACGGTGGTACCCTGTGCGTGTGCGTGTTGCGGGGTGCGTGTGCGTGTGCGTGTGCGTGTGCGTGTGAGTGTATGTTAACTGATTCTATAAATAACACATCGACCGCGCGATCGGAAAGAATTTAAATTGGGAGGTCAATGGTTTGAACCCCACAAAGTTGTGGAATGCGTTGATGTGAGCTGATCTGCTAATAACTAAATACTGAATGTATGCACTCATAGCTGTGGCTGATATGCGTAGATTGTGCTGTTTCAGAAACTTATTCTACCAAATACTCGGTGAGTACACATTTGGATCTACAAATACCCCCCTCAATGTGCATAGGGATAACCGCTAAATATTCAATTATTCGTAAATTTGATTCATTCGTGTGGTGTACGCGTTCAATTATAAATTTATGCATCAAAACCACATCGACAACACGGTATAGGAAGGAATCAAGTCGGTTGGTAATTTCAATCCCCTCCCAGCCGCATTGTTATTATTGGAGGGGATGTAGTGAATGCCTTATCAAAATCAAGTTGTATACTTCATCAGTGGCACACCATCTCCATAGCTATCTCTATAATTGTTACGTACAACCGGAATACAAGATAAATATAAACAATAACTTTACAGAAATTGAAGCAAAATAAAAGAGACCTGTTTCCAACTTATGTTAATAAAACAATTTGACGAAACAAATTTAGAAATTCACTATTTTGCTAAAGGTGAATATTAATTAATGATCATTCAAATTGTGTTAATTAAGTTGAACGTAGGCAGTTTTCTTCAATTATTTCGTCACATTCTCATCGTGTAAGTTTTCTAACTTGTTGCCCCCCCCCCTTCCGCCACCCTAGCAGGCATAACTCTTGTTTTAAACATAAAGTAATTGCCTTCGTTTGTGTTAAGCAAACTCGCCTTTTATGCCACCCACCTTGCCTAAATTTTACGTGTAATAGTTTAAACGGTTAGACGCAAGACTCCAATCAGGAGGTCTTTGATTCGATACCCACCGCCAGAAGTTATTACCTGAATGTTTTTACTCCAGGTTTTACGAAGTTAAAATGCTTGGATTGAGTCCTGGATAACATCCCTTATTTATTTAATTTATTTAAACTAACATATTTATCCAATTCAGATATGGACATTGTCATTCCCTTTTATCTATCGACAATCAGGACAATACCTCACCAAACCCTTAGCAAATTATCACTTACGAAAAACGTAAATAATTAATTAGGTTATTGTTCGATACATTTCGACCTAGGCCTACATCAATGTAGTAGTTGATAATATGGCTTATTCTCCATTATTTGATAAATCTATCTTACTTTTTTAAATATTACCACAATTAATAGCAGGCGCGAGATTACAACTAATGATAAAATCAATATACACATGAAAATATAATTGTGTCATAAATATATTGTATATAGCACGAATTATGTTTTAAAG
Source organism: Sweltsa coloradensis (assembly GCA_024449915.1). Lineage (NCBI taxonomy): Eukaryota > Metazoa > Arthropoda > Insecta > Plecoptera > Chloroperlidae > Sweltsa > Sweltsa coloradensis. The sequence goes on along the minus strand of JAMZAV010000359.1, from coordinate 95,122 downwards.
TTTAACTTTTAACAACGGACTAATATCATAACCTCAGTGCTTGTGTTTGGGTGATTACCATATGGAAATTTAAGGGGATTTTAAATTTTTTTAAAACATGGGCCTTTAGTCGGGTGAAAGGGTTTTTTCCCCATGGTTTGGGCTCACGTAGTAAAAGAAAAATATTTGGGAAATTTTCTTAGCTATTTTCCCCCATTCTGTCTCCCCATTTTCCCCCTGTCCTCCCGCCCTCTCTCCTCTCTTGTCTTCCGTTAAAATCAGAGACAAAATAAAAAATAACTTCTATGTTTTTAAAAAGGGTGCCACACTCCCCTATCTTTAAAATTCTTAAAACATTAATGAAAACTGTACAAACAAAAAATAATTCAAATTACCCAAAAAATTTAATAAGTTTCATATTAATTGCTGGTAACCTGTGTTACTCTTTTTATATTTTATGAGGACGCCTTCTTTGTTTTTTCTAAAAAAAATTGTATAAAATGATGGATGAATGCGCGAAAAAAGTCTCTTTACAAATTGTTCATCAAAATTTTTAAAATTTTTATTTTTTTAATTTAAATTATCTGAACTTTTATCGGGCCAATCCTATAGTTCTAAAAATTTAAAAAAATTATAATATAATTATGTAGAAACCTCTTTAAAGGTTGGATGGAAGATAAGGTTTTACTAGCTTAATCCCCTTGAAATAAAGCCTGAACTCTCTCTCTCTCTCTCTCACCCACCAACCACTGTCTGCTCCTCTACTCTGCATGCCCCGCATCCACACGGATTCTCCATATGAACTGAATAATATTTTTAGTTTACGAGGTCACAAGTATGAATGTAATCACGAGTGGCTTGTGATGCCCGCAATACACCACGGGAGCGGTGGTTGCTTTGTCCCCCGGTCTTGGTTTAATTTGAGTAAACAGTTAATTAGAGAGCATTCAATTAGAGGCAGCCACTTAGCCCGGGGACGCAGTAGTGCGGGTCTCTCTGTGATTCCGTCCGTCTGCTAGCGTATCTCCACAGATGTGGGCCAAGTGACCCACTTACTAAGTGGGTGTCTGCAAGTGGGGACTGGTACACTAAAGAATAAATATCTTTTAGGTGACTAACTACGCTCTAGGGCTGTATGAGCAAAGTTATCGATATGTGTGGTACCTAACGATATTTGGACTCCATGTCAAAATATCAGAAATTAGATAATCTTTAAAAACGTGAAAAGTGGAAACGGGGATAGTAACCTTAAGAATGTAAATGCGTTTGCCCTATGCTGTCAATACATACCAAAAATGATAGAATATTTTCTTCAGAATTGGATTCGCCTGCAAATAAATAATTATGGTGGAGGTGCCGGGTCATTAAACGCGAGCGCTAGAACGTAAAATTAGTTATGATGCTACTCTTCTGATTCTGTACTTTTATATATTTTTTTTCACAAATAATAACAATTTTATAATAATATTGATAGCGATAGTTTCGTGTGCTATCGATAGTTGAATGTTATGTTATAGCCCAGCATAAGTAAATATACGTACAAATTATATTCGCTTAAACCATGACCGTAGGACATTTTCCAGTGAAACTAGAACGTATAGTTGAGAGAGAATGATTTATTTCTATAATTAGACTCATTCAACCTTTTGGCCGCGTAAAAATGTGAAACAAAAATCATCTGTGTCGGGTATCGAACCGCCGATCTCCAGAATCGTATTCTCGCGTGTAACGCGTTGCCACGGTTAAATCTGTGACAATCTTCTAGTCCGGCTTTAAGCTCTAGTTTGTATCACACTGTGGTCAGAGTTCCAGGCAACTTTTACGGTTACTATGGCAACAAACCATTGATGTTTCCATCCACACAGCTCGAAGAGTTTGAGAGAGTTGCGAGGAGAGTTGGTCGCGTGACTCAAGCTGTTTTACGGTGATCGTAGATTCCATCAGAGTTTTAAACTACCTGGCGGTTCCTAGCCGACAACGCGCTGTGTCAAGCGAAGTTTCAGCATAAACTGACTGGCTAATTACCGCGGTCGAAACATCCAGAAGGAAACAAGAAGAAGAAGAAAATCGACAAGTTAACTGAAAAACAAGCTTGGCTGTAACTTTCCAGAAGTTCTCCACAACAATAGAAGTTGGTAGAAAGTAGCGGGCTGTGATCCGGTGAAGTTCCGAGGAAAAACTCCCCCCCCCCCCTCCTATCACGACCATGGCCGAAACAATCACTTTTTGATTTAGGGAGGTTAAGAGAGTGAAGATAGGGTTTTGGTTCAACCGTTTCAACTTTGGAGGCTAAGAAAAACTTTTGGTATAGGTTTATTTACTGTGACTTTATGCTTTATACTTACGTAGATTTAATGTCCTAGCTTACCGACAGTGTTGGCTCTGGCGCTAAGCGTGCGACTCTGATTCGGGAGGTCCCGGGTTCGAATCCCGACGAGACCAGCAATCCTGACTGAAGGTTTTTTCCGAGGTTTTCCTCAGTCGTTAAGGCGAATGCAAGGGATTGAGTCCTCTAAAACAGCCCTCGGACATCCCTTCACGATTTCCTAGTGCGCACATACCTAGTTCTCCTGAAGAGTGGCTAATTGCACCATACTAACAGGTTTCCCACGATTAAAAATAAAAATATAATAACAAATGTCCTAGCCATTGAAAACAAGTTGGTCTATTTGTTGATATTTTAAATAGGTAATATACTTTACAAAATTAAGGCTCTCGAGGCCCAGCTTGAGACGCCATAAGTATTATAAGTAAACATGTGGCGACATGTCGTGATAAAACCATTTAAATGTTAAAATACTTTTATTGATACGATTCGTACGCATATTTCTACCTGGATGGACCTTGATGATGGTGAAATATTCTAGTTTTTATTATATCAGGTGTATCATCTCTTAAACCTCTTCAAATACTCCTCCTACCCTGAAACGATATATTCCGCGCTTCTACAGTAGCTGTGCTTATGCGCCCCTTAATTTCATGATCCCAAGCTCTCCTCGTACCACCTGTATCAATGATATTTAACATCTATAGTATAGGCTAGATCCCCAGTCTTAAATTACGTCCGAACAGACGCTAGCGTAGCAAATTGAAGCATCAATCCGACCTATTCAAGATGGCGATGTGGCATTTTAATTTATGCTTTACATTATGTTTTAGATGCGATTAAGTATTTTTCTGGGTTGTTTTGATATGGGTTTAGCTTGTGCAGCATGGGAATGCACAAACAGAAACAATAAGAAGTTATTGAAGAAGGGAATTAGTAATCATTTGGTGTTAAACAACACGCTTGAAAAATATTTGGACTACAAATCGCTACAACCTAATTTAACATACAAACTTACCTATTCAAGATGGCTTCCAACTGTCACGCCAGTGGACCAATGACTGAGGATCTAGCCTACTATAGATGTTAAATATAATTGACCTGTATGTTTTGTCGGCTACCCATCTTTCTAACTAGAAACACCGTTGAATTGTACCCAACTGTGCGAATAATATAAGTTTTATCACCCTATAACCTTCAAGTTCTGACCCCATAACATCCAGGTCAAAGGTCGGGTTGGCGTTTTATCACTTTCCTTCGCATGCGATGCGAGCTACCCCTCTCATTTCCCTGCTTTCGTACGCAACATGTATTTACAATTTCACATTTTCAGCGTCTCATCTTGAAAGGGGAAGCGAAAATTTAATTTCACTTTTTAACGCCTTTCTACGTCCCAGGAAAATATTACTTCCAATATTATAGTAATACGTTATTTTATGTAAAGCTTCAATACAGCAATGTGTTATGAGAGGGATATTTCTTAAAATACATTTATGCACGTCTAGCAAAATTACATTAGTTAATAGGAAAAAGTTCGAATTTTTCTATAGAGACTGTCAACAAAAAACAACATTGAAGAAGCAACGGTCTCGTAAAAAGTAACATTACATTTCTAATAGAGATGTAAGTAAGTAAGTAAGTAAGTAAGTAAATTAATTTGAATATAGTCTTTGAGGATACAGGTTTTCAAGTAGTATAATTCTTATCTGATATAGTGCTAATCATGACATGTGATAAGGCCCACATTAGTTTTGCGTTTCAGAAATATAGAATGTTTTCGGAAAATTTGATTGATTAAGACTGGGGATGGACCAACTTTTTCAAATCACTATACCTCACTTTTTCTCCGGACCATAACTAATACATTTCTTGCTCGTTTTTATACCTACCCATAAATCATGTCGAACTGCACATGGTCTATCGTTTCATGTTATGTGTAGCTGTGTAAAACTTAAATCTTAAACGTGACGGGGGAAGGGGAGGGGGGGGGAGGAAAGAGGATTTTCTGAAGTCTGATCGTGATTAGGAGATATCACATAACAGAAGTTACAATGCGGGTACGAACTGAATTAACCCAATATATTTCGTGGTTTTGTCGGGTTTAATGCTTTGTATTCGTGCGAGGAAGCTCGATGATTGGTTGATCCATGAATAACGATAAGACTTAGGGGATGAGAGTAGGCCTTATGATACTGACATCACGTTCTATGGCCTAGGGCCGAACTAATGCGTGCAGATAGCCACCGCTTATGGTCAGCTGCCTACGCTTGCCGCTCATAACTTGTCTTTAGTACGTTATCTAGTCACGAGGAGCGCTGGCGTGGCCATCGCACGCCACGTCACCTGCAACACTCGTCCTAGGTCTGCTTGCTTGATCTACTCCTATACAAAACTATACGCGTTTCCAAGCAAAGGGGTTGCTACCTGGTGGCGAAAACTGCAACTGTCCGATCAGTGATAGTCGGAGGAGCGCGCTATGTGCTTACCTGAAGAACACACGTCATTCCGTGTTTGTCACTTTTAAATATGAACAATCACAGGTACATTGTCGTTGCACTCCCAAAATGTTGTTAATTGATGATAATCAAAGCATGGGGGTGCACCAAAATGATAAAATCGCTCTCAAATATGCGGGATTCGAGACCATGTCCACCAGAATAATATTACTATATTCAGACCTGCGCATGCACCCATGAGACACCGAGGATGGCATTTGTATCCATATTACAATTCTCTTATTGTAATATCATAATAAATCATTGGTATTTATAGGCTATATACTAAATATAGACTAACAGGGTACGATAAATACTTAATCAAATTCAAACCGTCAAGAATGTTCACAACTCATAGTAAACACACACATACAATATCGCTCGCTTTATGGCACTTTTAATTGAGATATACTTCTTAAGTTTTATTATGATAATTTAATATAAATAGTCATAATAATAACAAAACAATACCTAACAAAAATAATAATAATTGTATTAGGGCTTATGCACTAATCCCAACTCCTTTTCTACCTTACATAATTAATGTAGGCCTACATATACCGTTTACCGTCATTGTTCATTTATTACATAATATTATACATAATATCATAATAAATACGATTTATATTATAACAAAAGAATAATTAGTATAATGATATGACTACAAGATTTTAAAGCTGTCTGCAGAATGACGCGTCATGCCATTATTGACATACAAAACAATAATAAAAATAGGCCATCAGCTATTCAATAGGCCTACTTTTAATAAAATGTATATTTAAAAAAACAGTAGTCCTAAGTGTGTAGCAGATAAATATATATATATATATATATATAGGCCTACTCCGATTGCGTTTACATTGTAAAACGATGTAGAAAACGTGCAAAACAGTGTAGGGCTATAATTTGCTAGAAGCTCTTTTGATTTTTAGATATCAAGTAATGGTGGGCAACATTTTCTTGGCAAAATATCATCGATCTTCATCATTCAACATTATTTGATACACTTGTTTGTGTATTTAATAGTTCAACGGTGTGGTTTGATCTTTTCGAGCTAATATCATCAAATAATCTCTATTATTTGTTGTAATTTAAAACGCCATTTAATTCCCGTTTTTAATAAAGCCGATCCCCAAAACTTACGAATTTTACTAATAAAATACGCGGAAGATATGACACAATCAACAATGTTTTCGCAAATGATCAGAAATGTAAGAAAAATCAAGTTGAACCTAACTGAATATACAGCGCCCGCCGTAAGCAGCTCGCCTCTATCACCGATCGGTCCGACATGTTGCGTTTTAGTGCTGCCATCTATCTTTGCTTGGAAACGCGTATATGATGAATCTAATTAAACATTTTTAACAAAATGTCCTAAAACATATTCTCTCAAGTTTTTGCATTTTTGTGTGTTATTTAATATACAAAATAGTGCAAAGAAAAGAAAGTGAGTTTCATTGCAGTTTACATGTCCCATCACGTGCCAGTAGTTTAGACATCTCTTTGTTGTTTTTGTTGATGTTGTTTTCTGAGTCAGTGACGGTATCCAATTTCCTTTTTGTCTTGTATTATGTGTTATTACCTGACAGAAATCTTGTTTAAAAAAATTTATTTTACTTCTATTCGGTTTAGAAAACTGATTCATATACAACACAGGACAATTAAATAAATTACATAAATGCAGACACAATAATGAACTATTAAAGTTTGAAATAGTTATATTACAACAACAATGTATAACAAGACAATAATGTTCTTAATAAATTCAAATTGTTTTTTGTAAATCAATCCAGAAATTAAAAAATCTATCTCAGCGGGGTTTTCTAATTTCTGGATTGATTTACATAAAATCCATTACATCTACGGGAGTGTTTTCCGATTAATGAAATTGAGAAATAAATTCAAATTGCATATTAATTAATTAATGGACCAAAAACAAAAAGGTGGAAAAAAAAGAATCTATTTTCCGTATTGGTCCAGTGCACAGACAGTACTGTAGCCTACATACGAGCGAAGCTGCTGACGGTCTGCGTGGCTGGTCGTGCAGGCAGCGCTGACGTGCTAACATCTCCAACTAGCAGAGTGTCCAGAGATGAACGGAAAGGAAAAACAAAAGTGATAAGAAGGAATGATTTGTTTCGACCTAAGCGTCAAGCAGCACGCGACGTCGCCAGCCAATCAGGGGTTGAGGCTGCTGCGTCGATAACGTTGAAACACAATTTTTTTATTTCACTCCTTTTTGCTGTCAGATGCTACAGCATTGAATATAGCATGATTAATTTACTAATATATCAAATATTCTCAAAAATAGGTATTATAGCAGCCGTCATAATTTAGTGCTACGTCGTGGAACACACGGTATCACTAACACTACATACTTTTAAATTTAATGAATTACCTTTTTCATGATTCTAAACGGTAAATTTTAGATTGAAGAATGAAATGTAAATTCCTCACAGTTTTCTGACCATCAACTGAAACTATTGATTATTAATTGTATATGGGTGAATGTACAATATTATGTGCTTCCTGGTTTCTTATCAGTCTTATGATGGGTATTGGTTAAACGCTAAACAGTACAGGCAAATTTATAAACAAGTAGCGTTTTCATGATTCTCATAGATTTGAGAATTCTATCTAACATCCTCACAATTTTCTGTTAATCAACAATAATAATTGATCATATAATGTGAGTGTATAGTTGCAGGAGTTTCTTCTAGTCTTCTACTTTCTGATGGGTTTGCTTAATGCCAACCGGTACAGACAGACAGACAGACAGACAGACAGACAGACATACAGACAGACAGACAGACAGACAGACAGACAGACAGACAGACAGACAGACAGACAGACAGACAGACAGACAGACAGACAGACAGACAGACAGACAGACAGACAGACAGACAGACAGACAGACTCCTCTTCTAACTGTTGCTCGCCCACTCTAACTAACCCATCTCCGGATTAGTTCCCTGGGATCCCGCAAGACAATGGCCACGTCCACATAATTGTCCCCGGCTGTCACGAAGGTCACAGCGAAGGGGTAGTTTTTATAATCCAATCCATTAGTCGATCTCCGTCGCTCGCCACAGCAGAGCGAATCTCTCTGGATATAATTAGATTGTGTTTGTGCTCGATGCTGGGGGACGAGGAATAGCATAGGACAACCAGAATTACCTATGATTGAGGTTCATTGAGGTTAGCAGGGCAAATGCCAGGACGGAATCGTTAATCAGGACGTGAGATGGAGTCCAATCTCCCAAGTGTGATTGTTGTTAGTTATAGTGTACAAATAATTGCATTGTAATGATAGAGTACAATCTCCAAAGTGTGATTGTTGTTAGTTATAGTGTACAAATAATTGCATTGTAATGATAGAGTACAATCTCCCAAGTGTGATTGTTGTAAGTTATAGTGTATAAATGATTGCATTGTAATGATAGAGTACAATCTCCCAAGTGTGATTGTTGTAAGTTATAGTGTACAAATAATTGATTGTAATTATAATAAAGATGTAGTTCTCGCATTAAATAGGATTCTAAATCGTGGCTGTCAATATAATATGCGTGACTTAGTAAATCAAAAGACGAAGTCTGGAATAGAACTTCTAAAATATTTCTGAGAATATATCATATTCATTTTATTTATCCCTAACAACAGGTCAAATTCTTTACAAGTGTCAGGTAGCATAATCTAAACAATTACAAAATATACTAAATATAAAACACAATTTAAAACAATACAAAATGCGCTATACAAAAATACAATACGTCAAAATTGGAGAACAAAATGTTTTATCAAAATTATTTACCTTCACATCCTTTAAGTTAAGAAAGTTGGCCTTGGGCAAGTTCTTATAAATAGTTATTATTTTGGTACCGACTAAAATAATAAAAAAAATATGTTCATTTTCAAATATAAAACCTTGACAACAAATCGCTAATGTCAAGTGATGCGTACAAATCGTTTCCGTCGGTTTCCATGGTAACTATTCAAGAGGAAACTTGACATCGGTTGTTTGTTATCTTGCTATCTATCTCCGTGATGCGTATCCTTAACATGGCGGGTTATTTGTCCCGCTCAAATAAAGCCAGACACTTGACTTGAGTGGTTGCGCACACCGACTCGATAGAACACTTGCTACCAGGAAGACAAACACGAATACACGTTTGAAGTTTGTTGAGTGGTTCGAGTTCGTAATTAAGGGCATGCATAAGTTCCTAGATGTGATTACAATGTTTAACATTATTTCTTAGTTGAGTTGTGCCAATATTGTAAATATTTCTCATAATTATCGTCGTTAGTGTTGGCGCGCTCGACTCTGAATCGGGAGGTCCCGGATCGAATCTCGCCGTGACCGGCAATCCTGACTGAAGGTTTTTTCCGAGGTTTTCCTCAGTTGTTAATGCGAATGCAAGGGATTGAGTCCTCTTAAACAGCCCTCGGACATCCCTTCACAATTGTCCTATCCGCAACATACCTAGTTAGACACCTGAAGAGGGCATGTTTGCACCCTGGGCAGGCTTCCCACAAAAAAATTTTTACTGTTCGAATAAAATGTTTTATTAAAGTTAAATTTGAGTTAGTACAAAAAGTATGTGTGCAGATTAGATTTCCTCATATTGGTGGTAAAAAAGAAGCTTTTATTAATGATTGGCTTTAGAAATATGTCATGCTCATTATAAAACCCGTATACCTCTTTCTACGGCCACATTATCCTAACGTGCGTTCTAACAACGAGAACGCCTTTTCTCTCAGATAGCTTACTATGATAGCTCTCTTAACCTCGATACAATGAATCAATATAGTTGTAGGTAGATGCTGGTAGATGGATGTGTTGAGTTTATCGATTGTTGACGCTTGCAACCTCAGGAATCACTTCATCATTATTCACGAAGCTACTGTTCAGCAGAGAATATTATGAAGGTTACCACAACCCATTTCGAGTTTTTCTACAACCTGTAAATAATCATGATGTTTTCTTGACCATCCACTCAATTATTTCGGGCCCCGTCTGTGTCCGGGGTAAAATAGGCCCAGAGCATGGCTCTGCTAATCGTACAAGGCGATTCAAGAGAAAAGTCCACCCGTAAACATCAGCTAGGAAGAGGGGAGTATATTACTCCTCGAAGCTAGAAAGGAACTCTAGCAAGAGAGGTAGTACATTACTCCCAGAATCTAGAGGCGAGCTCTGGCGGTCGTCGAGGAACATTCCTCTTCCCATTGACAACCTCCCCGACGACGACGACGACAATGATAACACGGATGATGACACAGACGAAGACGACCACGACGTGGGGAAACCACCAACCCCTGCCCTCTCCATACTCTTCCTTTCCCTCTGTCCCAGTGGCGGCGCCAGACAAAAATCATTGGGGGGCAGAGGATGGGCAAGGTAATAAAGTGGGGGGGCAATCAGTGGCGGGTAGCTGGGGTCTGGGGCGAAGCCCCAGCCGGCGGAGGCCCTTTCGCCATAGGCGAAAAAAATTTCACTATACTACAGTTATTTCGTCATGTTTTAACTGAAAAATGGCAACTGTGGGGATTACCGTTTTTTTATGAAGGATAAACACTTGGTAAAATAAACACAAATATGTACAGTTTGTTGTATTTAATTTGTGATTTGATGATTTAATTTTAGTAATGTTACAGTGCAAAACAAAACAAAACAAAAAACTCGTTCTGGAACAGTCGCTTCTTTTATAATTATAAGCATTACTGGAATTACGGTAGGAACAATTTATTATAAAATGCAATCGATATACATTAATTTAGACCAGTGTACTACGACTGGGGGGGCAAGCGGGGAGGCAGGCCATATTTTGGGGGGGCAATTGCCCCCCCATGCACCCCCGTAGCGCCGCCACTGCTCTGTCGTTTGCCTGAGCCCGGCCTGATTTCGTCACAGGCCACAGGCCCCCCCGACCCGACCCCTTGCCCCCGGCCACCTACTCCCATGTCCCCCTCCTTGCTTGTGGCTGGTTCTGACCAGCACAAGCCTGTCCACCCCGCGTCTCCCCACGTCGTCCCTTACGTTCCTCCCCTTTGGAAAATATTTAGTTATAAACTAACTTATAAACTACATTGTCACAGGAGGCGCAAAATGACCTAACGGTTGACGCGCCCTTAAACCTAATAAACAACAATAATTTCGGGAGTCATCAGCCGGGCGCAAGACTATGATCCACTGCCTCCTAGATGCTACTCGTGGCTCCACTCGAGTAGCATCTAGGAGGCAGTGTCAATGTCTAATTCATATATTTGCGAATCGTCTTTTTGACACAAGTTTATGTAAAATGGTTACCAAATTGAATGTATTTTGTCAATCCAAAAGTTCAAAATAAGTTTAAATGTTGCAGTGCATTGGTTGTTTTCTGTTTAGTATTGCAACGTTTCATGGAGACGCATATTAATGGAGATTTGAACTGCTAGTGCTGTCGTGTGTGGCCTCGTACTTGGAGCTGATCAAATAGGTTTATCCAGTACGAGCGTTTACGAGCAAGGCAATCAATGTACGTCGCAATCTACTATAATAACACATCGCGTGTTTTATTGTTTTCTTCCGGTAGAAGAAACCTGTGCTCGATTACTTTGTTGTGTAATTCCTCAACTGGGGCACGAACCCCTGTCGTCCGGCAAAACTTTCTGCAGGGTGACTAACTAGCTAGGTTATTTGAGTAGGGTAGTTTGTAAAGGAATGTCCGAACCTTGTTCTTAATTAAAGAAAACGCGTATTCAAAGTTTTTAAAGTTACAAAACAAAATAATATGTTTTACAGAAAAAATATTCATTTCACAAGAAAGAGCAGAAAATTCTCGTGTTATTGGTATATCTTTAACGTGTATGTCGATGGATTAATGACCAGAATAAATATATAATATAATTATGGAATGTGTTTTGGGTGTAGAACGGGTGACGATCAGGACTCAATCCCTTGCATTCGACTGAGGAAAATCTCAGGAAAATCTTTCAATCAGGATTGCCGGTCTTGCCGGGATTCGAACTCGGGACCTCCCGAATCAGAGTCTCGCGCTTAACGCTTGTCCACTTGTCAGTGACATATGCCAGTTGAGCTTGTTAGGTCAAGAATACTTCAGTTGTAATTTAAAAGCTACCCATAACCAGTGTCTCATGAAAATTATCACTTTGTCCAAGTACGAACAAACATTTATTACCTTCATGACCCTTTGCATTCGTGATAATGTTCGACTTTTTATTCTAAGTTGCTTCTCCAGCTGCAGCAAACACAGAACTAAAGTGCTGATAAATGTTTCAAGTGAGAGGGAAGTGTTTTTGCAGAATCTGCTCCTCGCGTAGTCGACAATCTAAACGCCAACTTGTTTTTCCGACGCCTCGGGAATGTCAGGTATTGTTTTCTCTAGAAGAGAAGCTGGAATACCCCGGTCTGGTGACAGCTACAACACTTTGCATGTTGAAATATTTCACACACCGTACTCATTCTACCGTCCACTTGTTTTATACCACAGAAAGCTTGATGCTGCGTTTAAAATGTTGATTGAGGAACTAATAATGGTTGTTAATTAAGATTGAGCAAACAAGTTTTAAAAAAACATAAGTTTTAGTTCACTTACAAATCGCTTTACAATTTGTACCCGATTCTGCAGCTTGTCGTAATAAACTAGAAGATTTGATTAAAAAAGCAACGTACCTCTCCAAAACACAGATTGATCAATTTAATTCCGTTTTTATGGACATATTGCATTAAAAAACCTTGCTATAACGTCAATTTCAAGTAACTAGTTGCGTAAACATTTGTAAATTCAACTTTAAAAATCTTTGATTTTTGAATGTTTTTGATGCTTGAGACTTATCCTAACATAAAATTTCTTCCTCTATAAGTTTAACTTCTTTTGTTTAGTTCTCCTTTTGAGGCTTTCATCATCTGAAATACTGATTATTTTCCTAGACATCTCTGTAATACGTCTCTCCTCTGGATTATAGTGAAGCCATGCTTCTAATCACTCTTTAATCCACATATATTGTTGACCTCAACGCCAGTGCAACATACAGCCGCCTATCATTAGCTTCTCTGGTGCTCACTGTCGCCGCTCCAGACATACGAACCATTCAGTTAATTACGCCACACTATCTCTCTAGGCAAACACGGATTACGCTGCGACTTCGCACTACGGCTGTGCTAAATGACGGTGCACCCAGCAGTTGACAGTAATTATTATTATCGCACGGCGCAGCTGTAGTTTCAGTGATCAAGCAATGTTTGTTTATTACTTCCTGTGTTTGGTGATGTATGTTGATTGAATACCAATAGACTGGAGTATTGAGAGTTGGAATACGATCCTACAGCTTAACTTCGAGGTGATTGCCTTCCAATGTTTTATTAAATTGATTAATTAACTTAAGGCTATTGTACCACCTCTGGCCGATAATTTGAAAGTCGAAGAAACATGTTTGAAAAGTTTGCTGAATGAAAAAATTGAGAATTTTTTTCTGTTATTTTAAAGGCCTTCTTTCATACAGCAAACTTTTGAGACATATTTCTTCGACTTCTAATTTATCGGCCAGAGGTGGTACAATAGCCTTAATAAACTATATATTTCCTTACCTGAAAAAACAAAATATTTTTTGAATACCCATTTCAGAAATCACATAAAACGTTTCTCAAGGGAATGTCCGCTTGCAGGGTAAACACATAGAGATACCATTAGTACAGTATGGTATCTCTATGGGTAAACATGAGTTCTATTATAGTTTTACTAATTAGCGAGTTGGAATAGTTAGAAAAGAAAGGATGTCCAAAGGCTGTTAATGTAGGAATGTATATCAGAATTCGGCCATTATTTAGAAAAATGAGGATAACTCACATAATCGGTGATAGTGTCAAGATGAAAGATTTCGAGACTACAATTTGAAACATATATTTCATTCTACAGCAGATAAAAACCATAAATGTATCAATATGAATGTTGAAATGTGTAATATACGTAGGGTAAGGTATGGAAATTTTGAACGGTCACATTGAGTGCAGCTATTTATTGTGGTTGGTGTGTATCTGTGCAAGATTAATTAATTGATAAACGCAGTATTTTTATACGTGGGACAAAAGCGAGTGAGGCTTTATCTGTTATCAGAGCGTCAACATTTCAATGAAGGAATAAATTCAATCTAAAATAAATGTGTAATATAGAACCTCCCTATGATAACAACCAATTTATAGAGCTGGCCATTCATTCATCACATGTATCAATCGCTTTCAATAAACAACTATTATCCTATTAATAAACAATATACATAAAACAACAAATTTATGATAAATCCGCCCCATTTCACATATTTCTATAGCTTTTTTAATTGGACAAAGATAACAGGTTAATACAATGCATTCGTAATTAGAATATTGAACCAATTAACAGTGTACATAGAATGTTATTCGATTATTTCTATCATTATAATGCTATTTTAATTAGAATCTAATAATACCATCTTCTCTGTTAAAAACATAGAAGCTATTGGATCACAGGTCTGTGACGAACAAAATATTGTATGTATTATAGAAATACAAGTTTGGTGTAAAAAAATACACATTTCAGTGGAAGCTTTTCACTATAAATCGTGTGTAATATTAGAGCTAGACATTTTCACCATCGATAGGCTTACAATGCACTACAATACAATATTATTTATTTTAATCAGCGTTTTAGCGTTTTTGCGTACATATTATTTAAATTGCACATTGCCTTGACCCTTGTAACGCATGGGTATTGGAAAATATAAACTCAATTATCTCAAACTATATAATATTTCATAAAAAATAACAAATTTAAAAAACTAAACAATTTCTATAGTAAAATTACAAACAAACAGTTCTAAGTCCAAGTATAGTACTATTTTTTATACTAACAAGTTTACACTTCACCACACACTTCGCCTTCAAATAACTTTTGTATTTTGAACGCATGTTTTTTAATAACGTGTTTAAATTTAATGCTGAAGTGTTCGACTGTTCTTCTTCTTAATGCCACTCAAATCTGATGGAAGTTTATTAATCATTGTAAATGAATGTAAATACAATTATATTGTGTTAGTTTTGCTCCATAATTTTGACGTGTGATGTGGATTATTTGAGCTGCTATCTTCAGGACTATTGCTTGCTAAAGAAGAAGAAGAAGAAGAAAAGCCTAGTGATAGATTAAGATAAGTGTAGAGTGTCCTGATCGCACAGACAGTGTGTTAGCGAGCGTCGCGGCGTCTCTATAGCTTCAGGACTTGCTAGAGAAGAAGAAGAAGCCTAGTGATAGATAAGATAAGTGTAGAGTGTCCTGATCGCACAGACAGTGTGTTAGCGAGCGTCGCGGCGTCTCCCCGCAGACAGGAATAGCTCTTGAAGATCGATACCACACGGTACACTGATGCAGAAGGTTGCCGGTTCGACTACCACAGTAATTATCTATGTTTGAACGACTCCAGGGTTTTATACAAGCACAATGTAAATACTCTGATATCGCATGTGGGATATCTCAACAACTTGCTTGTTTTCCGCTTTATAACTATAGATTACACTAGATTACCATTATCCATCATACGTGCGCTGCACCACCTAGACGTTACGAGATTGCGATCGGAGTTATCACAAACGAAAAATATTATATTTAACAAACTTAATTAATTTACGGGTTTCTTTCAAACTTATTTTACGCAGTAAGTCACACACACCAACTCCCACTGCCCAACTTTATTGCCATTCCTGCCTCACGAGCAACAAAATAAAGTAACAATGGTGACACCTACTGTTGTGATTGGTTATTAACGATCACGTGATACTTTGAAGAGATCTGATTGGAAGGTGCTAGCTTTTATTGCCAAGTTGTTCAGAATGTTGAACATTTTTGGGGTGTTGCCGGGTGTTGAGCAACTCGACTTGACCGTTTGGCGAGCTGCAGTTTCAAATGCACACCAACTCAGAGCAAGCAACATTGCTGACTTTGTTGATCGTTTGACAGCCGCTTTATCGTCTGGCAAGTAGCTAATACCAGAGTCGATAAAGAAGTTTCCCCGTTCTTTATCGACTCTGCTAATACCATTGAGTATAGAACCTTACTCAATACTAATACGGCAGCAGTAAGCATCCCTGCAGCGGAAACAGCAGAGAACGTGTTAGTTTGTGCATAGTTGTCAAAATATGGACACGTAATGAAATAAATAAACACATTCGTACTAAGAGTCTACTAAACTCACATAACTAATTTAAAGCAGGCCGAGTCACCCTGTCACCACAGACAAAGACAACAAAATACCGAGTGTTGTTGTTTAGCCTGCACCAGAAAGCCACTATTTCTTTTAATTATTTTATAGTTTCGTAACCCTGTGATGTCATTCTTTAATTTTTTTAAAAATGAATATTTGCATTTATTTGTACAACATTTGACATGTAACATTTAAAATAAATGAATCACTAGATGCAGAAACCCCACAAGTCACTAATTGGGGCATATCGACTTTGGTCCAAAGATTTGTTCTTTTAGGGTCCCTCTACCTTTTCACGTAGAAACACCACAAGTCCATGTGCTCCAAGGGTATTATGTATGGGTTGGATTGTAGACTTCTTTGCAGAAACCACACAAGTCCTGGACTTGTGGGGTTTCTGTCAGAAGCCTGTGGAATCTCAAGAAGGCTGTGGAGTCAGTCACAGCTGTTGTTTACACACTTGACATAATGGCAGATTTACAGCAAGATGTTATTAAAGTGAAGCGAAAAAAAGGTGTTATTACTAGTTCATCTGCTAGTATATAGTATATAATACATATATATATAGTATATATATATATATATATATATATATATATATATATATAGTATACCTCCAAATTTCAAATTATATGCAATTTGTGTATGATTATAAAAAACCTGGTGTATTGTGCACATATGCAACCATTGATGGAATGGAATGATACCAAATACATTCCTGCTGAAAAACACTAACTTTGCGGAGTTAGCATTGCCCGATAAAGAGGCTTATGTAGAAGGGCAGGTGCCAATCAATGTTAAAAAAATGCAGGACATAAAAAAACTTACGCAATACATACCTGAGGAGTATATGTACTTCTACAATGATTTGTTTACTTGGTCTACGCTAGACAAATATTCTGTAGAGAATTTGGATGAAGAAGACTAGCCATTTAGCTCTACATACCACTATAAACAATCTTAGCCTACTAAAGTTGACATGTTAGAACATGCCAACTGGCATGTGTTGTTGTTGTTCTTTGAATTTAACTTTCTTAATTTAACTTACATTAAAAGACTATGTTTAAATACAATTTTCTTCTATTTTCTTAAAAAAATATACAATAAAAAGGGCTTAGATTCAGAAACGCCATAAGTCCGTCACATACAATGATTAATTGCTCAACAATTAAAATTTTTTAAAAATGTCTATAATATGTCAAAAAATTATTGCAAAATAGGTCTTCTTAAGATAACTGCTTGTTGGAAGTCATAAAATATAGAAACCGTTTGTAATGGGTAGTTTTTTTGTGATTATCTCAGAACTATGTACCAAGGACTTGTGGGGTTTCTGAATCTAGCGATTCAAATGCGAGAATGACAGAAAGAGCATGGAGGATAAAAAAGAACGTTTCTCTGCAATCTCTTATGCAATCAGAAAGAATGAATCTTTTAAGAAGTGGTATTAATTACGTACGACCCAGAAGGCGCTGTCTAGGGGGTGAATGTGCCCATATCACTCGCGCTCTCTTCGTTTGCCTAGGCCTTATAATGACATTGTCTCTTATTTTCATCCACTAGGGATGGGGTTGTCTTCTACCGTCTGTATAGTTACACAACGTGTTCCGTGAGGTTCTAGTGTTAGCTAGAGTAGTGACAAAGGTGTAGCTCGTGCTTCGCTTTCACAATGCTAATATTTGTTTAGCAGATTTACTGCACATTCCAAACAGCCCGCGCGAGTTAGGTTTACGTAGTTAATAAGTCATAAGTCACTTCCTCGCCTCAGAGTAGAGTGGTGTAGGTGGTGTAGGTAGGTGTAGGTAGGTGTAGGTAGGTGTAGGGGTGCCGCAAGACATCACATGTAGAGTGGTGTAGGTAGGTGTAGGTAGGTGTAGGGGGGGGTGCCGCAAGACATCACATGTAGAGTGGTGTAGTAGGTGTAGGAGGTGTAGGCAGGTGTAGGTAGGTAGGTGTGTGTATAGGGGTGCCGCAAGACCACATGTCTGGGAAGCCGAAGAGAGCACTGGAATATTGAAATCTGCAAAGCGAGGTTAATAATTTGGTTTTTTGTAAATCTGACTGAAGTGAGAAGAGGCTTCAAAGTTAGCTAGAAACCAACAAACCACACATGTCCCAGAACCAGCCAACAAGATTATATAATACACGTGATGTTCAGGAACATTGTCACGATTTATTTTAGATATGGTCATATTACTATTACTATTTTAACACAGTCACGTTTTTATCTCAACACTTGAAAGAATGTTAACTTTACTTTCGAGAGTCGTTGCATTGAGCGCATAGTGTGCAGTAAGAGACCCAGCGACAGCTAGTGAAAACCAGTCTATCGTATAATAATTCCTCGTGAGACGCCTGCCCTGGGTGCAATGAATACCCCCTACAGGTGTCTAACTAGGTATGTTGCGGATAGGACAATTGTGAAATGATGTCCGAGGGTTGTTCAAGAGGACTCAATCCCTTGCATTCGTATTAACGACTGAGGAAAACCCCAGGAAAAATTGCCAGTCTCGACGGGATTTGAACCCGGGACCCCCGACTAAGAGTCACGTGCTTAGCGCTCTAGCCAACACTGCATGCCGGTGAAGTCTATATATAGCGCGTATTCTCAGAGTTGAACACATGGTTCTTTTGTAGAAAATAGAAAACTTCCCGTTCTTTGGGGAGTCTAATAATGACATTCTGTATCTAACCAACGTACGGGCACACTCGATGATTGACTGTTTACAGCAGGCAGTCTGTTCCCTTGGAGTGCAATGATAATTTTTTATTTAATAGAAAGTAATAAATACATTCACCCAAAACTTTATTTTTTAATATACAAATTTATTTATTGTTTATTCTGGTTTGTTAAATTTACAACAAGAAACGGCGTCGACGCTAGCAAATATCTTGCTAAAACACTCAAAATCTAAGGAAATCTCGTGTCGCGAAGAGCCTTGTAAATACTAAATGTATACTAAATACTAAATACTGTAAATGTAAATCCTCGTGTTAGGAACTGGCAACCTTCTACTTCTACCCCATCAAGATAAACGCGCTATAGATACGCGCAAGTAGGGGAAGAAACGCTCAGACTAGAGCATTGAGATAGAGGCGAACATGCATTCACTGGCGCTAGTTTTCTGAATGGTCATCGTCAGTGCTGTAGTTGCTAATATAAACGCGAGTTTTAAGGAGCCAAGCTCCAATATAAGCATCAGTTTTATGTCCCTCCGTCTGAGCGATGTGTCACGTCGCGACACCTGATTGACGCGCGTTCTTCTGTTGGCATTGCCCTCAGCAACTAGGATCACACGGAATGTTTTTGACGAACCTGTGGGTAAAGCTAGGGGTAACTAGCCCCCCCCCCCTCCCCCCTCACCACTAAAAAAGTTTGATATACACCGCCTTGCACCTCGTACATTATTGAAAGCGAGAGCAGGCGAGAAACATTTCTTCAATTGTAAGCTAACCCGGCGCCTCCACCAAAAAAGATCAACCCACTCAGAATTTTCTATTTTTGTTCGACGATCTGTTGGTTATGTAGTTTCGCTGTCTTTATTGATTGATTTTATTTATTTATTTAACGTCTATCCTATTCAGTTAAAAACTGATTAACAAAGGAGGACAACTAAATAAATCTAATTGCATAAATGCAACAACAATGAACTCTTGCTTTTGAGTATCTTCTGCATCCGTGCTTGTATAACCTATATTCTCTTCTTCTAGTATCTAGCAATAAAAGTCTCGTAGCGTCTTGTACACCCCTGTAATGTCGTCATCTCGGGTTAATAAGGACATTGTACTAAGCAGCAACAAGTGTCTTGACAATGGGACATACCTCGTAAGCTAAGAGAACAGGCGGTAACGAACAACACAACAAACTACCGGACAATACGGACACTGTTTGCAGAGTGAACGTGAGTCTACAAACCTGATAGTCCGCGGGCGTTTCAGACGCATAGACTTTGTTGACTTTGTGGCAGGATTTGATGGAGGGCATGTGGCGAACGCGACGTAGTTTACGTCATCTACAAAGAAGTATTGTTATTTATTGAATGTATTTGTTTTAATATTTTAATTCTTACAATTAATATTTGATAATGTTACATTGAAATTATGCATTGGAGAGTGACAAATAGAGCATCTGCCCCATAGTACATGTGTAAATATGTCCTATTTTTTTAGTAAGGGCAAAAAATAAGAAATGTTTTCTAAAATGTATAATGGATTTGGTCAGATATTAATTTTGCGACTTTATGATCGTTCCATTTAATAAATATTCGAATTTTATTCATCTTCTGACGAGTTATTACTTTAAGGTTGTGTAATTGTGTATGTTGTGTTCGTCCAACTGTATTTCCCTTTGCAAAATCCGTTTTTATGCGCACGATTTTATCTCATTAGTGTGGCTGAGAAATTTACGGGAATGAGGTATACAAATGATAGTCTTGGGGCGCTTTGCTCGCTCCGAACTAACCTTGCCGATGCTATAGCGTCTTCGGCGGGTGAATCGTGGCCAATCAGCGTTCCCAATATTACTTCAAATATTAATATTTGGTTGGGCAATAATCGCTCATACGAGATCGGTTTACCCAGGGTTGGTACTCAGCATCTTTAATAATAATCAAAGTCACCAATCAAAATCATTTTTGTGTCCGAGTAGGTGGACTTGAAAAAATAGTGAATAAACATTTTAAAATATATTATTTAGGCCTATTCTAATGAGTGTTTCCCTCAGCAAAATAAATCATTTACCGTCCATATTTTTTTACACTGTGTTTTTTCTTATGGATAATATAATTTGCAAAGAAATGTGGCAACGTTGAATGCTTCCTAATTGGATAAGAGAGAATGCCATGCTACTACTCATTAATTGTCTGAGGGCAGAGCCAAATTAATGGTTGCCCTACCAAGCTAAGGGTCTAAAACGAATGATTATTATTGAACTCTCCCAATTTTTAGTCAATCTTTCCTCATTAGTTCTTTTCACGACTCCGTCAAATATCGATCGTGGCAGATTATCTTGATATTATTTTGTGCAAGTACTGTTCAGTATTTTGAGTGAAATTAAGTTATCCTACTTCAATTAATGTTTTGCTTGTAAATCAGTTTTATAAATGAATCTGGTAAATGTTTAATAACTAAATTGCAGCTCTTTGAGTGAGTTTTTGTTGACGGATCTACAGTTTTTAATATAAGATAAAGGACGAAATGTTTGTTAATTGGATTGATTGACATTAAATTATTGTGGTCATGTTGTTGGAATTAAAGTTTGGTTTAATATGAATACATGCTGTTTCTATCAGTGGATGCGTTGCTTGATGTCGGTCGCGGGTTCGTAGTTTTGCAATCACTGGTTGTCCTTGTTTGTTCAGCGGCAGGTGCTGATTCCAGTAACACGTCCAATAATGCAGTTACGACGCCCGTCTGTCCAAACACTGTCATGATGCGTTGCTTATCGCGGGGTTCGTAGTCTGCAAATCATGGTTGTCCTTTTTGTTCACGGCAGTGCTGATTCAGTACACTCCCAATAATGGCAGTTAACGACGCCCGTCTGTCACTTACCTGTGTGTGGAGAGTTCCATCGATCCTCACTCACACACACACTTTTGTTTCAGTGTCTCCACGCCTAACTTTAATACCCATTACTTTAATAGTTCAGAAATTTCAATTCTGTGGACCAACATAAATGAATATTAAGCACATCTTGTTTCGACTCAAAACTACAAAATATATATTATGGTTGTGTCAATCAATCATGTGAATCTAAACAAAAAGAAATCGCTAAAAAGATTTCACAATTATTTTGTATTTAAACAATATTCAATCGGCTTAGCTACCGTACCATGTCAATAACAATAAGAACGTTCAGTTTTTCTGTAAAGTTTTTCGGTTCCATCTGTCATAAATTAATGTATTACTATCTCCTGCTCTCCTCCTAAACCATTGATTCCTTGGTAAATATGTTATCAGAAACAATCTAAAAGGTCACCAAGCATAGTTTAGCTGAGTTTATTTCTGAGCACCTTACATCCGACCTTTGCCCCCCCCCCCCCAGAACAAAGATGGCGTCGTGTTCTTACAAAGCGCGTTATTAGGAGTCTTTGTTACCCGCGCTGTTGTTGACGCGTTGATGTCTGGCTTCTCTCCGGTTCTTTGTTGGTGACTTCTTAACAAACAACAACGATTTCGCTCCAACGAGAAGACGTTGCAAAGTCGAGAAATATTAAACGAGGTATTGTATCACATCAAGTGTCTTAAAATAACACGAAATATATCACATGTTTCAACATACCATATAACCTAACACCACATGTAATTCACCCAGCAATTATAATTCTCTTCTATCTCTGTACACATTTGTTGTGAACTAACAACATGGTTTTGCATGCATTAAGGTGAAAAAGAAAAATACGCCACTAACAATTAAATTTATACATTCTACGATTTTGGACAAAAGAAATAACAAGAATAAAACTTATTTTCGGCACAAATAGATGCTGATTCTGAATCTTGTTAATAACTTAATTTTTAATGTAATCGAAAAACCCTTTGCAAAATTTACGTCACACACCTAATCAGGGAGAATAAAAATTAATATAAACATAATTTGAATTATTCTCATTAATAATTTATTTTTCTAACACTAACTAACTTTAAATGGACAAGAATTACTTTTTTTACCTTGCGATATGTGGCAACAATGTGATACTATCATTATAATGAAACAATATATCTTTACAACATATATTATTTACTTGTAATTTGCAAAGTTTAGATTAGAACATTGAAACTGATTCTAGTTCTAGACTTGAATGAAACTTGAGCACGTAAGTTTTAATGTAAACAAATAGTTACACTAGTATTTGTGTATTCGCCCCAGCAGACAGGCGTGATAACGTCTACACATGTATTAGCAGTTCCAGGTATAGACGCACGTGTGATACTGATAGGTCATGCATAAAACATGGCCAAGAAAGACTACGCAAGATATAAAGATGTCTTGCAAACTTGTTTTATTCATTCGGTTCGGAGAATCTATAAATTATCAAGCTGCTAAGAGCTGCTATTGTGACATTGAATTCCCAACTAGGCTGAATGCTAAGATGATCGGTTGTGAGTCTGTCTCCTTCCACATTTCAGAAACTTTTTGCACTTTCTATTTCATATTGTTCTCATAATGTATTCATAAGCGGAGAATCGTGATTAATTTAGCTACTGGGTTGGAATACTCTTTCATACAATACATTATGAAACATAGCAGTAGTATATATTGTAAGAACAAGTTTAAATGCTCTGAGAAAGCAAGTGAAATTGAGAAAGAAGATAATATATCAGTTTGATGTCATCTTGAAAAATACGAAGTTCAGTATCGCACTGTTCGTTCACACATTTATATTGTTCAATGTTCAAAAATGTAAAAATTAGATTCAGAGAAACTCGTTTCTAAAATCTTCATAACACTTTTTTGTTCCATGTTGAACACATTGGCACACGAGCTTTGATGATGTTTTTGTGATTTAGATCCTAAATTCAATTAGGAAATTAAAATGTTTTTGAAAGACTTGCGATCGATCCGTGAGTAATACGTGTGATATTTTAATTGGTTTGTGAAACTTGTTGCAAAATTGGAAACGGGAAATGAAGTAACATGGGAGGTGCGAAGTGGAAGGTGGGGTATAAGAGGAGAATATTAAGGAGCTGATTAGTAAAATGACGTATTGAATAGGAACATGATTGTGTACTGAAGCATGCACTACCATGCTCTCTTACCTACAAACACAACTTTTAATGACTTATGCAACTTTGTAAATCAGTTTTTTTAACTGAATAGGAAGGACAATTAATAAATAACAAATATATAGGCCTACATTAAACAAGGAACAATTTATGACAATTTAATAATAATTTATACAAAATTTAATTAAAAAATAATAAATACAATTTGAATTGAAAAACAAATTAAAACATAACTTAACACAAATAATTGTTAATAAACTTTAAATTAAAAAGACACTTGGAAATACTTAACAACATATTCGCGTACAACATGATCACATCAGTTATTGCCAAGTTTGTACAGTCATCATTCACACTATAAAACACAATGATTATATCCTGTAGATTCTATTCCGAGGTAATAATAATAATAGTTCAAAACTATTCAATATTTTAGCCAGGTATAGCGAAGTAAAAGCTTCATGTAGCAGGGTATTTGCCTGAAAACACAATGAAATAAGTTACAACGGTTTCACTGCTAAAAGTTACCTCAAAGAGCAATAAAAGCAATTAGCAATGAAAGAGCGACATTGAACAATCAAACAATGAAGCTGGTTTTAATGATTAAATTCAGAGTAACGATCATTTCAATTGAATAAAGCAATTATTCGACTGAGAGATAAAACATAGAATAATAATAACGTAATGCAATATTGAAGACAAGATTGTAATTATTCAGGTATTTATCTAGGTATGTTGAGGATAGGACAATTAATTGTTAAGGGATGTCCGAAGGCTGTTTGAGAGAACTTAATCCCTTGCATTAGCCAATGACTGAGGAAAACCTCGAAACAAATCTTCAGTCAAGATTGCCGCGGTCTCGACGAGCGCGCGTTTCACGCTCGAGCCAACTCTGTCGGTACGTTGTAGAATTGTTTTAGAATTGCGTAAAAATCGAAGCCCCAAAGTGATCAGATTATCGAATAACTAGTCTGTGCTTGGTATGTCAGTCTACACCGGCCTAGCTTGGCCCCTTGAGTGATGTGTTTTCGGCCGTGCTTTGGCCATGCATAATTCATACACGCCGCCTAGCTACGACGAACACCCAATCAATGTGTCCTTCCTCATCGATTTTAATTACTTTAGGAGGTGTTGATGGTTTGATGTTAATTAATTACGTTTTAATTAGAATCGGATTCAAAGATGTTACATTGCTAGAGACAGGTAATTATTACTGACTGGACTGATTAATTATTGATTCACGTTTATTAATTATTGATGTGACTACTTGCGTCGAAACGGAGCAAGGAGGAATCTTACTGATCTACGCGAATGATGTTTTTGCGAAATAGTTCAGAAATGGTGTTGCGTAATATATTTACATATGACTAAATAACTGTAAACTAAATAACTATAGACAATACATGAATATGACCTATTTTTATTATTAATGGAAATAAAACATATTTATTCATCCCTGACAACAGTTACACACAATACTTGTGTGTACCTTAGTGTCAGTAAGTAAATCTTAACAATTACAAATGCATATGAACCACAATTTACAACAACACAAATACGTTTTACAAAAATATTATAAGTACAAATTGAATACAAACTTAAAAAATATTAAAACCGACTGAAAATCACAAATGGATTCTGGTTCCGATATTCTGCATTCAGCATCGACAATTCAGACCAAATAAAGGAATCTTCATAGTTTCATTAGAAAAACTACGAAATATGGGATAAAGTTATGTAAACATTTTTTGGATAATTGATTCTCAATCAAAACACACTATACCAAGTTATCATATCTTGAGAAGGATCATGGTTCATGGTATATTATACGGAAATTACGTATTTGAAAACTGTTATGTGGATTATTAAAATGTACTTGTCGTTTCTAGACGATGTAGAAATAGGTTCATCCTAGTAACATGTAGGTATTCCGTAGTTTTTGAAAACTTGTAAATAGCAACACGACATTTTAATGTGGTCGGATGTCCGGAAGACAAATTTGCTAAATTCTCTCCAGCTGCAAATACCTTCGTCCATATTCATAAGTGGTCCCTACATTCATATACGCATGCAAAGATTTACACCCTTGGGCGTTCATGCAATGGTGGACGAAATAAAACAGAAACTATTACTTGCCAGTTTCATAACTTGCGCATTAATAGAATGAAACGAATAAAATACTCTTTGGATTCCTCTACCTCTTCACCTTGGGACTGCTATTGAGAGTGAGTGCTTTGGTTGGTATACAGGTTAAGTGGAAGCCTAATATTAATATATTAATAATTAATATTAATTATTTATTAATAATATAACCAAACAACCAACTAACAAACTAGCCTGTGTAGCTATACCGTTGTTTCGTATGGGGCGTGAGTAAAAGTACCGCTTTTTTCTGATTACATTAAATAATGTACCGAGTGTAATTGCGTTGATCAAAATGTACTATTTCGCTTTTTGATTGACTGTGACCGAAAACTGATACAATGGCTGATATTGAGTTTATGTGCAGCATAAAAAATAAAAATGTTGTTTATTCAGCAATCATTCTTTCAAAGTGTCTGGTCGAGGGTGATACAATATCCTTAAAACAGATTAGAAGAAGAATATTGGGTCCCGGGTTCAAATCCCGTCAACTCCGGCAATCCTGACTAAAGTTTTTTTCCGAGGTTTTTTTCCTCAGTCGTTAAAGGGGCTAAAAACCCCAAAAATTATTTTTTACCACGTGATCTATAGCACAATACTACACTTAAATGACAGTTTAAAAAATTATATCTTGTAACTGTGATTTGACACGATTTTTTAAAAATTTTTTGATCCAGAAATTGGCGAAAATTGGTGTTTTGGAAAATTTCCTAAACCGGCTTTAACCTGCTTCCTTTTTGGTCCACATAGATACTAGAGCATAGTACCAATCTAAAATGCCCCTTTATAACATCGTGTCTGAAACTGTCCAAATTCCCTCAAACATGCAAAAATATGCTTCCAATCACACCCCATTGGTAATCAGCATATTTTGATGAACTACTTGCCAAATTACAAAAAAAAATAGATGAATTACAGAAAAGGCTGTCGAGCTACGTCAATAGGCCAATTTTTTTGGATCAAAATCCTCAGGTCCGGGCATAAAATCGTCCCCATGTTATTTCTTATGGAATTTTTGCGATGGGACTAGCTTTAAAAATGTCATGTTTGAAATTTTTGAGGTCAGTGTCCCAATAATTTTACTTTAATGCTAAATTCTTACTATAGTTAGTCCGAATGAAATATATTTTAAGTTTAGCGGTTAAATACCCTTTTATCGGAATGCAAAGGATTGAGCCCTTTTAAACATCCTCGGACACTTCACAATCTTCTAAACCCAATATACCGAGTAAATAGAGTCAACATGCACTCT
This sequence comes from Sweltsa coloradensis, assembly GCA_024449915.1. Taxonomy (NCBI): domain Eukaryota; kingdom Metazoa; phylum Arthropoda; class Insecta; order Plecoptera; family Chloroperlidae; genus Sweltsa; species Sweltsa coloradensis. The sequence continues at coordinate 67,983 of JAMZAV010000359.1, read as the reverse complement.
AGCAGGTTCCACGATAAATAAATGCTATTATTTAGATATTTACTATACGCCCACAGTATATATATTAAAAATCCAAGTGCAACACTCCCTGAAATGGTTGCAACTCAAAACGTTAACGTTTTTTACGAAGATGGCGACTCGAACTGAGTAACAGCGGATTCCTTGGAAACAGCTAGACCATACGTCCTCAGTGCACCTAACAGAAATTCATGCGGCCAACTAATATCAGTTTGATGTTAGAACAGATCCAATTGCAACCTTACTCCAGTCCAAACCTCGGGCAAGAATCAGATGTTTCGATGGCGAACTTAACGCCGAAATGGCAAAATCCTCGGAACGGAAAATCGCTCTCCAGTGCCTTTACAGGAAGTGTCTCAGATGCGGACCACTAAAATCATGTGTTGCATGTTTAGGAGAGAACATGGACCTTATCTGAGTCAACTTGGCAGAAGTCATTATTGTATTACGAGATGGAACTTCGAACTGGAGTAAAGTGACCTTTATCGGAGACAGCTAGCCTTTACCGCTCTCCGGTCACCTTACAGAATGCTCTCAGATGCGGCCACTAAATACCATGTTCCAAGTAATTGACAGATCCAGTGCAACTTACCCGAGTCAAGCCTCTGGCAAGAATTCAGCGATTTGTATAGAAGATGACTTCGAACTGGATAAAGCGCATCGGATTCCTCGGAGACAGCTAGGACAACCTCCGGTGCACTTACAAGGAAGTGCCCTCAGATGCGACAATATCGGTGACATGTTGAAACCGTCCAAGTGCAACCTTACTAGGGGCCCCAAGCCTCGGGAAAACTAACGATTTGTATTAAGATGGCGACTTCGAATGGAGTAAAGCAGCGGATTCTCGAGACAGCTAGACCAAGCCTCGGCGGTGCATTTTATTAGGAAGTGCCCTCAGGGACACAAATCATGGTTACATGTTAAGAACAGATCCAAGTGCAACCTACTCACCTGACCAAGCCTCGGGCAAGAAGTCACGACTTTATCACGAGATGGCGACTTGAACTGGAAAAGCGAGCGGATTCTCCCTGAGACAAGCTGAACCATACGCTTGTATTACAAGGAATGCTCGTCAATGCGGACTCTAAATCATCGGTACATGTAAGCAGATCCAAGTGCACCGTACTTCCAGGAGTCTCAAGCCGGCAAGAAGTATCGATTTGTATGTAGAGCGACTCGAACTGAATAAAGCGAGCCAGCTCGGCAGACAGGTAACAGAGCCGCTCTCCGGTGCACTTACAAGGAGGGTCTCAGATGCAGCACACCAAACCATCGGGTTACCTGTTGAGAAAGACCAAGGGCAACCTACTACTGGCAATGCCTCGGGCAAGAAGTCAGCGATTTGTATTACCGAGAGGCCGACTTCGAACTGGGAAAGGGAGCGGATTCTCGAAAAGCTAGACCATACCGCTTCCGGTGACTACAAGCAAGGTGTCTCAGAGCGGCAGCCCCTAAATTCATGTTTACATTAAGAAAATTCCAAGTGCACTACCCTATCCGATGTGAACATGTTAACAGATCAGTGCGATTGTATTCGAGATGGCGCTTCGAACGGAGTAAAGCGAGCGTATTCTCGGAGCAGCTTCAAACATAACGCTCTCGGTGCACCTTACAAGGAAGTGCTCTCAGATGCGGCACTCTAAATATCATGTGTAAATGTTAAAACAGATCCAAGTGCAACTTTACTCCCTGGAGTCCAAGCCGGGCAGAAGTCAGCGTTTGTATTACGAGATGGCGAAGTCGAACTGGAGTAAGCGGAGCGATTCCTCGAGGAAGCTAGACCAACCGCTCTCCAGTGCACCTTACAAGGACGTGCTCTCAGATCCCGCACAAATATCATGTGTTACATTTGAGAACAGATCCAAGTGCAACATTTTTAGACCTCCCGAGTCCAGCCTCGGGCAAGAAGTCAGCGATTTGTATTACGAGGATGGCGACTTCGAACTGGATTAAAGCGACGGTTTCCTGGGCAGACAGCTAGACCATACGCTCTCCGGTGCCCTTACAAGGAAGTGCTCTCAGATGCGGCACACTAAATATCATGTGTTACATGTTAAGAACAGATCCAAGTGCAACCTTACTCCCTGAGTCCAAGCCTCGGGCAAGAAGTCAGCGATTTGTATTCAAATGGACTCGAATCTGGAGTAAAGCGACGATTCCTCCCGAGACACTAGACCATACTGCTCTCGGTGCCATTACAAGAATGTCTCAGATGGTACATAAGATCATGTGTACTGTAAGAACAGATCCAAGCATTTGACCAAGCAGCCCAAGGGAGCGATTGCAACGAAGTAGCGATGTTCTGTAATAACAACCTCCCGACTGGCGAGTCTTCTGGGCAAACTGATGTTAAGTCGGATTCTCGGGACAGTACGGAGCCATACCGCTCCGGTGCACCTTACAAGGAATGCTCTCAATGCGGACACCTAAATATCATGTGTACATGTGAGACAGATCCAAGTGCAACCTTACTCCCTCGAGTCCAAGCTCGGGCACAAGAAGTCAGCGATTTGTTCGAGATGGGCGACTTAAACTGGTAAGCAGCGGATTCCGGTGACAGCTTACCCATAACCGCTCCGGTGCACCTACAAGGAATGTTCAGATGCGAGCATCAAATATTCAGTGAATTTGGAACACCCAAGTGCAACCTACTCCTGATCCAACCCGGCAGAAGCGCACGATGTATACGAGATGCCCTTAGAACTGAAAAGCGAGCGATCCCGGAAAACCTAGACCATCCGCGGTGACCTTACAATGGACAGGAGCTGGATCTGGCAACTACTACTTTGTTCGTTAAGAACAGATCAAGGAACTACTCCCGGAGTCCAATATCGGGTAAGAAGTCAGCGTGTATTACATGGCGATTCGAACTGGGAAAGCGAGCGGATTCCTGGACAGCTGACCATACGCTCTCGGTGCACCTTACAAGGAGTGCCAGATGCGCACACAATATCATGTGGTACTTAAGAAGGCATCCAAGTGAACCTTAATCCCTGGTTCCAAGCCAGGGCAAGAAGTCAGCATTATTCACTCCGATCGAATGGGAAAACGAGCGATTTCCTCGGAGAGGCTAGACAAACGCTCTCCGGTGCACCTTCCAAGGAAGTGCTCTCAGATGCGGCACACTAAATTTCCCGGTGTTACATGTTGAGACAGATCCAATTGCAACTTACTCCCTGAGTCCAAGCCTTGGGCAAGAAGTTAGCATTTGTTTTCCAGAGGCGACTTCGAACTGGAGTAGCGAGCGGATCCAGAAGACAGCTGACATACCGCTCTCCGGTGCCACCTTACAAGGAAGCCTCAGGTGCGGCACTAAATATCATGTTTCCGTGAAGAACAGACAAGTGCAACCTTACCCCTGAATCCAAGCCTCGGTAAGAAGTCAGCCGATTGAAAAGATGGCGACTTCGAACTGGAGTACCGATTCCGAGACGCTAGACCATACGCTCTCCGTGCACCTTACAGAAGTGCTCTCAGATGCGTACATAATTCATGGGATCATGTAAAGACAATCCAAGTGCAACCTTCTCCAGTCCAGCTCGGCAAGAATCAGCGATTTGTATTACAATGGGCTTCAACTGGAGTAAAGCGAGCGGATTCCTCGAAACAGCTAGACCATACGCTCTCCGGTGCCCCTTTAGAGAATGCCTCAGATGCGGCACACTAAATATCGAGGGATTCCATGGTAAGAACAGATCCAGTAACCTTACTCCCTGAGTCCAAGGCTCCCAAGTGCAGCGATTTGTATTACGAGATGGCGACTCGAACTGAGTATCTGGCGGATCCTCGGAGAACGCTCACCTTTACCGCTTACGGTGCACCTTCAAAAAGGGTTCAGAGCGGCAGCAATATCGTGTACATGTTAAGACAGACCCGTGCAACCTTACCCGATCCAAGCCCGGGCAAAAATACAGTGTTGTATTACGAGATGCGATCGAACTGGAGTAAGCGAGCGATCCTCGGGACAGCTAGACCATAACCGCTCTCCGGGCACCTTACAACGAATTGCCATCCAGGGGCACATAAATATCAGTGTTACATGGTGAGAACAGACTTCAAGTGCAACTTCTCCGGAGTCGGCACCTCGGAAAATGTTTGCATGTTAAAACGAAAATGGCGAACTTCTACCTGAGTAAAGCGCGGATTCACGAGACAGCGTGAACCATAGGCGACTTCGTGATTACAAGGAGGTCTCAGTGGGACACTAAATATCAGGTTACATGTGAGAACGACAAGTGCAACCTCTCCTCGATCAAACCTCGGGAAAGTAGCGATTTGTATTACGAGTGGCACCATGAACGGAGTCAAGCGAGCGATTCCCGGAAAATCTAGACCATACCGCTCTCCGGTGGCACTTACTAAAGGAAGTGTCTCAGAGCGGCACACTAAATATCAGTGTACGGGGACAAATCCAAGTGCACCTACCCGGCAGTCAAAGCTCGGCAAATGTAGCGATTTGTATACGAGATGGCGACTTCGACCTGGAGTAAGCCGGGGCAATCGAGACAGCTATTTTTCCCGAGGGCACCTTACAAGGAAGTGTCAAGCGAGCGGACTCAATCAGTTTACATTTACCGAACAGATCCAGGTGCAACCTTACCAGGAGTCCAGATGCCGGCAACAAGTCAGCGTTTACATTACGAGAGGCCCCGAACTGAGTAACGCGTCACCTCGGAGCAAGCAGACATTTCGTCTCGGTGCACCTAACTGGAGAAGGCGCGGATTCTCGGGACAGATATCATGTGCTTCCGTTGCAACTTACCAAGGAACTTCTCCTGGAGCCAAGCCTCGGGCAGAATCGCGAATTCTGTATTACATGATGGCAATTCGAATGAAGTAACGAGGATTCCTCGGAGACAGCTAAGCACCTACCGTCTCGTGCCCTTACAAGGAATGCGTCTCAGATAGCGCACACTAAAACATGGTTCAGGTTAGAAAGATCCAAGTGCAACCTTACTCCTGGAGTCAAGCCTGGGCACAATCAGCGATGTATTACGAGATGGACTTCCGAACTGGCAAAGCGGGATTCCTGGGAGACGCTAGACCATACGCGGAAGCACCTTATAGGAAGTGCTCAGATGCGCACAAAAAATCAGGGTTACTTAGAACAGATCCAAGGCACCTTACCCCTGAGTCAAGCCTCGGCAAGAAGTCAGCGATTTATCAAGTGGCGACATTGGCGAAAGATAAAGCGAGCGGATCCTCGGAGACAGCTGACATACCGCTCCGGGCACTTACACGAAGTGCGCTAGATGCGGCACAGACGGATTCCTGTGTACATTAAAGAACAGATCCAAGTGCACTTACTCCTAGAGTCCAGCCTCGGGCAAGAATCAGCGTTGTATTACGAGATGGCGATTCGAATGCATAACTATACGGATTCCTCGGGAGAAGCTAGACGATACGTCTCGGTGCACCTTACAGGAAGTGCCTCAGAGCCACTAATTCTTGTACATGGAGAACAGTCCGTGCAACCTTACCAAGTGTCCAATGCCGGGCAAAATACATTTGTATTACGAGATGGCGACTTTCGAACTGGAGTAAAGCGAGCGAAGTCGCGGAACTAGACCATACCGCATGCGTCACCTTACAAGGAAGGCCCAGATGCGCAAAAATTCATGTGTTCATTAGAGACAAATCCAAGTGCAACCTTAATTTTTTCCACGTATTTTCCATGTAAGCTCGGGCAAAGTCAGCATTTGAGTCAAGATCGGCGACTTCGAACTGGAGTAAGCGATGGCGATTCCTCGGAGACAAGACCATACGTTTCGGTGCCCTTAACAAGGGAGTGCTGTCAGATGCGGACACTAATATCAGGTTCTGTTAAGAATGCGATCCAAGTGCAGCCTCCCTCTGAGCAACCAACGTGCAACAACCCGATTTTATACGAATGGGCAATGGATTGGAGTAAAGCGAGCGACCTCGAGAAAGCTAGACCATACGCTCGGTGCACCTTACAAGAAGTGCTCTCCAGGTGGAAATAATATCATGTGTCACATGTAAAACATTCGTGCACCTTACCCTGACCCAAAGCTCGGGCAAGTCAGCGCTTTGTATTACGAGATGGCGACTTCGAACTGGAGTAAAGCGAGCGGATTCCTCCGGAACAGCTAGACCAATACCGCTCTCCGGTGCACCTTCAAGGAAGTGCTCTCAGATGCGGAAACACTAAATATCATGGTTACATGTTAAGAAACAGATCCAAGTGCAACCTTACTCCCTGGAGCCCAAAGCCTCGGGAGAAGTCAGCGATTTGTATTACGAGATGGCGACTTCGAAGGAGTAAAGGAGCGTTCTGAGACAGCTAGCATACCGCCTCGTGCACTACAAGGAAGTGCCCTCAGATGGCACTAAAATATCATGTGTTACATGTTAAAAACATGATCCAGTTGCAACTTACTCCCGGTCCAGCCTCGGGGAAGAAGTCAGCGATTTGTATTACGAGATGGCGACTTCGAACTGGAGTAAAGCGAGCGGTTTCCCTGGAGACAGCTAGACATACCGCTCTCCGGTGCACCTTACAAGGAAGTGCTCTCAGATTGCGGCACACTAAATATCATGTATTACATGTTGAGAACAGATCCAAGTGCAACCTTACTCCCTGGAGTCCAAGCCTCGGGCAAGAAGTCAGCGATTTGTATTACGAGATGGCGACTTCGAACTGGAGTAAAGCGAGCGGATTCCTCGGAGACAGCTAGACCATACCGCTCTCCGGTGCACCTTACAAGGAAGTGCTCTCAGATGCGGCACACTAAATATCATGTGTTACATGTTAAGAACAGATCCAAGTGCAACCTTACTCCCTGAGTCCAAGCCTCGGGCAAGAAGTCAGCGATTTGTATTACGAGATGGCGACTTCGAACTGGAGTAAAGCGAGCGGATTCCTCGGAGACAGCTAGACCATACCGCTCTCCGGTGCACCTTACAAGGAAGTGCTCTCAGATGCGGCGAACTAATTTGTTCAATTATGTCTGACTAGTTTCTAATGGAAGAACATTTCCTAACAACAGGTTTTTTTCTTATAAAGTAGTAATTGCTTTTAAAGTTAATTATACTCATTTGTAATTACGAAGCGTTCGGTTAGTGAGCTATGTAGGTTAGTCTGGAATTGTCTTAGATCTATATTCAGTTTGCAGTTATAGTATAAGCATTGAGTATAGAACCTTTTAGTATAATAGTTTAGTTTTTATTTTATCTAAAAAATTAATTCTGTTAATTATTAAAGATGCTGAGTGTATCAGAACAGGAAATTAAAATAACTTAAAAATCTTAGTTTGTTCACTTCTTATTTTTATTTAATTTAAAAAAGTAAATAATGCAAATTATATTAAATAAAACATTTTTAGCAATATCGCAATTTTTATTATATTTTCTATAGTAAAAATAACAATGAACATACCCAAAATGTGTACGTATTTTGGATTAAGTGTAGTTAAAATTTCCGGGAAAAAACTAATATTCTCGTTTAGACCGTTTAAGTGAATGTCTAAGCAATTTTCTCAACAATTTCCATGAAAAAAATACACATTCATTTCTCATCAATTTGTTTTTTGAATGAGAAAAAAATTGGGGTCAAACCAGACTATTCTTCGCCCTAAATAAAATTCAAAATTTAATATTGATTATAACGACCGCGTGGTCTGAGTGTACAGATGTTCAGTTTCAGAACATACGAAGCGCGAATGAACCAGCTACGTGTAGTGAATCTAAGTTGTCTGTATCAGCGCGCGTGCCTTCTATATTACACGAGTATATCTACATGTGACGGTAAAACACATTTTATCTTCGCGCTTGTTACTTATTTTACATTTGGAATCACGTTTTCCAGACGAGCGGACGAGAAAGCGACGTTATCCCGTGATTCAATGCACACACCATCACGCAGATCGACTCAACTCGGAGGAACTTCACAGTGCGCCATGCCGTGAAATACGACGTTTTATTTCATCGGCGGAAATATTATTGAAAACTCACATAAAGTAATCCAGTGATATATATGATCGTATATCTTATAAAATGCTTCCTCGTATTTATTGTGTGTGTAGTATACGGGTGTGCCCCACCATGAGCATAAAATACTCAACATCCTCTCAGCAGAATGCACGGCGACTTAGATGACAATGGCAAATATTTTAGGTCGATATGATATTATATACTAACGCAAAATTCATAGATAGATGGTGGTGTATCTAGAATCTAGATCATGTTGACCCAGAAATAAAATTTATCTTATTTTATGTAGGTTTCGTACGCCTTTCATGTTACTGTGATTAATTTTAATGATGTTAATAATTTTCCATAGGATGCATGTCCAGGGTGCAATGCAATGCATCCAACTAGTGTATTGGAATTAGGACAATTGTGAAGGAATATCCGAGGGCTGTTTAAGAGGACTAAATCCCTTGCATTCGCATTAACGACTGAGGAAAACCTAGGGTAAAACTTCAGTCAGGATTGTTGGTCTCGACGGGATTTGAACCCGGGACCTCCCGAATCCGAGTCGCACGCTTAACGCTCGAGCCAATACTGTCGGTTGGTAGGCGATTAAACAATCTTATTCCATTAATAATGAGACCCTTAAAGTAACCTAATAGAATTTCCCTGTACTACCAGACAGATTCCGACGAAATATCAAGTATCATTCAAACCTTACTTTTCAAATCGACAAAGGCTGAAAAAGTTTTCTCTATAAAAAAAAAACATCTGTTTGTTATACAACAAACACGTTAATAACAATACTTGCTTGTTCTCATAAATGTTGCACACGTCTGCTAAACGTGTGTATTGTATACCAAGCATACCAGCTGGTATTTCCCCTAGTTTCTTCAACACTAGTTCCCGAATGTTCACCCATATCCAGCGAAGTAATATAATCCTATGCCTATCTAGGCCAAAGTACTCGAAACTACTGGAGTTTTGGCTAAGCGCCAGTCTGGACAAATCAATGCAGCGTTGATGTATGCAATCACCTACGAGGGGAAAACTACATAGTTGCTTGCTGTTTGTTTTTTTACATCGTGTTGTTTACACGGCGCAATGTAAATATTCTACCGCTTTTCCGTAATTTGGTACCATTTTCAAAACGGAAACAATATAGGACAAACTTGATCAATTTTAATCAGAAGATGACATATTATAACAACGAAAAATAATATTATATACCAAAACATTATAAAATATACACTTCAGTTCAGAAGCAATATTTTTCTTTGAATAGTTTTTAGAGAGCGAAGCCCAGAAATAAACGTAACTTTTCTGTCCGTCCGTCCGTCTGTGCGTGTGTCACGTCTCACGATAAAAACCGAACACGACCTCAGATTGACACGCGTGTTTTGTTCGCGTTGCCCTTCAATGAGGATGACACATTGTTTGGTGGTCTTGGAGGTAAGGGAAAGTGTCTTGCCTCCCAGAAAGTTTTAATATCCGTGGCCCGTCACCTCCACCATTACTGAATACGCGAACAAGCGGCGAACATAAGCTAACCTGGCGCCGTTACTAAAGAGATTGTGTCATTGTTCGCTCGTCGATGGTGTCGACTCCAACAGAGTTGGCTTGGTCTGCTTTAAATTTAATGTCCCCCACTTTTAATACGTTCTGTGACTGAGTGGGTAGACTCTAAATACAGTTTTTCTTTTACAACGCTTGTCGACTTATTTTGTTTTTGTTTTCCTCTTTGACGACTCGTGTTGACTAAGTAGTAGCCCCTCACCGTGCTTGTTAAAAATAATAATTATTTTCATCCTTGTAAATTAATTTATGGAGTTGATATTAAAAGTGAGAACAATGATGCAAAATCAATAAAAAGTATGTATTTATTTTATTGTTTTACCACATTGATGCGTTATAATTGCTAGAAAAGGGCATTGCCCCATTCACATTTTAGTGTCTAGCACCTACCAAATACTGATACATTGCAATTAAATCAACTAAAAATACATTACATAATAACAGAAATCAATTTGTCTGTATGTTTAGGTTTGGAGAAGGAATTGGGAATAAAAACATTTTTGGACAGGTGACATGTCCGAGTGAAATTGTGACCTCTTTTAAGTGACTATGTATTGGTGTGAGGATTGTTGGGGTTACCAATGGCTGGTATCGAAGCAATGACCTCTCAACTTCTCAACTTCCTCTATCGGTGAAGTCAAATTTTGTACCAAGTGATGTAAGAACTAAATATAGTCTGAACTCATTAAAAATTAAAATAATTATAAAGTTTTGAATTTCCTCTTTGCAGCAACGGTTTACAATTTTGATAACGTTTTCGATTCCACGAAAATCAATCAGAAATCCAAGTGAAACCTGGCAGCTAATTATAGGAACACGCAGAGTGTAGTGAAGTGACGTTCTATAATAAGCATCACGTGACTATGATCGTGATTACTTCGCGAACACAGGTCTGCCAATGTCTGCGAATTAAAGCGAGCTGTATTTTTAGATCCTAAATTGGCAATCAGAAATGACGTTTGTGAATAGAAGGCGAGGTTCACGGTTCGCCGTTGAATGGTACGTGAGATGTGGCTCGCTGCTAGCGCGCGGGAGTTGATCGTATTTTAAATCTCGGTGTGTTGTTTGGTAAAGTCGGTGTCAGTCGAAGGATCGCAGCACCGTAGCTCTCTCACTGTGACCAACCGTTTCAATAATACACCACCGCACTCTAAAACAGTCGATTAAACAAGGCATTTAGTATTAATAACTGCATTCGAAAAATAATTAAATATTTAGTAAAACTGGAAAATTTTAAGATATGTGACGGTAACTTTGAAACTAATCATACTGTTACCAACAAGGGAACAAAAATAAACGTTACAAACCAATCTTTTTTGTCTGTTTTACTTCATGGCAAAACTTTTTTTTTTAGTATATTAATGTTTATTATAAAATATAATATTAAAAATGTATCCTATTTGTAGATTTGTCCTATTTGTTAAGGTTGGCATACATGTTTTCATCTTTCCTGTTCAGTTGGTATTCTTAACTGACTCTGTGTATAACGCATGGCGACAACCTGACAAATTAAGGCAAATATATTAGCACTAAATCACATCGTTCCCGTGTAGATAATATCAACCCCCACACACACATCAGTCACAAAGATATTAGCTCTAAATCACAACGTTCGAGATTACATCAGCGATCACGTCCACTGGTCGAGTCGGGGACACTAACACCTTAACGCTGATTTATGATGGACGCAGCGTGTGGAAGCTGAATACAAACCCTGTGTGATTGGCGGGAAGAATAGATTCTGGCAGTTCCCACCACGGCTCGTTCACACTTGGAATAGATTCTGGCAGTTCCCACCACGTCTCGTTCACACTTGGAATAGATTCTGGCAGTTCCCACCACGTCTCGTTCATACTTGGATAGTTCTGGGTTTCACCTCGTCTCGTGCACACTAAGTAATGTTATGGTATTTTCCACCTGGAACCGATTAGTCCACGTTTCCTCAATCGTTAAATCAGTTGTTTACACCTTCGGATACTCGCGTTAAAGTTTTATCGCACACAGTTTCATGCCAAGATTCTAATTTTGGAAGGTCTCTGGTTCGATACCGATTAGCCTACAATAAATCTTGACTTAATCATTCTTTCAAGGTTCTCCCCATTCAAATCCCAGCCTTAATATAATATCTCTTCGACATTATTTCAAATGTCTTCGCACCCGTACATAGAGAAACGCACTTGTGTGTTACACCCGATAATTAAGAAAATTTGCTGGTTCGATGCCAGCTAATGGCATTATTCACTGGATAGTTTCCAAGGTAATCTAATTCATAATATGCTGGTCGATTTGATAAAAACAAATACTACGACCCCCCCAACCATCTTCCCAATGGTCACACCAAAAATAGACTTTTCTGAAAGGGTGGAAATGTATTGATGTAGGTTTCCCAAAAATAGTTGATTGATAGATTTTAGAACCACATAAAATATATTACACTATGATTGAACTATGCGTTTTTGTCATTGAACTCTCTTGTTGCGATGGTTGCCTAAGTGCCTCGCGCAGAGCTCCGACCCCATCCCCTGGGTTTAAATTTCAACCTTCAGTGTCAGAATAAAATATCGTCTTTGTGTCTTCCCACCCCTATATACTAAACACTTCCGACGACAAAGACCAGCTCCCCATCTTCTCAACCAGCCTATAACTAGGCAGTACGAGTGTCTCCAGAAGTCTCCCCTTATGAGCTAACGCTCGGTATGGGTATAACCTCGCATGGGAAAAATTATACCCAATGCGATGAAGAGTACTGCGATCTATTGGAGGTTCTCATGATTAAATCGTGTTCTTATAGAAATCGTCGCCTAAACGCGGCCTGTGATTCAGAAGGTTGCCAATTCGATTCCAGCCACGAGTAGTCCTTCCTGAAGTTCTATTCCAAGGTTTCCTTCGGTCATATTGTCGAGATCTGCTTTGGAGTCCCTTAAAACTCATTTTCTAACTTCCCAAACCCCTTTCTTATACGGGGTAAAACCGATGTGTATTCTACAGCGGAGATTCCTTCCAGGCGCATAGGATCGTATTGAAAGTTGGGGGGGGGGAGGGCAAATCCATTATCTGATTTTGTGGGCGGAAGTTGGGGTCTGGGGCGAAACTCCAGCCGCCGGAGGCCCTTTCGCCGAAGGCGAAAATTTCACCATACTACAGTTAGTTCGTTATGTTTTAACTGCACCCGGAGTCTGGTTTACAGCAACTGCGTTCTAAAAACTCGAAAAATGAACATGAAGTGGCTCATTTTAGTAAATTCAAACCTAATTTTTGATGTAAAGACGGAGCATACAGGCAAAATTATTCGTTTTACCAAGGTGACTGTCGAATTGTATAAGTGTATTTGCATATTTAACACGGAAATTCTGGGATTAATATTTAAACTCACGTAAGTTTTGCCCCCCCCTTGGCCAAACTTGGGGGGGAGCATTATCCCCCCCCCGATTCCTTCAAAACCCATTCTTAGACGTGCTGTGCCTGCCTCTGAACTCGCCTCGCATCCAGGGGCCCCAACTAGTAGCCAAGATGTTTTATCACCCATTATGTAACTAACTGCGACAATATACAATGTGTCAGCGCTGCTCCGACAATGAATACATAAAACTCAAGGTTATTACTCTTGCTTTATTAACGTGACGATGTTATTTATATGCCCGTGTGATAAACACTAACGGAGCCAGTCGCCATGGTTACGGCAAATAAGACAATATTTCACTGTGCTCTCAAATTGATGGTTCCAGTACAGAAAGATACTGCAGATATAATACAAGTTTTCGACTAAGTTCTTGAGGAAAGTTTTGATGATAAATTAATTTCAATTGCCAACTCTCATAAATTAACTTTTTTAAAGTGGGATTACCGATTATGTTAGCTCACGCGTTACACGCGATATGCGGGAGGTTACCAGTTCGATCCCAGTCACGGGCAATCTTGACTGAAGTTATTTTGCAAGGTTTTTCAAGGTCGAAACGACAATGCTTTTAATTAGTACAAAATCACTGTTTTGCTCTTCTCTTAACATCTTTAAATCCATCACTTTCATGCGTAACACACGTGGGACTATAATTCGGGAGGTTACTGGTTCGAATCGGTAGCTAACAGAAATCCTGACCGAAAGTATTTTCCAAGGCTTTCTTTTAAGGGCTATCCTAGCTAGAAATGAGGCATTTTAGCTCTTTTAGTCCTCAATTTTTCCGTTTTAATTAGGTAATTCTAAGCAAACAATTCGAGTTTAGTATGTTTATTTTCTTCATATTTTTTTCATGATTTTTAAGGAATTTTGGGAAATTTACGATTTTGAAAGCTACATATTTTAAAGTTAAAATTCTAATTCTAGGTGCATACCTAAAACTAGATTTTTTCTTCGTATTTTGGATTTTGTGTATCTCAATTCTCAAATACCTGCAATACTAGAGATTTATCAAATTTCCTGGATAAACCAGAATTTTCTTGTCTTTGGCATATGTTTTTTTCCAATCTTCTCTAAAAACTGTACCATTCTTACCATTGGCATGAGAAAAAATATTTATTATTTAATCAACGCAAAAAAAAATATAAAATTAGGGGTTTAATTGAAAACTCCATTGATTACTCTGATTTGGATTGGTCTGAGAGGGTTAAAGTACCCTTGATCATTCCTTACAACCTCCCCAACCCCTTGTTTTGTTACAATTACTCAACTGAGCTGAACTGATCTTACGCCGGGTAAACTGGTGGCAAAAATTTCTGTTGGCTATTGGCTGGTTAACTACGAACAATGCATTTACTGTATGTGTATGCATATGTGTGTATTATCTTCTTGTACATGATCTAGTTTAAATTCAACTTGTTCCTACTCAACCTATAATAATTCGTCCAACCTCTCTCTCTGTCTCTGTCTCTTTGTCTGTCTGTCTGTCTGTCTCTCTCTCTCTCTCTCTCTCTATCTCTCGTTCTCTCTCCGCCTATGATTGAGTCTAGACAATACCCAAGAATATCCCCTACTTAATCGTCGCCACATCTCTGTCAGTCTCACTAAAACTTAGTACTAAACATCTAAACTAAAACTAAAGCTCAACATCGATGCAATACAACGTAACTTCACCAAGAACACGAGCTGCCAACTTTCTAATCACCCAGCTCTTCTCTCGCACCGTCTTGCGGTTACCTCAAGGTGTGTAAAGTATGTACTAGTACAGCCTCGCTCAGCGCTGTGGTTAGTTGGGTAAGTGTTGCCCAAGACAGATGCAACACGCGTCTCATCTATTTCCAGTTGATTTGTTTGCTTGGTGTATTTTCTTAGTGGAGGAGAAACTTTATTAGTTGTAAATCCTGTGGGAAATTTAAGACGGCGAGACGCATAAATCACCGATTCATTACGTTTTTAGAGTTTCTGACAGCAGCTCTTGGTAACGCTGCGATATATCACTAATAAAATAACTAGTCTTTTGTCTTAAGTGTGTGATTAAACGGGTGAAAACTGAAAAGTATATAGTTAGTGATAAGTAATAACTTTCTTAATAATTTTTGTGGGAAGCCTGCCCAGGGCCCCTCTTCAGCAGGTGTCTAACTAGGTATGTTACGGATAGGACAATTGTGAAGGGATGTCCGAGGGAAAATCTCGGGATTTGAACCAGGAATATTTGGCGTAAAACATGAATTATGTGACCGAGAATGTTTCGATATTGTACTCGAATTTAATTTTTACTATTTAGTTTTAAGTAAATACAAGACTAAATATAAACTTTTTGGTATAATGTGAGTTATGTGCTTAAGAAATGTGTATAGCAAATGAGATTTATTAAAAATTTTGATATATTTAGAAATGTATTAAAATATGTTGTGAGTCATTTAAAAGATTTGGCAATGCGATTTTTTTTTTAAAGTTTACGTACATAATTATATTAAGTTGTTTACGTAGTAGTTAGCTTTGGACACCCCGAGAGAATTAATCCACTGTATTTGCAATATCCATGTTTCAAACCTACCGCCACCCGCGTGGGGGTGGGGGTGGGGGAGGAAATATGCTGTCTCAAGGTCTAGTAGTCGTTACCAGAACAACCGTCACAGCCATCTGTTTGGATGAGTCGTCGTCTTAAATTAGAAGAAGTCTGTGACAATGTCAGAGAAAAACAGGGAAATATCGTCCCACCAATTTTCTGTCATATTTATTAGAATATTAATTAAATTCTGTTCGGATCTGAGCTGAGCCTTCTCAGCTGTTCTCAAGACGTCTATTTGTCTCCGTGTCAGTGCTCAGTAAATCTGACAGATTTCCTCCCTTGTATGATTAAATATTATTCATACTACTCGATAGAACAATCCTATCTAGATAATGTCTACTTTACGCGTGAAATCTATGAAGTAGCCCTTCCTGCTGACCCAACTATCAATATAATAGAAAGGTAGTGGTAGTACAAAACTTGTTGTGTATAAATACATTGTTGTTGTAATATTACTATTTCAAATATTTACTTAACTGTAGTTCATTGTTGTGTCTGCATCTATCTAGATTTACTTAGCTGTCCTCCTTTGTAAATCAGTTTTTTAACTGAATAGGATAGACAAAAAAAGTTCGCTAGTTACTAGGCTTTACCGAACAATGAATACATATTAAACAACATTTATAAGTTTCCAAGGACAGCAGCGTCTTCACATTAAAACGTTATATTATGTACGCGTGATCTTAAAAGCTTTTAGAAATTGAGTCGAAATCCGTTTTAAAACCAATTTAAAGACGTATAGAAAGACTTTATACGAGAACGCTTTTCATTGTTGGTCCCGCAGTCGTAAATCCAATTGAAAACGCCACCCGCGAGAAACTCTCTCAAAGAGTGTGCGAAAGTTGTAGGGAAGTCTTTTAAGAAATGTTGAGTTCTCTTTTGCTTTCGACCAAGGGTCAAGGTCCGAGTGAAAGAGAGTCTGGTCTAGGGGAGAAACTCAAACCTGATGGTACAACTCGCTGGTTTAGCCATGGATCTTGTAAAGTTCAAACTCAATCAACAATTTGTCGATCGACCGTGAACAGTGAACAGTGCAAATGTGAAAACTTCTTATTGGATATTGGATATTGCTTAACGTCTCATATTAATGCACTTTGGCTATTTGAGACGATGAGTGGTGATAGATGAGGATGAAGTATGAACAGCAGGGAGGAGGGGAAACCCGGTACCGGCACGTAGCTCCTCCTTTCGAAAAGTACCAAGGGGACCAACGGCTTAACGTCCCATGCAATGGAACCCCAGGGCCAACATTAACTTTACACGAACGCAAACATGTCAAAACTACTGCGCAGCGCATGACTTTCTTATTTCTGTTGTCACTTTCGATCTCCAAGTTGTAAGAGCTAGTAAACAGACTCAGATTACCCCCTTCCCCCAGCCTAACACCATAAGCCATAAACTGAAAGTAACACTTCCTCAATATAGTGACGACGGATGTCTATTAAACATCCCCCTTCCCCTCACAAAAAACACACTATAGTGCCTAAAACTTTGAAACTAAACTTCAAAACATGAACGTTTTGGGGTAGTAGTCACTTAGTTGGATGAGCGTAGCGAGCGAAGCGAGTGAAGCGAAGACTTCAATTTCACTGACCCCCAAAAAATTTAGCTCGGGTTTTTTTTTTTTTTTTTTTTTTTTGTCTGTTTGTTAACTCTCTACCAGGCAAACGGCATATCCGATCTTGATGAAAATTTGACAGGACCTTCGAAATCTCTGAACTTAGAGGTGTATTGTTTTTGGGTACAATCGAAGAAATATTTCTCATGAATATCGTACTTTTACGATTTTTTTCGATTTGTAGTGCGATATTTTCGTGCCATTTGGGCCAATTCTGACCAAAACGGGTGGGGCTACAACTTTCATATTATACATGGACATTAAGGTTATGGTGATTGAGTACATTTTGAAAGAAAAAGTTGAAAAAGTTAGCCAGAATCTATAGAAATAAAGCTTTTAATATAAGATTTTTTGTTTTTGTACGATATTTTCGTGCCATTTGAGCCATTTCTGACCAAACGGGTGGGGCTTCAACGTTCATATTATACATGGACATTAAGGTTTTGGTGATGTAGTACCTTTTGAAAGAAAAAGTTGAAAAAATTAGCCAAAATCCATAGAATAAAGCTTTTAATGTAAGTTTTTTACGGTAGATAATACTAATTGACAAGAAACAAAGAAACTTGACAACATTCACCTACAATGCGTAGGCAGCAAAACAAAGCACTTGCAAAAGTAAAGATATCCCACGCCAAACTAAAAACTTTAAAAAGCTCATCCATCAACGCGGCGGACTTGAGCGTTTTCTTAGTTTAATAACATCTAACCTTGTAAGATACTACTTTTTCCAGACCCTACGCCTGGCATATATTTGAATCACACAAACAAGTAACATGTGGTTCTCTTTGTGACATTTCCACTCATGTGATCATTACATTCTACATCTAGGCAACGCTGGAAATGAGAATATTCGATTCTGGTTGGTTCGTTATAAGCATAAGTGGGAACGACAGCAAATCAAGTTAAAATGTTCCAATGGCGTCGCTAAGATTCAATGCCAGCACTTTATTCAAACCACAAGCGACGGCGTTATGAACTGTCGCATAAGGAACAAAGTGAAACCGTTTGTTTCAAAACTTGGCGCACAGAAAGACTTACAAAAGCCGTTTTAACCATAGAACTGTGTAATGTTTTAACACTCTCTTTTGGCAATCTAAGTAAGAGTGTTCAAAACTCGTTATTACTTACAAAGCTTAGTCGAAAGTTTACGCGTAGACATATTTTGTTATTACTTTACTAGTTCTTGGAAGCTTTCACGTCTGATTATTTTGTCTATTTTGAGCTGTTACGAGATGATGAAACGTTGGCGAAAGTCGAAAGCTCAATAGCAGATTGCGGTCATGTTTAAAGATTCTCTTCGTTAAACTATAAAATAATCCGTCGAAGTATTGGCGATTTGTAGTTGAAATAACAAAGTTTATATATTTTATAAATTACAACCAGTTTACTACCTGTTTAATAGTGTCCCAAATGACCAGCAACAAAGTTTAATCGCTCTTTTAATCACCTCTAAAACTTGCGTTAACTGTGGAAGTTAAATTGGAATCACTGCCCCAAGGCGAAAGAATAGTGGGGCGCTTTTAATGACGATGTCTCACTAGCGTCTAAACGTGGACGGGCTTGTTTGCAACTGCAATTGTTTTGTTTGAGGCGGGTGGAATGTGTTGTTTATTTAACTTGATTCATTTAAATTGCTGTATTATTGCTTTTGATGCTTGTAACAAAACTTAGGAAGTGTGTGTGGAAGTTCGTCTACCCTGCCTTTCACATACAAGGTTGAAATACAATTTCGAAACAACATCTCATCTCAACTTTACGCTCTTGATTTTAAGGCGTATTTTATATTCAGTTTGAAAACCTTTTATATGTCAGTAGAACATATACACAAACATAAAATATGTGACATATTATTATGTCTATGATTTTATATTTAGTTAAGTGCGATATAGGCTATAATATTGATTAAAATACTAAAACAGAAAAATAAAAATTGTATACAAAAATCAAACAACATCTAAATAGGTCAACTCAGGTGCAAAAAAGAATATTATACTAAACGAAATGCGAATATAAAACTATGACGATTACAATATTATACAACGTCAAGAACATTTTGAAGAAAAACTTTTTAAAACTTTTAAATTTTGGGTGATTTATGTCAAGATCTGAGTGGATGACAACTAATTGGTTATACATAATGTTGGATCCGGTTAATTGGCGAATTACTAAAAATGTCTAGTCTGCTTCTGGCAGGGGGAAAAGTTTGGTTTCTTTCGGTTTGAGGAACGTAAAAATTACTAGATCAAGAAGCGGGGAGGCAAAAATAATTATGCAAAAAGCTTAACAGAAATATTAGATCGTATGTGGCGCGATTTTCGAATGATAAAAACTTTAAAATTTTTTTTGCAACATAATAATGATAATGTATGTATGCATACTCATATCACAGATAACAGAGTACACACGTGTGACTTATTATCTGTGTAGCAAATATTATATGAGTACTGTAATGATTGAGTTCAATTTATTTAATACACATATAAAAACACTATCCTGTAATACTGATTAAAGCAAATAAGTAAATAAATAATCGTATTTAGAGTCTACCCACTCAGTGAGACAACCGGTTGTCAGTGGTGGACCAAGCCAAGCAAAATGTTCTGTTCAGTTAATTAGCGGAGTTCGCGACAGATGGCACCGGGCACGGTCGCTGTATGCGTCTAACAGAATTATAATTGCTAGTCACCTGTAGTTGAGTTGAATAAAGAGATTAATTCATAGCTACCATATAACGTTTCTATCAGCACAAGTCAATTACAGGTACATACATCCGAGGGGTATTGAGTTAAACGTTCAATGTTCAACCCAGCCCACAATTCAGAGTATTATTTTCAGAACATTTACAGATTTGTTTTGATACATAATTGTGGTTTCCATACACAGATGTTTGTAGCTGTATTTTAAGAGTTTTTTCTACTGACAAATAAAAAGAGTTATTTACAACTTTTATACACATTTATATTTAAATTCACAAGTCGACAATACAAGCATAAATTTAAAAAAAATAACTCCGTTTTGTGACAGCCCCATTTTGTTCTGACAATGATTCAATGCGAATCTTACCGACATTGTTTTATGTCGGGGAAGTTTCACCGGTAACTCCAAATAGAGGCGGTTACATTACACCCTGTGAACGATATTCCATCGTCGTAATGCTTTGTTTATGCTTTAATATTATCAAGTAGTTTTCTTTGTATAAATATTGAATACAAGAAACTTTATAAACTCACTTTTTAAAACAATGAAATGGAAACTTTAAACAATAGCTAAAACAAAACAAAAATTAGTCTCCATTCAAATTTGTATATTATTTGGGAGACATTTCAAGTGGAATTTTGGCCAAGATTATTTTGAGTAGATACTACAGACATTGAATAAAATAATAAACTATTGGTACAGGGGTACGTAATATATAGCGTTCTTATGTTAAATATCCAGCATTTATTTATTGAAATTACTAGCAAATATTCCACCTACGTATCAGTTATTTAACCTTAAAATGCTATACTATACATATCAATATTTTAAACAATTTATACATGACAGATCTCGTTTTTTCAAACAAATACAATGTTTCAAAATCTGACAGGCAGCCATATCATCCGGTTGTGAAAAAACAATAATTTTTTTCAATAAAAACAAATGTGTAAAAGGGTACACAAGGTGATATCTTATTTTCAGTATTTTTTAAAAGTTTAATTAACTATATGTTTTCCTACGTAGCATCTTCAACGAACATAGTACCTGTCTCTAGTAGCGATATGAGCTCGTAATGCGCAGTGGTATGATCATCGTACTCGCGTATCTGAGGTATCCCCCCGTCCTCTGATTGGCGCCGGCCTGTCCGAGGGGTCTGTGCCCGACAACATTTACTGGTGCACGTTTAAAAACACTCACCTCACCACTGTTTTAATTTAATCCCTTCATTACAAGCTCCGATACTCTTTTCACTTCCATTTAGTTCAAACCCCATTTTAATCGCTTTTTCATCTGGAATTGATGTAAATGCTAAATGTCCAATCTAAAGCTTGATACGTAATTATAAGAGGTACACCGTACCGTGTTGGCCGGAATGATGTAATAGAATAATTACCAACAAATTAACAAATGAAACGAAAGTTAGTTGAGCTAGGATTCACAAATTAAACTGGGACAAATAAGGTTCTGATGCAGAATGCAGAGGTTTATTCTGTATTACTTTGAAGCTTTACCGACTGTCCTTCATGGTTGTGGTATGCACCAATATGTTAGAATGCGTGTTTGGCGCAAACAGAGTACATTTTTAAAATGTTGCTTCGTATCTAGCCATCAAAGAGTTTTTTTTACCGTAAATTCCACAATCCACACTTGTCACAATTACTTGCAATGTTTTTTGATCGGGCAATGCCAGTATCGTTTGGTTTCAAAGTTGAAAATATTTTGGGTAAAATTGAGAATACACGCGCTTGTTTAATATGATTAAAATGGAATATTTTATGAAATATTAATTGTGTAAGGATATTTTTTTGAGTAGAGAGCGCAGCATACCATTATTATTTAATATTTTTTTTAACCTTCTCGGAGGATACTTCCGAAGTTCCGCCTTCTTAGCCCCCAGGGTCACGAAACACAATCTGTATCATCCTTATTGAAGGACAATGACGTGAGACGTTACACACGCAAATACAGACGGACGAGCAGAAAAGTGTTGATTTGCTCCATAATTGAAACTCGTAACAGGTTAATGAATTGCAATTTTTTGGACGGTACATGTTCTTTCAATAATCAAATTAACACCTTTCCAATTAAAGTTTCATATTCAGCTGGAAGAAGAATGTGTTTTAAATAACTAGGAAAACGCTAAAGTCCCGCCGCGTTGATGGATGAGCTTTTTAAAGTTTTTAGTTTGCGTGGGATATCTTTACTTTTGCAAGTACTTTGTTTTTCTGCCTACGCATTGAAGGTGAATGTTGTCAAGTTTCTTTTGTTTCTTGTCAATTGGTATAATTTATCGTAAAACTTATATTAAAAGCTTTATTCTATGGATTTTGTGCTAACTTTTTTGAACTTTTCTTTCAAAAGGTACTAACATCACTATAACCTTAATGTCCATGTATAATATTGAACGTCTGTAGCCACCCGTTTGGTCAACATTGGCCCAAATGGCACGAAAATATCGTATCAAAAAACCAAAATCTTATATTTAGCTAATTTCTATAGATTTTGGCTATTTTTCAACTTTCTTTTTCAAATGTACTAAATCAATATTTTAAATTTCTATGTATAATATGAATTTTAGCTCCACCCTTTGGTCAGAATTTGGCCAAATGGCACGAAGATATCGCACTAAAATTACAAAAAAATCGTAAAAGTACGATATTCATAGAAAAATTTCTTCGATTGTACCCAAAAATGGCAATCTAAGTTCAGAGATTTCAAAGGTCCTGTCAAAATGTTTCATCCATGTCCTAATTATCACGTTTGCCCGGTAGAGAGCGAACAAACAGACAGAAAAAAAAGAAAACAAACAAAAAAACACCCGAGCTAAATTTTTTTGGGGGTCGGTGAAACTGAAGTCTTCGCTTCGCTCATCCAATCAATTAACCATGGAACAAGGATTATACTGAATGTTCTTGGTAACCCTTGGGTGAGGACTGAAGAGAAAGCGGCCATAGCCCCCGCAGAAAGTTTGAAAATTCACAACCCGGCACCTCCACCATTTCTGGATTATTATATAAACCTGGCATCGATCTACAGAACTATTGAGGTGGAACATTTGAGTTGTTTTCAAGATGTTTATTTTTTAACGAGACCAAGATGGCAATGATTGTTTTGATGTATCGACCTTGGTTAGCAGACGGAGTTTATGTTTTTATATTTTATTGTTTCCATTAGAACGCGTGTTAAAAGGACCCGAAAAGTTGAGTTATTGTATGGCTTGTCTTATTGTTTAAAGAGCATGTACAGTCCACAAAATTCCATTTTGTTAACGCTGTTCTAACAACCTCATCATATATATTACGTAACAGATTGTTTTTCATTATTTTGAGTTCCAGGATGGAAAAATAAAATAAACATTATTTACAAGCTCGCCTAAACGTTTTCAATGTCCTCGGATGTTCGTAGCTGTTCAACTCAGCTGAAAAATACTGGTTGAAGAATGCAAACAACGTTCCCGTACTTTTCATCAACGCTTGTATTCAAAGGTTTCCCGAACAGTTTCACTGTGTAAATGTTTACTCTCAGTTTAATTGACAATGTTTATATTTGTTTTTCCCCGAGTCTGTGGCGTTTGTGACAGAAACAAACTGAACCGTTCAAAGAGGATGTCAAAGAGTTTATTGCTAATTTTGTGGTTTATGTTGCTATTCCGTGGAAAAGCTATTCTGGACAATGCGTGGGGTATGGATGATCGACGCCTTTGTCTGGTTCGTAGCCTGTGCACTCGGCTCGACGCCCTCCATGTGTGTGAACATATGATTTATCTCATTGGAATACCATTTAATTTAGGCAATAAATTCAGGTTCTTAGTGTACGATATGAAATTTATTTTTTTCTGATAATTGTTATACTTTTTTTCGGATAAATATTTTTTTTAAATAGGTAAATTTTGATTTGACGTAGCCAATTAATTTTCTTTGCTTGGTTGGAAATATGTTTTTTTCTGATTTTTTCATACGTGTTATATTTTTATGGTTAAAAAATTGAGCATGTTAGCCTTTTTTGAAATTACTGAGATTTTCAAATTTCGCTTTCTTTTATTCCTTTCCCACCCTTTTGGATTTTGGATCATAAATAAAATGCATACTAGCCATGCGATTCACAAGATTTAAAAAACAAATTTTGAACAACTTAAAAACAAATTTGGAGCAATATTTTTTTTAATTTTTGCGCCTCTTAAAAGTCCCCCAAAAATGGACGGGTATGATTCGTTCAAGTACTCCAATGGTTTACAATAAACCTTACCGACGGATGTAGCTGAGTGCGGAATGAGTCCCTTCTAATAGCTCTCGCACATATTCTTTACAACTAGGAAAACGCTTAAGTCCCGCCGCGTTGTTGGATGAGCGTAATTGGTGCATTGACCTGCCATGTGTTATGCAAATTTTCTGTTGTATTTTTTTAAAAATTAAATCAAATTAAATAAAAAATTAACTTTATTCTTTTATTTTTTCTTAATCGTAATTTTAAAAAAAGAAAAAAATCGTAAAATTGCTATTTTTATAAGAAATAATTATTCGATTGCGCTCAAATTTTACATGAATATAATAATTCATAAAATTAAGGTTCTGTAAAAAAAATCATTACAATAGGATAAAGCATGTAGGTTTTTATAAGTCAAAGAATTGTTTAAAAAAAGAAAAAACCCGTAAAATTTCGATTTTCATGAGAAATAATTTTTCGATTGTGCTGAAATTTCACACGAATATCTTAATTCATAAAATTAAGGTTCTGTAAAGAAATCATTAAAATCCGATTAAGCATGTAGATGTTATAAGTCGAAGAAATTTTTTAAAAATCGAAAAAATCGTAAATTTGCGATTTTTATTAGAAATAATTTTTTGATTGCGCTCAAAAACGTGGCAGTTCTAAGTTCAGAGATTTCGAAGGCCTCCATAAAATTTCATCGCAATCGGAGTATCGGTTTAGCCGGAATCGTGTTAACAAACAGCCAAAATACAGAAAAAAAAGAATAGAAAAAAACATTCCGGATTTTTTTCTCCATTGTAGTGAAATGGAATCTTCGCTTCGCTCGCTACGCTCATCCAACTACCCTTACACCAAAATACTTATGTTATATTATTATACGTAAATCTATTTTTCCGTATATAGAGGTGGAAGCTAAAGTTTTTTGAAACAGAAAATAAAAAAATTAAATGCTCAAAATTTAATTTTGCACTTGGTTCAGTGTGTCTTTTAATATCCCAAATTTTTCGTGACCGATAGTAAGGTTATGTCCCATAAAAAAAATGCTATACAAATTAAAGGCACCATTTCATTCAGCCAACTTTCATTGACTTATAACTTAAACATAAGCCCCACGGTGAAGCTTTAGTTATTTCTTGGACTAGTTCGAAAACTCAAACAAGAGTCGTTCATTAATTCAACTCATCTAGAGGGGGAAAAGGGGGGCAACTAAAGGATATAAAATAATTTATAATAAGATTTTTGGTAATGTATAAGATAACTTAACATGTTAATGCTGGGATTGTAAATTCACAACGTAAACATAAACACTCCAAGACTAAGCTTAGACGGTATGTGTTCATTCAACACATCCTAAAGGGAAGCCAACGTCATAATATGATTCTTGGTTTAAATAAATAAATAAATAAATAAATAAATAAATAAATAAATAAATAAATTTTATTTAGAGTCTAGTTTATCTCCACTAGACGTTAAGTTTTGTTGACAACACTCATGAATACCAACTAACCCCTAAACTTTCCCTGAAACTAGTTGCTGTAAACACCCATGTCAATCTGTAGAAGTTGTTGGTAGGCTAACTTATAGCCAGGTTTTAGATTGATTTTCTTCCTCGTGCAGCTTCAAGTTGGGGCGTGACTTTAACACTAACACCCCCAGATACCTTCACACACTATTAGTTCCAAGTCTTAACTTTCCTCTGATTAAATCCGTTGATAATTGCTTCACACGCAAGCAAGTCTTGCTTCTAGTTGGCGGTGGAAGTAAGCGCGACCGCACGGAGAGAGGGTACAGACTCTGCTAGTTGATAGAAACTTCTAGAGGTCTTACAGTGAATGGCGAAGCTGCTTCAGGGTGTGATTTGACCACTGAGATAAGACTTAAGTAGGTATGCAAATCAACGGATTTAGATGGAACATTTGCGTTTTATGCTATAATATAACAACTGAAGTGATTAGTGCTCGCAATAGTATTTTTTTCATTCTTCTTCTTTAAACATTTATTGAATATTGTTTCGATAATAATATAACGTAGGGATACAAAATCTAAAAATGCAAACTAATAAAATTAATAAAATATCTTCCTCTTAAATAGCTACATATTAAAACAACTACTAACATAATAACATTTAAATTGATGTTAACATTAACAACAACTATATGCTAAACATGCTTTCTAAATTAACATAAGAATATTGAATAAAAACCACAATACACAATACGAGCTAGTTGTTGTCATCGAGGTGGGGCAACACAGTGTTTATATCAGTCCTAGTGATTGCATGTGCCATGTTGTATTCGTATATCGCATTTTATGAGTCCTAATAACATGCCTAACTATCTGAGATAAAATCACTATAGGGAAAGTTTTGTAATTGAGAACAAGCTGGAAAACAATGTGTTATTTCCACATAAAAACATACGTTTGGCAAGTCCAAATCAAAAAAAGTTTTTACATAACGTTTCTTCTGTGTCTGTAAAAAGTTTGTTCCAAATATACCCTACTGACCTTTATAGTTGATTCACATGTGTTTGCGTTATAAGAATAGACTGATTGTTTATTGAAAACGTCGACCTAGAATGTGTATGTTCAGAGTTAATATGGTTCTTTTCACGGATGGTTTGTTGAAACCTAGATCCTAGCGTCGTTTCGAGTAATGTATTTCTCAATAAAGAACATTCTAGTTAAACATTTGGTGAATTCAAGGGCGGATGATGTCTGGTTTATGAAGGTAATTGATCTAATCTGTGATAGCGTTCATGTTTTAATCCCTAGATCGTAACAAGAGAGGCCAAATAAAAACAAATATTTCATTTTCTTCAATTTATCACATTAACCATTATTGTCATTATTGTCACAAAGTTAGTATATTTTATATGCACCTTATTTTACTATTATTATTTACATATATTATTGTTACATACTTTTAATAAGAACTGGGATTCAAAATATTAAACAAATAAATTCATAGAACAAAACACACACTCAAAAAAACAATTAAGCAAGGTCACTTACACAAAACAATTGCGAATTTAAGTCAAATCGTATTTAGTCATAAAAATAATACGTACAATAAAAATTAACCTGACATACTTCCGAACAAATTGAGTTGTACGTGGAATTTGGTGGAACGATTCTTAGTCTAAAAGCAATCATAAATATTATTTTAGAAGTAATTAAATTTTTTGTTTTGTCCACCTCAAATTGAGGTAATTACACCCAGGTGTAAAATATATAATCAGACATGGGGGTAAAAAGTGCATTAACTTACGTGTGGACAAAACAACGATTTGTTGTAATTTGACAGCAAATTTCGAAGTTATGTTGCCAGCTGTCATTCAATTCAAACACTTTCAATAGATATCTCACTCAATAACCCAGCTTCGTGTATTTTATTACAACTCTTTTACACATATATTTTTTATTATTACCAGATTTATCTTCTGTTCATTAAACAATCGCACATTATAACGGTGTTACTTTTGAAATTGTCGCGAATTTCCGATGCTACATGCACCTTTACACCTCCTCAAGAGGCAGGTGCAAAAAGTGTAAAAGTTGTAATTACCCCCTGGAAAAAAGAACACGTCTCTGGAAGAAATACTGAAATTACACCTGGACAAAAGAATGTTTATTTCTGCAAAAGGTGTAAAAATTGGTGGACAAAAGAACAGATCAATTAATTATTGATTACACTAACTTTGTTGGTTAAAATCATTGGGTTAGATGTACACGAATAAATGCAACCGAGCCTTTGTCGCGGTTGAATTGTTTACTAGGTTGTAACTGAATGTATTTTTTTTCTAAGTTCAACAAATCAAATGAAGCGCGGGAAAAGTAATCACATATTCTTTTGATGCTCGTATGGAACTTTCTGAACCTTGTTATTCTTTCTGTACTGAAGACTGGAGAAAAAACGTAAATATTTCTTTAATGGAGAGATGATGAAAATAAGCGCAGGACTTTGATGAGTGCCGTGTGGTCCGGGATTAGTGACTTTGACGTGGAACGGACAGGCTTACACAGACCTTGGCTACACTGTCATCGCCAGCTGTACCAACCTCAACACTAAGCCTACAAAGTCAAGGGGACTTAGCGGTTTTCGGGGGGGTTACCAACATAACCAACCTTATTCATAAGCTAAAAGATCGCTTCGAAAACACAAAAACCCTTTTTGCATCGAATACTATAAACATAGGGGATGAAGTTATGAAAACTTAAAATAAAAGGTTTGTGGAGTTTGAGATGTTTTGTTTTCGAGAAATGATAAATATCCCTAGGGAAGACGAGAGTTGCGAATGAGAGCAGAGTGGTTTTGGAAGTTTCATTCACGAAGTTTAGTTAGGGTATATCTTGGACATTAATTCCATAACAAGGCCAAAACGGTTAGTTAGTTATTCATAACTAGGAAATTACACACCGCAAACGTTAAATTATTTAGAACTAAAATCTGTTAAGTTTAGATGGAGTAGTCAGACGGAAAATCTGTAGTTCAGTTCCCATGTGAGAACTTTATATCATAATTATAAATTATTTATATTTTACAGTCTTGGAGATAAACATTAAGATTTATGCCAAATCAAATTCTAAGTGAGATTTCAGAACAATAACAGCAATTCTCAGACAATTTTCAGTGTATTGTAACCTGACTACATTTCTATACAATATACTAAAATAGGCATGTTAATATTGGTGAGATTTAGTAAACACAACCAGCTGTATACGGGAGTGCCCAAAAGATTTAGCGAAGCTACTTCATTAATATTTTTGGTGGAGGTGCCGGGTTATCATTAAAATTGTTTCTCATTTGTTCAATGAATGGATGAATGAATGAATGAAGAATGGTTGCATGAATGAATGAATGAATGAATGAACGAATGCACGAATGAACGAATGAAAGAACGAACGAACGAACGAACGAATGAATGAATGAATGTTCAAACTTTCTGTGGGTCTAGACCGCCGTTTTATATAAACTCCCTTGCTATTTATTATTATTATTATTATTATTATTATTATTATTATTATTATTATTATTATTATTATTATTATTATTATTATTATTATTATTATTATTATTTATTATTTATTTATTATTTATTTATTATTATTGAACACGTTTAGTGGTGATCTAACCTGGCACCGCCTCCAAAAGAAGACAGCGACGTCGAATTATTTTATTTTTGTATTCTTCTTCGTCGATCTGTTGGTTTGACCTTCTCTTGGGTTTACTCACTCACACCCTGGTACGTCTAGTTACACTCTTACACAGTATGTGCGTGTGTAACGTCACAAGCTAAAATCAGAACACAATACGTATTGGGTTAGGTCAGGTACTAGTTTTAATTATCGTCCACCTTTTAAATATTTTTTGGATGAGCGAAGCGAAGACTTCAATTTCACTGACCCCCAAAAAATTTAGCTCGGGTGTTTTTGTTTTTTTTGTTTTTCTGTCTGTTTGTTAGCTCTCTACCAGGCAAACGGCATAATATCCGATCTTGATGAAAATTGGAGAAACCTTTGAAATCTCTAAACTTAGAGGTGTATTGTTTTTGGGTACAATTGAAGAAATATTTCTCATGAATATCGTACTTTTACGATTTTTTTTTATTTTTAGTGCGATATTTTCGTGACATTTGGGCCGATTCTGACCAAACGGGTGGGGCTACAACGTTCATATTATACATGAACATTAAGGTTATGGTGATGTAATGCCTTTTGAAAGAAAAAGTTGAGAAAGTTCATCAGAATCCATAGAAATAAAGCTTTTAATATAAGTTTTTTACGGTAAATAATAACAATTGACAAGTAACAATAGAAACTTGACAACAATCACCTACAATACGTAGGCAACAAAGCAAATCACTTGCAAAAGTAAAGATATCCCACGCAAACTTAAAACTTAAAAAAAGCTCATCCATCAACTCGACTAAAAAAAGTGTTTGCGAAGCTTCCTAGTTAATAACTGAATACGATAGGCGATAAATACATAAATAAATAATTCCCTTAAGTATAAATTTTAATCAAGTTCTAAATTTTTAATTTGATTCTATGGGAACAGAATTCATCTGTAGTGAATAATATACAGAACCAGCTAACTCATCAACATTAATCTTACAAAATTAAGCGCACATGAACATGAAACATGTATAGTAATTTATTTCGAGTGAGCGTCTCCCAACCCCAGGTTTAGCTGCATTGCGATGAAGATATTAGCGATTCAACCACTTAACAATCTTTCGCCCACGCAGACGTACAGCGCTTACGAGCCACTTAACCCCCCCTCCCCCTCCCTCCTGGTTTTACCCCCGCCACCGCAGCTAATTGATGCTCTCATCATACTTCCGTGGATTAAGTGGAAGATCATCCCCATTTCACTCGCAATCGACCAGGGGTTTACAGACTCAACGAATTGAGAAAAAAAATTGGAAATGCGCTTGTGATACCATGTTGTGACTCGAACTTGCACATATAAGATCATCCACCTCTATTTTTAATATTTAATACCATAAATTAAATTCTATCGATTCCACCTACGGGAGTGTTTTCTGATTGTCCTAATCGAGAAATAAACCGTTATTCCAACCTAATGTTTACATAGAAAACCTATTGTACAATTCATGCCCCTCTTATGGGACCAGATTATTAGTAAGGGCAGAGGTAAGTTTCAATACCGTGTTAACCCTACACATCACAGATCAGCCAGCGTTAGAGTGTCCATCCAGAGAGCCACTGTTACGACTGCTGTCAACTACAGTTCTACGGATAGTGCTTTAAGCCTTTACCTCTGGATTAAATTGCACAGAAATCCCGCGCCTCATGGTGATCAACTATGTAAATGATGTAATGACAGTTTGAAGGGAATGTCAAAGGGTTGTTACCTGAAGGCTATTATCACTCATCGCTACTTTTATGACAGTATTGTCCTGGTGGCAAATATCGAACCACCAGCTATTTCCATGAAACGTTTTGGATAATTAACAAATAGTTGTTGATGGTTACTGTTCCACACAAGCAAACATATTCCTAAAGTTAAATTGTTAGGCTTAAGGTATAAGCCTTAAATCGCAATTATTTATTGTGTTGTCGAGTGTGTGTTTCAATAATTGGTACGTCCTCAACTCGTCCCAAGTCGTAAGGCGTAAGATGTAAGCTTGTCATAACTAGGGCTAGGTTTATTTGCTTAAAATCGTAAAAAAAACGTGTTTTATATTCGATAAAAACATAAAAATAGTGCTTTAAAATACAAAAATAGTTGCATCGTATTTACATTTGCAAAAGACATTGTTTCTTTGAGTACTTCTATCAGATAATGTTTTCGCACTGTTTAAATCATCTACACGGTGATATACGGTTAGAAGGCTGGTCCTTGTCTGTTGGTCCCGTTCTCTAGGTTCAGTAACTGTTGTGTAGGTAACGTTTTAAGAGACGGCACATTTAATATGCTTCGGCGTAGCTTTGTGCTGCGCAACTTGTGATCTGGTATAAGCATTTATGCTTTTTTCTAGAATTTCTAGAAAGTACATTTAGAAAATGGTTTGGGTAGTAAATTTACCGTTCTTGATTTTATTTTTAAAAAATAAAAAAATAATGTGATTGTGGCAAGAATTAGAGACGACATATGTATTTAAAAAAAGCCATATATTAATTGAGATCACAGTCGAACAATTTGTGAAGAATTGATCATGGTCATAGGTTAAGAGAACTTTATAAAAATATTTAAATTAATAATAATCCTAGCTCGAATAACAAATTGCCTAAAATAATTCTTTTACGGCTAAACCTTATGCCTTGGAACTAGTTGTGAATGAGGACAATCACACAAA
The DNA here is from genome assembly GCA_024449915.1 of Sweltsa coloradensis. Taxonomy (NCBI): domain Eukaryota; kingdom Metazoa; phylum Arthropoda; class Insecta; order Plecoptera; family Chloroperlidae; genus Sweltsa; species Sweltsa coloradensis. Next base: position 36,142 of record JAMZAV010000359.1, on the reverse strand, counting down.
TGTAATTTCTTTCATATGGTTACTGATTTAATTGCTTAACTCACCCTCAAAGAGGCGAATGCAATGTGTACCCGTGCTGTCACCTTCCTAAAACGCTTCTGTTGTGTAGACTGAGCCTGGTGGAAGGGCGAGCGTTTAACAGCGTGGAACTGCTCTCGTGTAAAGAGAGTCCGCGAGTTTACTGGCTCACAATGTATTTATTTATTTATATTTATTATTTATTTAACGTCTATCCTATTCAGTTATAAAAACTGATCTACAAAGGAGGACAACTAAATAAATCTAATTACATACATAGATACAGATACAACAATGAGCTACATGTAAGTAAATATTTGAAATAGTAATATTACAACAATAATGCATTATAACACAACAATTTTGGTAACAAATAAAAATGATATTAAATGCAATTAGTTAATGAATCAAATATAAAAGTGGTGAAAAAAGAAAGAAAAAAGAAAGAAAGAAAGCAAAAATCATTAAAAAAGAAAGAAAAAATATAGCGCAAACAGTAGCACCGGCTTAGCTCGCAGGTGACGGGCGGTGTAGTTACACCGAGGATTAGAACAACCCCGGAGTGCCTCATGGCAACATGGTGTAATGACTGCAGCACATTCGCGTTTCCTTGTTTCAGTGTAGACTGCACCGTTTCTCTGCAGTATGGAGTGGAGTGGTGCAAAACAGAAACCAATTTCAAACACTGCTGTTTATAAATAGCGAAATCAAGTCTATCCTCTTGTTGTGAAGGACCTGGGAACACTTTTTTACTATTCAACTTGTAAAATTCAAATTTACTTTTATTCAAACTCTTATTTTTACCATGTGACAAAAATCGCACATCGAACATTATTTCAGAACGTTTTTCCCTTATACTCATAGCGGAGACAAAGGTGTGTTTATACAATAAAAAAATCATAACTCAAAATTAAGTATTGCACCTAGAACTTTTCTTTTCTTATTGAGCCAAAATTTGCATATTATGGCCAAACGTACATTTTCCCCCTTTTTCCTCAAGTTCCTCTTTCATTCAAGCAACTTTCATCTTTTTCCCTTACACTTTCAAAATTTCTGTTAGAGTGCTATAGAATAGCCTTAAAGGTTACGACGACACAAAATCGTCGAACTTCCTTCTCGGACCCACCAGTACATAGAAGTCAAGGGCTCATTCGTGGTTTTTCTATTGGCTTCTAGCTGTAACCGATGTGTTATCAAAGCTCTGCAATCGAGGATGTTATTTATAGTCTTGCGATAGAAATAATAAAAAAGACTAGAAAAATCAATTAGAAAAAAAAGAAAATCATTTCGAATATTATAATATATTTTGACAAAAACTGCAATGCAGATAATTATTAAAGGGAATGTTGCCAAAAAAGAAACGCACATGATAAATATTAAACAGTAATTATTATTACTCTTTTATCGAGTCGTTAAGGTAACAAATCTAAACCATTGTTGAGTAACGATTTGTTTATGAACATATTACGTTTGCAATGCTTCATTTTCAAACATGGAAACACATGACGTGTGTGGCAACTCCTCGACCTTGGCCTCTAGTCTGTTTGCAGATATTTAACAAATCAAACAACAACAGAATACGTGGTGTATAAAGCACCACCCCCGAGACAGATCACCCATGTTGGGTAAATCTATTACACAAACTGCAGAAACAACATGCATTGCATTTCATCTGAGAAATAGAGCTCTTGTTCGTTTTAAGCTTACAATGCAGTATAATCTCAAACTCATAAAGCTTACAGATTTAAATAATAAAACAAAAACTCTAGTTCAGATTGTTATCAGGGTTTACCCGCGAGAAAACAATGAAACGTACGAATTGGTTATGAATTTACCGACTAAACGAAAATAAATTGAAACTATTACCAAATAAAAAAATATTTTTTAGAGAAGTTCCATCAGCAAAAATCTCCCATAATAAATTACATAGTTGCGCTGATTCTGGTACAAAAATAAACATACATCTATTCAAGTATTTCCCTATATTTCTTTCACGACGACATGTTTTATTGTTGTGAATTCGGTACTTGGTTCAGTCATTCTGATAACCAAGAGTATGATTGTTTCAACACATAATTTTGTGTAACGAGTTATTGTAGTTTGATGGTTTACTAGTGTGTTTATGTGAAACATAAAAACAGGTTAAATGAGCCAATACAAATTAAAAATAGCCTACATACAATCACGGCTTTAAGATATTTTTAAATGGTCAGTAAACATTAGTATATTATGCTATGGATTAGGCGGTAAATTAATTAATTGGAGTAACAGCTCTTCTGACATGAGAAAACATGTTTCTTCGCTTAAAAGTAAGCTAAACACAAATTTAAAAACAAAATCCTAGATGACTTGGTTTTGTTTTATTTTTGTGTCGTACATTTTGGAGACTCGTTTGTCTTGTATTCAAGTCGTATGATTTATGGCTGGATTATGATATTTATTGTTGGTAAGATGACGTTTGTGAATTATGGTATAAGAATGATTGATCGTCTATTTTCAAGACGCCAGGCTGGTCGATTATAGAAGCAAACTGTGCACTTTTTGTTTAATATGTCGTTAATATCTACGCAAAACTGTTTTAACTTTACAATGGGTTTAAACAGTCAAGGAACGACATTAGAGAGACATGAACACATGGCGATAATAAAAACATCCACACTAAAAATATACATTTACATACACATTAAAATACATTAAGGGTATAATTAAAAAATAAACACTAACATGAATCAAGGACGTATAGCAAGTTCCAACACGAGACTTTGATTCAGGAGTGAACTTATTCGATACTAACCATCGGTTATCCTGACTGAAATGCTTGTCCATGTTTCTTTTTAGTCTAGAGGCAAGTTTATTTTATAAGCCCTACGCATTTTTTATTTTAAATTAAACATTAACATAACTTGTAAATATATTGAAAAATATGGAGCATGCTCTGTTGTCTATATCCTTCGATATTCATGTGCTTGTCGTCTGATTATTGTCAGTAAAATAATAAATGTTATTAATTATAATCCACATTTAATAAACCTTTTCTCCGTTCTTAGGTAATTGTTTTTGGTCTTTCCATCGACCATAAAGTTAACCATTATACCTAGTTTATTTTCTAAAGAAGGATAAGCTTTCCTAGCTTGGATTGGCATTTTCAACGTAAAACTTTTACAATGGCCCGATAACACTTTTAAAGTTTATTTTTGTCCTATAAAACGACGGAACGATAATCGATGTTAAACTTCCCACAATGAAAACTTTCTTGTTCTGTATGTTCTGCGTGTGAGTAAACAGCCGCTTGGTGTACACTACACTAGACAAGCGGCTTGGAGTAGCTTGGAGTAAGCTGTGGTGTTCCAAAGAGACCGAACAGAGCCGGGAATGTGATACGAAATAACATCGCGGCGTTGCCTGATGTACGTCTATGTTACGAAGCCATTAGGGATCCTGTATGTCCTCAGTAGATGAGGCTGGTGCATGGAGTGTTCTGCGTGTGAGTAAACAGAGCTTGGTGTACACTACACTAGACAATCGGCTTGGAGTAGCTTGGAGTAAGCCCGCTGTGGTGTTCCAAAGAGACCGAACAGAGCCGGGAATGTGATACGAAATAACATCGCGGCGTTGCCTGATGTACGTCTATGTTACGAAGCCACTAGGGATCCTGTATGTCCTCAGTAGATGAGGCTGGTGCATGGAGTGTTCTGCGTGTGAGTAAACAGAGCTTGGTGTACACTACACTAGACAATCGGCTTGGAGTAGCTTGGAGTAAGCTGTGGTGTTCCAAAGAGACCGAACAGAGCCGGGAATGTGATACGAAATAACATCGCGGCGTTGCCTGATGTACGTCTATGTTACGAAGCCATTAGGGATCCTGTATGTCCTCAGTAGATGAGGCTGGTGCATGGAGTGTTCTGCGTGTGAGTAAACAGAGCTTGGTGTACACTACACTAGACAATCGGCTTGGAGTAGCTTGGAGTAAGCTGTGGTGTTCCAAAGAGACCGAACAGAGCCGGGAATGTGATACGAAATAACATCGCGGCGTTGCCTGATGTACGTCTATGTTACGAAGCCATTAGGGACCCTGTATGTCCTCAGTAGATGAGGCTGGTGCATGGAGTGTTCTGCGTGTGAGTAAACAGAGCTTGGTGTACACTACACTAGACAATCGGCTTGGAGTAGCTTGGAGTAAGCTGTGGTGTTCCAAAGAGACCGAACAGAGCCGGGAATGTGATACGAAATAACATCGCGGCGTTGCCTGATGTACGTCTATGTTACGAAGCCATTAGGACCCTGTAGTCCTCAGTAGATGAGCTAGTGCATGGAGTGTTCTGCGTGTGAGTAAACAGAGCTTGGTGTACACTACACTAGACAATCGGCTTGGAGTAGCTTGGAGTAAGCTGTGGTGTTCCAAAGAGACCGAACAGAGCCGGGAATGTGATACGAAATAACATCGCGGCGTTGCCTGATGTACGTCTATGTTACGAAGCCACTAGGGATCCTGTATGTCCTCAGTAGATGAGGCTGGTGCATGGAGTGTTCTGCGTGTGAGTAAACAGAGCGCTTGGTGTACACTACACTAGACAATCGGCTTGGAGTAGCTTGGAGTAAGCTGTGGTGTTCCAAAGAGACCGAACAGAGCCGGGAATGTGATACGAAATAACATCGCGGCGTTGCCTGATGTACGTCTATGTTACGAAGCCACTAGGGATCCTGTATGTCCTCAGTAGATGAGGCTGGTGCATGGAGTGTTCTGCGTGTGAGTAAACAGAGCTTGGTGTACACTACACTAGACAATCGGCTTGGAGTAGCTTGGAGTAAGCTGTGGTGTTCCAAAGAGACCGAACAGAGCCGGGAATGTGATACGAAATAACATCGCGGCGTTGCCTGATGTACGTCTATGTTACGAAGCCATTAGGGACCCTGTATGTCCTCAGTAGATGAGGCTGGTGCATGGAGTGTTCTGCGTGTGAGTAAACAGAGCTTGGTGTACACTACACTAGACAATCGGCTTGGAGTAGCTTGGAGTAAGCTGTGGTGTTCCAAAGAGACCGAACAGAGCCGGGAATGTGATACGAAATAACATCGCGGCGTTGCCTGATGTACGTCTATGTTACGAAGCCATTAGGGATCCTGTATGTCCTCAGTAGACGAGGCTGGTGCATCGACGACGCAGCCATTTTTAAACATTCCACCATTAGTAGGCCTATCTGTTTGTTATAAATTAATTAGGTAATTTGATTATTAAAAGGAATAATAATTTCTAAAAATAAAGCACTCAATATCACCTGTATACATTTGATTCAGCATCACAACATTCTAGGTAAGGGTGTAAACGTATGGTCTCGAGATTCGGTTTGTTGGGGAACGCTCCGTGGGTTATCCTACATCGGTTGAGTTTATTAAATCTCTGGATTATATATTATATTGTACTAGGAAAACGCTTAAGTCCCGCCGCGTTGTTGGATGAGCGTAATTGGTGCATTGAGCTGCCATGTGTTATGCGGATTTTCTGTTGTTCTGTGAAAAAATCAATACTAAGTTGAAGATTTTTTAAAAAATTAAATTAAATTAAATGAAAAATTAACTTAATTTTTTTTTTTTAATTAATTGTAATTTAAAAAAAGGAAAAAATCGTAATATTGAAATTTTCATAAGAAATAATTTTTTGATTGCTCACAAATTTTACACAAATATATGAATTTATAAAATTAAGGTTCTGTGAAAAAATTATTACAATAGGATAAAGCATGTAGGTGTTATAAGTCAAAGAATTGTTTTAAAAAAGAAAAAAAACGTAAAATTTCGATTTTCATGAGAAATAGTTTTTTGATTGCGCTCAATTTTCACACGAATACCTAAATTCATAAAATTAAGGTTCTGTCAAAAAATCATTAAAATCGGACAAAGCATGTAGGTGTTATAAGCTGAAGAAATTTTTTAAAAATCGAAAAAAATCGTAAAATTGCGATTTTCATGAGAAATAATTTTTCGATTGCGCTCAAAACGTGGCAGTTCTTCGTTCAAAGATTTCGAAGGCCTCCATAAAATTTCATCGCAATTGGAGTATCGGTTTAGCCGGAAATCGTGTTAACAGACACACAAAAATACAGAAAGAAAAAAAAAAAGAAAAAAAAACATTCCGGATTTTTTTCTCCAGTGTAGTGAAATAGAATCTTCGCTTCGCTCGCTACGCTCGCTACGCTCATCCAATTAAATGTTGATGTTAATGGTGTTTGACACTGTTGTACTTTGTACACAAAACTTATTTTATTTTATAGATATGATCTCTTGTTAATACAAATAATAAAGATTAAGAATAAAAATTTGTAAGAGTGTGGACATTTCTCGAACTCTCATGTCATAAGAGAAGGGTGTGAAAAATTCCAGTGACAACATAGATTACCTTATATTGTACACAAACCTAAATACACGTCAAGTTATTGATTTCCTGCAGTGGGAACTGTGAGATAATTCAACGACGCGAGGACTGGTGGAAGACTAAGTGAGATCTAGTGACAAGTTGGAAGAATCATGACCTAAGAAGGTAGACTTCTGTTAACTCATCTGTGAGAAAAGAGACGTCCCATGGGTCTTGGGGGGATGTGTGGTCATCACCCGGTACACCTGAGAATATAGTACAGGGTCGACATTGTCACGAGATTACTTCACGAAGTATTGGTCCAACTATAATCACACTAGTCGAGAACTGTATCTATAAACGTGTTATAAAGTTGGTTTTAAGGTTGCATAGATTTATTCTTAGGAAACCTGCCAAAGGGCGCATGGGGAAAAAGTGTTAAGAAATGGAGTTGGCCTAGAAATGTGCAGTTCTAGTTGAAGGTCGCCCCAAGTTTAGTTGGTGGAGGTGCCAGGTTATTGAAACCGTTACAGTAAGAATGTGTTTGTTCAATGCTCTCATGCTCTTCGTTCTGTCTACTAAATAGTTTTTCCTTCACTGTCGAGCAATGCACTCTCCTATCTCTCTTCCGCTGTCATCGCTTTCGATCTCAAAACAGACAGCAGTAAACAGTTATTTCGTTCAAAACTTAATACAAAATGTAACAATCCGAATTTTCCACGAAAACAATGTAATTATAGTTGAATCCTTATTAATTTACCGCAAAACAAAGATTAATTGAGTGAGTGTTTATTGTGGCGGCTTTTTTTGTCCAAGGTAACCCTCAGGGTTGTTATTCGTTTAACTTTACATAAAATACAAGGTAATTTATTCTATTTCTGGTAGCTAGAAATAGAATGTAACAACGACAGAACCTGACATGGTGCGCACAGATAGGTAGAATATTAATTAAAATTACATTTTGCCCTATTTTCAATAAAACGTGAGGTGACACGTCAGGTATTTCATCTGCATTATGCAAAATGTTTTACTTTTACTAGTTGCTTTCTGCAGGAACTACCTCCGACATAATAATAAAACCCCTCCCGGCGCAAGACACTGTTTGGCCGTAGCAGAGTCAGAATACAGCGTTGTCAGATTACCAGCGTTGTAAATGGTTTATCGTGAACGCAATAAACCCAACGAGTGCCCTAACTGTTATATTTATTTCTATTTACTCTAGAAGTAAGATGGCGAGACGCCTCTTTCGGTTTAAAAGCTTTTCGAGGTCAAATGTTTATGGATACAATTCAGAAACTAGAAGATTTTCGTTGAAAGTTGAATAAAATATAAAATATTGTGTTAGTATAGGTATAGCCAATAATATATATTTATGAAATTGGACTATTTAGATGCATTTTTATTCTGCCATGTTATGTTTACATGTGTGTTGTATGTTTGTTTGTTACTTCAAGTTTGTTAAATTGCACACATAAACTTTGTATCGTCGTCGGACTAATTATGTGTTTGGAACTCTATGGATGAAGTATTTTCAAAAACAGACTCTTTGCTGGTGCAGCATCTTTAGCACAACACACTATTTTGTTATGGATGATAGTCGCTCTAGAGCTTTGTGCTTATCAAAAATGTTTACATTTCAATTTAAATTCAATACATTTACAAATTCTCTTCCCTACGCTCTGACTCTCTGATAAAAACCTTCACGCTGCATTTCTCTCCTCGGGGATTCGAAGTAATAACACAGATGAGACGCTGCATACACAGTCCTGTTCACAGGGAGGATTTGTTCGATGTTTATTCAGAGAACTTCAATAAAGTTCCTCGATGTAACAAACGCTGATCATGTTTCTACTTATGTTTCCAGGTAGGAGTCCAAATAACACTCAAGTCCGACATTCCAATACAAGAAGACCTCGTTCATCGGGTAAGGAATTCTTTGCGCGATGTTCTGGTGTTTTAAATTACCACACGATATCTAAATTGAACACTATTTCTCAAATGTGGCAAATGTTAGAATTTACGCGGAATTCAAAACATTTTCTTTACTGATATGAACAAACACATAATATAAATATAAAGTAGAATATTCTTCTACGTCTGTATGCTCTCACAGGCGTGTTACCACAACGACATAATTATAAAGGTTGGGTTTGGAAACGCTTTTCAAATTGTAATCTTATGCCTAACATATCTACATTAATCCTGTCATTATTATACTTAAAATGAACTATACGAGTTGGTGTTTTTTAGTTAAATTAAAACGCCTGTTTATAAATGGATCGTGGCCATCTAGTTGTTCTTTTTTTCAAATACTCAACAAGCGCCAATTGTCAATTATTACTCACCGATGATGTCGGGAACAAAATCAATGGTTGATCACCGCTTTATTTCAAGTCTCCTACTAGAAATCAGTTCGGTCACTCACTGGATCAACTCTTTAAACATTTTGGCAGTAATTTGTTAGTTTGGTATTATGTAAATTATTTAAATTTTATATTTAAAAAAAGTTATTTGCATTAAAATAGCTATATTTGTTAAATAAATTAATAATAACATAGGTCTGCCCACTAGTTACACGCTAGACCATCACATCCAGTCGGCCGATAATTTAGTTCGAGTTATAAGCCGGTAGAAGCTCGGAGCCTCACAAGCAACGAGAACTGGCACACAACATATTGAGGAAGCCGAGCTGTTGACGCTGTAAGCTTATGAGACCGGCTTAGGAGGAAATGTGCTCAACTCGAACTGAAAGACTAGCATTTACGTAGCATTTCGTTCATTGCTCGAGACAGAAATACGATAACAGCATCAGTGAGTTTATTATGTGGGTTGTTGTGTTGAAAATCACACTTCCGTTCTGAAATGTTTGCCCTATTTTATGAACAAAAGCAAAAAAATAAACTATCGAAATAACCAACATGCTTGACAGTCACACCTGTTATTTTACCACATTAATAATACATTTCTAAAGTGAGATAAAACTTGTAATTACATATTGTGATAACTAGATACACATCATGTGCTTCAAAGAGAATTACTAATTATCGAGTTGTTTGTTAGGATTGGTAAAAAGTTATGGATTGTGTATTAAAAATGTATGAATGCTGGTGAACGTGCCCTGGAGTTAATGAGGGGGTTGTATCGAAGGCAGGTGGGATGTGAGGCTTGACCTACTTCTATGTACGGAAGTGTTAGCAGGGTGCACTCGGTAGGTGTGTGGTCAAGACAGGAGCATAGCCAGCTGACTGTAAGTGCGACGTGATGGATACGACTGTACACCAGCACACCAGAGCAAACACCATTACAGATTGGAGTATATATTGGCGGAGTAAAAACTTAAATAAATAATTTATTTGATGTACAGCTGTAAAGGTTCCGCACTTTAGTAGATAAGTATAGCTCCTCGTGATTCCATACGAAGTAGGTTGTTAAACAAGAAGAAAATTACGTGTTTCCACCATTCTTTCCGTCGATGTGGGAAAAAGTTTGTACCCGCGAAAAAAACGCATATTTAAAAGATCTTTTTTCATTTTTAAATAAAGGAGTAATCAATTAATTAGGTTGAAGGGATGAGCCGCATTTGGTGTTGCGAAGTGAATAATGACAATGATCAATAATGGGCGTACGAGCGACACTATGATTAAGTAGACTAATAACATAATTAGTACATAATTATATTCATTTAACCTCATGTTTAAATTTCAATGCTCACCTTTCGCCTTTTGTATAAAATTTAATGTAAGACAATTCCCAAAACTATCTTTCTCAGTTTTTTCCACAGAAAAAAATGATTCGAGTGTTTATGTTTAAATTGCTGGTTCGTCAAACGAAACATTTTTTGTCAACCACAACTTTTAATCGCAGAGTGTTGCGGAAAACTCAAAAAGAGAGCAAAGAATACTTCCAAAAAAGCATTGGAGTGTTGCCAGTTGGTATGCAGTGCTAACATTTGGGGAAACCAATAGATGTCGCCTTGTTATGATATTTCATGTACCGCATACCGCATAAACCCCGCGTTATAGTTATAATAAACATGGTCTGCTTCCAAAGCAGAAGATCCAGGGTTCGTGACGGGTTTGTACGTAAATAAAACAATCTCTCGTGGGAAGCCTGCCCTGGTTGCAATACATGCCCCTCTTCAGGTGTCTAACTAGGTATGTTGCGGATAGAACAATTATTGTGAAGGGTTGTCCGAGGGCTGGTTAAGAGGACTCAATCTCTTGCATTCGTATTAACGACTGAGAAAAACCTTGGAACACTTCAGTCAGAATTTCCGGTCTCGACGGGATTCGAACTCGGGACATCCCGACATTATCGGTTTAATTTTCAACATATCCATGTGACACAGTACAATACGCGAATGTCGGGAACGTAGTGACATCGGAGCTGTTTAATATATTTATCATATTAGTTTAGCCGGTATAAATCCATTCAAAGTTTCAATGATGTTGATGAAGCCTGTTGATTTGCATGCGTTAAGGACAACATCGGGTTGGTAACACATTTCACAGTACAGTTAACAATTTAAAAATATTAAATTCATGTATGTCGTTGCAAGTAGCGATACAATGTAGAACAGTGCGGCTAGAAAATATTGGTTCAGTCATCCACAAGCCCAAAGCGTTAATTATTGTTGTCCTCCTGTGTAAATCAATTTTATAACTGAATAGAACAGAGGTTAAAAAAACAAAAAAATAAATACTTTTTTAAAAAGCATTTCAATTTATAAATAATAATATACAGTTGAGTGAGCAAATAATTGTTTTCTAGTTTTGATGAAGGACTCTCCATATTTATTATATTATTTCAAAACTTTGGTTCAAATGAATCCACCTAAGAACGAATGTTTAAATCTACATTTTAATTCGTAACAAATAATGAGTTCCCCAAGGTTCTTCAACCAAGGATCCTACTACACCTTCCGCCCCTATATGGAGCGAACGTCTCCGCTCTCTTGTTATTCTCCCTCCTCCGCTAGGGCCGACACTTCACCCTGAGGGGCTATTGAAGCAAAGTTTCCACTTTCCAATCTACATTGCGCCCAGCCCTCACCACACACCGACAAATTTATCAAAGAAAATATGGAAGGCAGGTTTTTCTGCGTCACGCCAGCCGCAAGCTCGTCCTGTAGGCAGATTGCTGTTTTTTTTTTCAATTTCAATTTTTTATTAGGACAAATTGTACATTTTATGTAACAACAACACAATTTTTAGTGTATGTGTCCTTTAGCTAAATAAAAAAAAAATGTTACAAATACTAATATAATGAGAAATTGTCATAATATGTAATACATTGTAAATAAAAAAAAAAGTTATAGATCATCTTGTGGAAATCTTTTTGTGCAGCTGAATATATTAACCGTACCTTGCTTATACATTCTCGAAATTCTTACATTTGTCAAAGATAATCCATCTCATTTTACCCGAAACAGTTTTATACATAACCAGAATACAAGATTTAACAGTAATTTACACCAAACCCAACACAGACTCAACCTATCAAACAGAGACCCAGTTAAAGCTGGTGTTATTCTTTTTAACAATTTACCAACTAAATTAAAAGACCTCAACATAAATAGACACAAATTTAATAAACGTCAAACAATATCTAATTTTTCATGGATTTTATAGTATAAAAGAATTTCAAGATGGTAAAGACTGCTCTTGTGAATATTGTATTAAAAATTTGAGGTAAAAGATAACAGGGTAAAAATATAACGCTGAGAAGAAATTTTTGTAATTATTGTATTGTATTTAAATAGGGCCTATGAATAATTAAATGATAAGAAATTATCTTGTGAATAAAGTATTACAAATTTAATTTTGACGATAAACAACTAAAAATTGAGGACGATGAGGAAATATTATTGTTATAATAATTATGTAAAATGAATAACATGTAATATTGTATTTTGCATGTAGAATTAAATATGTAAAATATCAGGTATTTCGTAAGTTGATTTAGAATAAGTTAAAGCGTGTTTCAAGACTTGTACATGAACTATGTATTTTTAAGTGAGCAATGCTTTTGCAATTGCTAATGAAATAAAACGCATTTGAATTGAATTGAATAATAATAATTATTGAAAAGTAATAAAATAAGGTTCATTTCATTATATTATAGTTAATCAATAATATCAAGTGATAACAGGAATTTCTGTGAGTGTATCATTTAAGTAATCAATAAGATAATAGTAGGCTTTTAGAATTAAAATTTGTTTTAGTTCATGTTTGAAACGGTCATAGCTTGAAATGTTTTTAATGGATTCTGGAAGATGGTTATAAAGAGATTTATGTAAGTAGTCTGAGTTTACTTGTCCAAGTTTTGTGTGATATGAGTTTAGCTGTAGGTGACTTTTTTTACGTGTGTCATGATCATGGACATTTGCATTTACTGAGTAGGTGTGTATATTTTTTTTAATTACTAATATTGATTTGAAAATGTATAAACATGAAATGGTAAGGATCTCAGTCCGCTCAACGCTTGAGAACACACGAATCACTTGGCGAGTTGTATCATCGGCTTATGCAGCTACATCGTTTCAACGACTCAAAACTGAGATTTATCGTGTTAAGTTGTAGTTCATACAATGTACTGTCTGATTCGGGAGGTCTCGGGTTCGAATCCCGTAGAGAACGACAACCCTGACTGAAGTTTTTTTCCGAGATTTTCCTCAGTCGTTGGGGATTGAGTCCTCTTAAACAGCCCTCGGACATCCCTTCACAAGTGTCCTATCCGCTACATATAGTGATGGGAATTTTCATTGAATTTTTTTTTTTTTTTTAATTTCCTTTTTTGTTAGATACAAGTTGATTTAGGGCCTATATCACAAAATTAGATATATACAAAATTACAAACACATTTTACAGACCTAATAAAATAGTTCCTTTCCTCCTAGTTCCTTCTTCTAGTACATTTTAGGTCTACTCAGGGATACAAAGTTGCCAGGGATAGGTATAAAACATGAGCTACTGGTGATTATTGTTTTATTAAATATCATTGTACATAACAATATAATATGTACTCAGCAAACACAATAAAAAAAACAATAAAACAAACAAACAAATTTTCAGTGAATTAAAAATTTTCAAAAAATTTTCAACGTTCCATCACTAGCAACATACCTAGTTAGACACCTGTAAGGGGCATATTGCACCCTATAACAGGTTTAATTCCCACGGTAAAAAAACTACAAAACTTACAAGATTATGTACGAATAATTCTTCGACAAATATGAGCAGAATACGTCACTGAAACGGATGTGACAAACACGCGTTTATATACACTTAGTTTATTTCTTATAAGTATAGCTAATTGCTCGTCTATGTGAAATACACAGGTGTAATCCCGTACTTGTAGACTACTTTTAATGACAATGATGAAATCGAAGAATATATTTGTATTCATAAATGCAATGCAACAACAACAATACTCAAGGTTGAGGAAATTGAAGCTATAAGTATCGGGACGGCACGCCCCGACGTAGCCTACGGCATAGTTGTATAGTATACACTATACAATGAATTTGATGGGCACTTAATTGAATAACATTATAGTCCGGCGGCATAGTCTCAGAATACGTCATTTCGCATATAAAACTAAAACCTAAAAACTTTTTTTTTTATGTTACACCAGTCTGAAAACTAAACATGTTAGCACCAAACAAAATGAAAATGATTTTCATTGACTTTAAAACATTTCAGTTAAGTCATCGGCCAATTTTTCCTGAGGATCAAAGCCTAGTAATTCTCTCAGCGGAAGCTTGCTAAGGGTGAGGATGAAAGGATGGCAAAGGTTTGCCATCAATGTGTCTCGAGCCGGGATCTAACACGGGGCGGTTAGTTGTCAGAACAGCGTAATGGTGTAAGATATACATTAATCTGTCGAATAAATAAGTAAATAAATAAATAAATAAATGAAGTCGTATTTAGAGTCTACCCATTTAGTCATAGAACTGATTTTTAGACGGGGCATTAAATTAAAAAACAGACCAAGCCAACCCTGTAAGCCTTGACACCATCAATAAGCGAACAATGACCAACTAGAATCCGGTATATAAGTAGGAAACACCGACCAATCAAGCTGGACACGATTACACCCGCAGACAGTGCCATGAATCAACAAGGCTAATTCGGTACAACTTATAATATATAATGTGCCTCGTTGCTAGGACGGCTCCAAAGTCATCGTTTACACATTCCTCAACCAAGAATTGATGGATTTAAGTCCAAATCAAAAGTTTAAAAACTTCTGTCTAGAGCGAGAATCGAACCCTTGACATTTGTAATGGAAGCTGAGCCTCTAACCACAAGACCAACCCAGACACAATGTCAGCAGAAAGGACAAAGGTTTAAACAAAATGAAACTAACATCTGTGCTAACATGTAGATCATTTTGAAATCTTACAATTTTATTCTATAAAAATAGAAAGAGAAAGAGAGTTCGCATCAACCTGATGATGGGTGAGGAAGTTTCACCCGAAAATTTGTTTTTAAATAAGTAGTGGCCTCGGTCATAAGTTTTTAATTTACGTTTTAATACAATATTATGTTTCTTATTGAAATCTTACATTATTTTATGTTTCTTTTCTCATTATTAATTTTAAATACAATACTCGACCGTCCCCAGAAAGCGTCAACCCCACAACTCTCTGCACATGTCCAGAGAACTACACTTAGCATCCCACTGAGTTGTGGTCTAAGGAAAGGTTTTATCGATCGTGTCTCGAGGATCGAAGTGATATTTTAAAAACTCATTTATGTGGAAACACATTTTATTTCCCCTCGCGACGTCATGTAGTCTCGAAGCGGTTTCATAAAGGATATTTATGAAAGTGGATTTTTATGTTAATCAGAGTAATATTTGTCGCGTTTTATCACCGCACTAATCTATCGCCATCTGTACACGTCGAAGTATTGAATAGAGAAGAGAATATACGAGTAAAAGATGAGTGGTGGCGACGTTATTAAAAGAGAAGTACGCTTTCAAGTTATTTTTTTTATCGAAAATGCATCAATTCTTTTCATTTGAAGATTTTTTTGATTTTAGCAGTTCGGTGAAATAATAACTCTTGTTACCATTTTCACACAGATACAGAACATGTACTTGTGTCCATTGGTACATTTAAATCATTATTATAATCAATGTACCCATATTAACCAATGTAAACTAAGAATGTGAAAGAGGTATAGGCACATTTATATACGGCGAAAAGTACACAAATCTGTGAAAGAAATAGAACATAGATGAAATCAACTGCATTGTGTAAAGACTTCGTAAAAGTAGACGAAAATTGGATTTGGAGAAAGACGCCATTTTTAGAAAATGGCGTCTTAATTCTACACTTTTACAGATCATTTTTTGATCGATTTTTTTCGATTTTCACCGACTTTGACTAAGTTGTTTGTGGCTAATTTCTTTACACAATGCAGTTAATTTCAACTTTTTACTGTTTCTTTCCGGGTCAAATCATATCTGTCTGTGCCTAGTAGTTATATGAAAACACAGTATAACTGTTTGTTCGAGTTCTTTGGTTTACCTTGTTTCCGAGAACTTACTATCCGAAATGTAGTCTTTGATAAGATAACAAGTGTTAATTGCAAAACTACTTTGTCATTATAATGACGATTGTATTCCAGAATGGATTTCAGCTTAAACTTTGTAACTTGCGAATTTCTTTTCAATATTCGTTTCTATTAATTAGAGAACTAAAATAATTAGACTGCTTAAGCCATACCAATAATTTGAGGATACTATTAAATTGAATATTGTAATGAGAAGAGATATTACAACGTTATTAGCCAAACGATCTTTGCAAAATAAATAAGTTTTATGAATTCAGAGCTCTGAAGATGAATTATTGGAAACGGGAATTTTCCAATTTCTTTATTCTCTGATTTTTTCATCCTCTCCTTTGTACTGAAGTTCCTTGTATTGTTATTTGTTCTCACAATATGCAACCTTGACTCGAGCTTTTCTAAAGCATTTCCTAAGACTTAAAGAACATTTCTGGGAGCGTTCTGAAAGGATTCCTTCTCTGCCCCTATAAAGCCATATTTATATTGTATATTTAACCTTAGGTTATCAGCCTTACATTCGCCACGAGGCAAGTAAGAAAATATATTGTATCCATGCCTAGGAGGTTAAAATGAATTATTGTACCCCATTCGTTATAAGCAAAAATAACGCGTTAATAACTGACTTATTTTTGGCCTTGCTCTGTATACGTTAACTTGTTAAATAGTGCTTTCCTTTAATCTCATTTAAGGACGCCTGTAACGTTATTACTAATGTGATTAAATTTTAACATTTTTGCTGTTCATATTAGTTTACTTTATTTTAAAGTGACTGTACTTGTAATCATCATTCAGCTAACTTATTTTTACCAAATTCGTTCAGATCCAAATAATGTAAAACATTTAATCTGTGTTTATAGTTTCCTGACTGACTGACATATTTTGTGTCCAACGCTTTTGACTTGTAATTTTACAAAAGATACAAACAAATTTACATACCGAAAAGATTTGAACTGCTATCTGTGCAATGTTCGTGAAAGTTCTTTGCAAAAAATATTTTTGTTACGAGAAAACTTTTAGTGTTTTACTTTCTAAACTTCCTCCCCTACCATAACAACTAAATCTTATCTTGATCTTGTGTTTAACTTCTTTGAAGATGTTGGTCTTAACTATTAGACTGTGTTCTATTAGTGTATGGTCCATATAGGATGCTATGATACCACAAGTTTTGACGACGATAGGAATTTTTTATTGCTACCTTAGGGTGTTTGCAGATTTACTCACATTTTGCATATTTAAAGACGGCAAACTCAAGTTTAAACTTTTTCACGTTCTCAACTCTTTTATGTTTAGAAGCAACTCACTAGATATATTAAGAGGCATCGGATAAACCTTGTAAATAGCTATACATTTTTTAATTGCACACTGAAATTATTTGATTTTATCATTTTGGGGCCAACATTTTTACATTTTTCAATTTTGTGGAATGTTTGCTAGTTTTGTCCTTTCTTTTATTCCATTTTATCTATTATAAACAATACATTAGTTCCATAATTCTACCATAACATATTTTCTGATCATCTCTACTGATTTTCACTAATTAACATTAAGTTTTGTATCAAAGGATTACGAGGAACAGGTGTATGTAACAAAAATAAATGAAAATATACAGACTCATATTTTTTAGAATTCATTGAGCTAAATTCTGTTTAATAATGTCCTATATTCTGGTATTGAACTATGGCTCATACATACATAAAAACCAATTTCATATTAAGGTTGTTCATGAATAAATTAAATTCAGCCAATGCATTGTGTATTAAGGGACATCTAATAAGCGAACTGTCTTGAATATATTCCTAGAAGTCCGTTCCTATCCGTTACAACGTGTATTACGTTTTCCATTAAAGTATGAAATTAGATTATTGGAGGACATCGGGAAGCAAAATAGATTCTAAACTCACTCCGATGGTTTCTAATTCAATACCGTCTGTTACTGCTAGTGGCTGAACCGAACTGAGTACATGATAATATGAACAATGTTATATAATTTCAAAATGTCGTTTCAGATTTCTCCTTGTTAGATCTATTTTGTCGCAATATTACAAAATATGCTAGTTCCACAGATAACTATAATTTTATCAGCGCTCTCAATAATACAATTTGTATGTTGCCAACACTTTCATGGTTGTGTTGAGGGGACCCTTAAATGAGATGTTAATTAAAATTCAAAAATAATACTTACATTATGCCTATTAGATGTTAGTTCGTTTGTTTTTCGAAATATTACTAACGATAATTGGAAATATTCGGCGATTTCAAGCGACGATCCAGAACGTATGTTAAATAGTACTAGGAAAACGCTCAAGTCCCGCCGCGTTGATGGATGAGCTTTTAAAAGTTTTTAGTTTGCGTGGGATATCTTTACTTTTGCAAGTGCTTTGTTTTTCTGCCGACGCATTGTAGGTGATTGTTGTCAAGTTTCTATTGTTTCTTGTTAATTTGTTATTATTTAACGTAAAAATCTTACATTAAAAGCTATATTTCTATTGATTCTGGCTAACTTTTTCAACATTTTCTTTCAAAAGGTACTACATCACCATAACCTTAATGTCCATGTATAATATGAACGTTGTAGCCCTACCCGTTTGGTCAGAATTGGCCCAAATGGCACGAAAATATCGCACAAAAAGTCAAAAAACGTATATTAAAAGCTTTATTTCTCTCGATTCTGGCTAACTTTTTCAACTTTATCTTTCAGAAAGCAATACATCACCATAACCTTAATGTTCATGTGAAATATGAACGTTGTAGCCCCACCCGTTTGGTCAGAATTGGGCCAAATGGCACGAAAATATCGCACTAAAAATCGAAAAAAATCGTAAAAGTACGATATTCATGAGAAATATTTCTTCGATTGTACCCAAAAACGTGGCAAGTCTAAGTTCAGAGAAAACGAAGGTCGTGTCAAATTTTCATCAAGATTGCATATGCCGTTTGCCCGGTAAAGAGCGAAGAAACAGACGAAAAAAACAAACAAAAAGAACAAAAAAAAAAACAACCGAGCTAAATTTTTGGGGGGTCGGTGAAATTGAAGTATTCGCTTCGCTCATCCAAAAATTATTTTTGTTTTATGAAGTGAAAAGAGTATTTTGTGCTATAGATAATATATTTCTGCAATTGCAGCAATCTATATCTATTTTTTTTAAATCAGTTTTTCTACCGTTATTACTTAAAGTATAATTAGGTTCGTTTAAAGTTTACCTCTATGACACATACACATAACAGTGCAAGGCATAACCATACACAACGTTTGAAGATGGGTACAAAAACGAATGTTAAAACGCTTGTAGTTTCAAAATGAAAGCACTAAATGATCAAAATCTTTTTCCCGCACGCATCTCTACTACTAGGTTATAACCAGCCGAGATGGTCTACGCTACCTTGTTGAAACAGCTCCCTTGCCACAGTCTGTACGAACATGAAAGCCATATCATTTCACTCTTCCGCTTTCTTATTTAGAAAGCAATTACAGACGTAATACTGTGCATGCACGTGACGTCAGAGGAAACACAATCTCATCAGAAGCAGAACTTGTTAGAACGTGACCGGCAAGGTAAGCTACACGGACTACTCAAATCACAAAACAAAGAAAATACAAACATGACCTTTTCAGTAAATAAAAAATAATATGATATTTCACTGTCATCTTTAAAATTTAGAAACTCAATGTTTTAATTACGTTTTTAAGCAGTTTTTATCAAACTATAACTATTAAAAGTATTCAGTTTCTCAAGACCTTTGGAAGAGTTTCTGCATCAACATATTATAGTTCCGTCAATAGTTTTATTGCGATCATTAACAGTATGTAAATACAATAACGTTTGTATTTTAAAAACTATTAATATAATTTTCACAAATAATAATTTAAAAAAAATCAATACTCATCCAGCAATGACGGGTGTTCTTCACACCGATATCTAGGGCACAAAACAATTTTTTACGAGGTTGCCTGGCTCAGCTTTTCTTCATCAGCACCTTTATCCTGCATCTGCCTCTCCACTAATTCACCCCACTCTTTCCTGTCCTCCCACAGCTTCACTTCCGTCACCTGGTTCCACGATTCACCTCGCTCTTCCCCATCTCCTGGGTCTTCCTACTTTTCTTTTACCTTCCTCCTCTGCTTCGAAGTTTCGTCTTGGGATCCGATCCATTTCCATCCTCTTGATATTACGTCCCCTTACTAATTTAAACCTCAATAAGAGATTTAAAAAATGATCACAAGTAAAATTACTTACAATACAATGGTCTATTTATATTTACGAGTTCTTAATATATACTATTCCAATATCTTTGGTTCTTATATTATGCAATATAAATCTCTTACTTTGTTCTCATCGCAGAAGCTTTTGTTTATTGTTTCGCTCTCCCACTTACTTAACATCTTTTGTTTCGTATTTATACCAGCCATTTTCTGTTTAGGTAGAAGAATTGTTCTGCTTTCAATAACAAAAGAACAACTTCACTTCTATTGTTCCTAAAGCTGAAAGTTTCAGAAATAGCACACGTATCGGTTAATGAGACGGGCGGATTAACAGTGCATTATTGAGAGATTTAAAACTGGGTCAGTCTTCATTGTTTACAAGAGCGAAGCATGGGGAGTGTGGTATACGTGTTCGCTGATCGAGCTTACTCTAAAGTAGCGATAGAAATGTGAGCAGTACCTGGTAAAAGGAATAATTTGTGGTGTGCGGGTAGCCAAAATTTCGGGTCGTGTCGGGTATTTGGAGGCTGACCGGATGTCAGAAAGGTTTCCTATTTTCAAGTAACAAAAATATTTTGGGGTTTTGGTGGAGGTGCCGGTCCAGACAATTTAGTAATAAAGCATATTATTATACAAAATGCCGTTCAATGAAAATTGGTAAAAGGAATAATTTGTGGTGTGTGGGGAGCCAAAATTTTGGGTCGTGTCGGGTATTTGGAGGCTGACCGGATGTCAGAAAGGTTTTCTATTTTCGAGTAACAAAAATATTTTGTGGGTTTTGGTGGAGGTGCCGGTCCAGACAATTTAGTAATAAAACATATTATTATACAAAATGCCGTTCAATGAAAATTGGTAAAAGGAATAATTTGTGGTGTGTGGGGAGCCAAAATTTTGGGTCGTGTCGGGTATTTGGAGGCTGACCGGATGTCAGAAAGGTTTCCTATTTTCGAGTAACAAAAATATTTTCGGGGTTTTGGTGGAGGTGCCGGTCCAGACAATTTAGTAGCATATTATTATACAAAATGCCGTTCAATGAAAATTGGTGAAAGGAATAATTTGTGGGTGTGGGGAGCCAAAATTTTGGGTCGTGTCGGGTATTTGGAGGCTGACCGGATGTCAGAAAGGTTTCCTATTTTCGAGTAACAAAAATATTTTAGGGGTTTTGGTGGAGGTGCCGGTCCAGACAATTTAGTAGCATATTATTATACAAAATGCCATTCAATGAAAATTGGTGAAAGGAATAATTTGTGGTTGTGTGGGAGCCAAAATTTTGGGTCGTGTCGGGTATTTGGAGGCTGACCGGATGTCAGAAAGGTTTCCTATTTTCGAGTAACAAAAATATTTTAGGGGTTTTGGTGGAGGTGCCGGTCCAGACAATTTAGTAGCATATTATTATACAAAATGCCATTCAATGAAAATTGGTGAAAGGAATAATTTGTGGTGTGTGGGGAGCCAAAATTTTGGGTCGTGTCGGGTATTTGGAGGCTGACCGGATGTCAAAAAGGTTCCCTATTTTCGAGTAACAAAAATATTTTAGGGGTTTTGGTGGAGGTGCCGGTCCAGACAATTTAGTAGCATATTATTATACAAAATGCCATTCAATGAAAATTGGTGAAAGGAATAATTTGTGGTGTGTGGGGAGCCAAAATTTTGGGTCGTGTCGGGTATTTGGAGGCTGACCGGATGTCAGAAAGGTTTTCTATTTTCGAGTAACAAAAATATTTTGTGGGTTTTGGTGGAGGTGCCGGTCCAGACAATTTAGTAATAAAGCATATTATTATACAAAATGCCGTTCAATGAAAATTGGTAAAAGGAATAATTTGTGGTGTGTGGGGAGCCAAAATTTTGGGTCGTGTCGGGTATTTGGAGGCTGACCGGATGTCAGAAAGGTTTCCTATTTTCGAGTAACAAAAAATATTTTAGGGGTTTTGGTGGAGGTGCCGGTCCAGACAATTTAGTAGCATATTATTATACAAAATGCCATTCAATGAAAATTGGTGAAAGGAATAATTTGTGGTGTGTGGGGAGCCAAAATTTGGGTCGTGTCGGGTATTTGGAGGCTGACCGGATGTCAGAAAGGTTTCCTATTTTCGAGTAACAAAAATATTTTAGGGGTTTTGGTGGAGGTGCCGGTCCAGACATTTAGTAGCATATTATTATACAAAATGCCATTCAATGAAAATTGGTGAAAGGAATAATTTGTGGTGTGTGGGGAGCCAAAATTTTGGGTCGTGTCGGGTATTTGGAGGCTGACCGGATGTCAAAAAGGTTCCCTATTTTCGAGAAACAAAAATATTTTAGGGAGGTGGTGGAGGTGCCGGTCCAGACAATTTAGTAGCATATTATTATACAAAATGCCATTCAATGAAAATTGGTGAAAGGAATAATTTGTGGTGTGTGGGGAGCCAAAATTTTGGGTCGTGTCGGGTATTTGGAGGCTGACCGGATGTCAGAAAGGTTTCCTATTTTCGAGTAACAAAAATATTTTAGGGGTTTTGGTGGAGGTGCCGGTCCAGACAATTTAGTAGCATATTATTATACAAAATGCCATTCAATGAAAATTGGTGAAAGGAATAATTTGTGGTGTGTGGGGAGCCAAAATTTTGGGTCGTGTCGGGTATTTGGAGGCTGACCGGATGTCAAAAAGGTTCCCTATTTTCGAGTAACAAAAATATTTTTAGGGGTTTTGGTGGAGGTGCCGGTCCAGACATTTAGTAGCATATTATTATACAAAATGCCATTCAATGAAAATTGGTGAAAGGAATAATTTGTGGTGTGTGGGTAGCCAAAATTTCGGGTCGTGTCGGGTATTTGGAGGCTGACCGGATGTCAGAAAGGTTTCCTATTTTCAAGTAACAAAAATATTTTGGGGTTTTGGTGGAGGTGCCGGTCCAGACAATTTAGTAATAAAGCATATTATTTTGCAAAATGCCATTCAATGAAAATTAAGACGATGATCATAATGTAACATTCTTCACAAATAAAAACCAATAACTATTTTTACATGCAGAGTATTATACGACCGTCTTTTCTTGCCCAACCAGACCCGAAGACTCAAATCAGTTAAGTACCCGGACATGACTGTCAAACCTCTACCCTCACTGCCCTAGTGATAATAGTCATTGGAAGCGTGAACATTTCTAACCGTGATGATTCAAAGCAAATACTTCACATTAACATTATATTACGTAATGTAGAAACTGAATTATACAACGGCAGCATAACATTTTCTGTTATCAAAAATCAAAATCAAAATTTTAAAAATAAATTAACTTTTAACAAATTTTTACTCTGAATGCCCTTTATCATATATTTATTAATGGTTGAATGAAATATGCTATAACTTGGGAATTAACTAACCGACATTTGAAACAAAGAGTATAGCTCTATTGCAAATTATAAAATGCCCCATAGAGACGTTTGGAATACTTAATTGCAAATTAGATGTCAATTTGTATCCGATTTAAAACTGAAGGTCGTTTAATTTTTTACAATATTGTTTAGTAAAATGAAACCAAGAAATTTGGGAAGAAGAGAATAATACTCTTCGTAAGAACAATGAAACTTAAGACTGAAGTAGTTAAAGAAATCTTCAAAACATTTTGTGTTAATTAAGTTTGTATATTCTCATTGAAAACAACACCCGTACTTCATCAATTCGTTCTTACTTCTTATCGACTTCATTATTTATGCCTGGCTTACATTCATTAGTGAACATTACGGAGGCTTCATCAGAAAATTACTTTATTTTAGGTAGAATTATGAATTGAGCTCAATTCAAAATTTCAAATTTATTATCAGGAGAGGTAAATTTGTTTATCTTGCACAAAGTTATCATTGTGAACGACATATTATTTTAATTGTTCATTGTAGCCGTTGTTTTCTCGTCTCGTTGCGGACTTAGTCATTTGTTCTCTGAAGTACTGAAGGAGTCAGTTTGCAGCATAAGACGATCCAATTAAGTATTACACAAAGATGTAAAGTCTTGGCTTGAAGGCGATTTCCACCGGGCGCGAGCACCTTTGTTATGTTTTAATTAGAAACATTACCGCCAGAGTTTTGATTGTTATCGAGTTGTCTTGTTACGCGAGCCCCTTACATTTCACATGAATTTAAAACAGAGTTTCAACGTTCATAAGGCGATTTGATCACCACTTTTACACACCACTCACTGAATGATTTACAATTTAATTTTTCCATGATATTATAGCATGATACAACCACCCGATTTACTCTTTAAATACGTATTTATTGGACATTACACTGCTCTTTATCAATATTTGTTTTTGATATTTCAATTTTTATTCAAAAATCTTTGTCAAACTGAAAGTTGACTTCGAAACAGCTTTTTAAATAAAAATCCAAATATCACAAATACATATTGATAAAGAGCAGTGTTATGTCCAATAAACCCTTATTTAAAGAATCATACCGTGTTCTGCTAGATTCTTGTATCTAACCCGATCTACGCTCCCATTTTCCTTGTTGTGAATAATAAGAATTAAAATAATTTGTGCCGCACATTTGAATTTGAACTATTTTTACTTATATCAGTCCCCATCTTCCCGACGACTACGATGATACTAACAAGGGACAATGACGCTAGTGACGTAAGATCCCCATCTCTCCCCTCGCCTGTGACTGGATCTGTCAAGCATGGGTGTGGTCCGCCCCACATCATCTAAGCTACAGAGTGGCGCATTACAACCAATCGGTTGACGGTCTCTTTTAAAAAATATATCTTTTAAAAAAACGTTCGATTACTATCAGATTATTTAAAATTAATTTGGAGTTTCCACTAGATCTTCAATGGCAGTACTTTCACGTCATCTCAGTGGTTTTTAGAATATGCACTATAGATAATATCCCGTAAGAAGGTATCGGTAATAATACATTCTTTTCAGTAGTTTCCCAACTAAAGGCTTCACTATATTACACATAGTAAGTCCCTTTTATCCAGTACAAGGAGAAGAACTAACCTGCACTGCACACGAAGTAATATTGCAGCGTACTATATTCAGCGAAGTGGGAATCCATCAACGTCTTCTGAGTAAGTGCATTCATGCTCACTCTCAGCACGAGCATAATATACGACCTGTTTTATTTCCGATGTATTCTTCTTCTTTTCAATTCCCTCGAAGATTCGAGTCGGGTTTCCATCTTGTTAGTGCCCTTCATTGAACCTGCAATCTAGACCTCAGGTTCTGGCTTATGAGGTAAGCAGACGTCCCCTGAGACACACGAGAACAACCGAATAGAAAAACAAGAGAACAACCGAATAGAAAAACAACAAAACGTCAGAAGTTCAGATTTCAGATGAATCCATTTTCTTGCGGATTGTTGGTGTATGGTGGGAGGGGGGGCATTCACATCAGGAGATTGAAAAGATAAAATCATTCGGGGTCTGTCTACCTTTCAAATCTACTGAGGATTTGCTTTCACTTGCTTCCATTTTGTGGTTTAGATTCCAGCCTACTAAGGCTTTGGCTTTGACCGCAATGAAAAGAATATTATATCACTTATGTATTAAAAGATAAACAAAAAATATCATTCCAAAGTAGAACATTCTCGGCTGGGCCTAAAGGAGAATAAGCCGGGGTAGAAGTGGCTCGGGGTAGAAGTGGACAGGGGTAGAATTAGCCCAGGGTAGAATAAACCCGGGGTAGAAGTGGACTGGGGTAGAAGTGGACTGGGGTAGAATTGACTCGGGATATTTCTCTGTCGATCGGGATTGCGAGAAAAGAGGCAAAGTCCATCTCGCAAACATAATACTATACACAATCTATTACTATCAGTCTCGTGGAAGAATATGGGGGGGGGAGGGGAGGGAGAAGGGGCTAAACCGCCTAAACTCTCGTCCTCCCCTAAACTACAGGCGCATATCAATTCCCGCCAAAAACACCGCCAATTTGTAACTGAAAGAAAGTTCCTACTTTTGTTCAGGCAATACATGTCGATCATTATCCACTGCAGGGCGCTCACCTCGCATCCTACTCACTGCTCGGCTGTTTCATTGAGAAGGGTGACTTTTACAATCCTACTTTGTTAAGAAAGAGATCGGGATATTTGTTTCTTATTGTGAGAGGTGATAGCTCTGCGTAGGATTTATAACGATTTACATTTTTACATTTTCAATTTAATTTTAATTTTTAAATTATGAACTAACTTTAAGCTGTGGCTTCTTGATTTGACAAACGTTAATTTGCGGCCCCGCATAATATACAATATTCTCGCGTAGTTAGTGTGTACAGTTCATATGATTAGCTACACTGCTCAATAATGAATTCATGATGCTGCGTCATCAGGCTTGGTCTAATGGGGGTTTATCTGTAAGCCTGGCTCTTAGTCCCGACAAACTTGCCGGGACTTATGCGGGCGAACATTCACAATTACCATCCCGTTCTCAGAGCCTCGTAAGCTTGGGTTTGTTGAGATTTCAACAGCACTTAATGCGAAGTGCATTACCGGTTACCACGCAAGCAGAAGTATTTTGTTTGCGTCTTCAACTATTATAATTATAAACAACGTTCAAACTTATTACGGGACCTGGAGGAAACTTTACTCAATGCTCTTTCAAGTTAATTGTAAGCACTTAAATCTAAACATGAGGAAGTTAATGAAAATTAAATAGACTTGATGAAACTTGGTTTTCCACAACTAAGTCAACGGTTAATATTACTAAGTTTAGTTATGTATGATAATATTAAGTCATTTTAGTGTAGAACTGAGTAAAATTATCCCGTCCGTAGTTTGAATTTATTCATACGTTTATTTAAAATTATTCATACATGGGTAACCTTTCTTTATTCTCTACTTTCCTATTAATTTTGTCGATCATAATTATTTCAATTAACTTGTGTGTGTTATTAATAAGGTTATAATTTTAGCAAGTTAAGACACTTCGTTTTCTTATTGTTGCTTTTACCAACAGTGTTGGCTCGAGCGTTAAGCGTGCGACTCTGATTCAGGAGGTCTCGGGTTCAAATCCCGTCGAGACCGGCAATGCAGACTGAAGTTTTTTCCCGAGGTTTCCTCAGATTAGTGCCAATGCAAGGGATTGAGTCCTCTCAACTGTCCTCACTCTTATATACCAAGAGACAACTGAAGAGGTGCACGCATCTGGGCAGGTTTCAAAGGGAAACATATTGTTTATGTATCTTTTAATTCTAATTATAAGTGCTTAGTAATGGCTTAGATATAAGCCGGAAATGTATATTTTGTATATATCTAAACTAATATTCAAATGAGAGAACACTTCTATAAGTAGGGCCTACTCTTGACTTGAGATATCTAGCTTGCGAGTGTATGTGGTTTATCTGGCTAGGTCGTGATATAATGTAACGAGGTGGCTAGCGGTCGCATCGTTCTCCCATGTGACCACTATAGGCTTTGACTCGTACCCTCCCCGCCTTGTTATCCTCGGTGTTAGATCGATTAGACTAGAGTTGAATCGAGAGTTGAGAGCGGAAGTGGTCTGAGGGGGTTGGGGGGTTGGGGGGTTGACCTGCCGTTGGGGAGTACCCACCTATGTACACCACTCGGGATAGTACAATTTGCGCAGTAGAAATTGATTAGCTCTTGAAAGTTTAGCACGCGTTGCTTTTACAACAGCTATTTCGTCTGTAATACATAATTATTCTATACACAAATATGTATATCAACTACTTGTTTCAACAATGTAATTTAATTTAATTTATTTTTGATTTAAGTTAATGAGTTGTAATTTGCCTACATAACTCGGTCTGTCCAAAAAAGTAGTCATACAAGCTACTTTCATCAAAATAACCTGTGTTATTTCAATACGCAATAAAGAACTGACATTAAGTATACCCCAACAAAGGATAAATTAAGATAATAATTTTGCAAAGAAAGCTGTAGAAAATCTTGAAATAGAAAAGATGTTCAATAATTACCGATGAAAGTTTATAATAAGCCAATTTAATTAGAGTATGACCACGAAACAAAATGTTCATATTAAAAAAAAAACGATGTCGATAATTGATTTTTTTATTTATTTTCACCAGCGTTCATAGTTAAATCATGGGTTGGCGGAAAAAATTATTAATCTTTTGCAATTATCTTGTCATCTTGTATGCCTGTGAATGTTTTAATTTTCAATTATCTTCATATATATCATAGTTTGCATTGGCACTATACAACAAGTGCACAAGAGGTGTTGGTGTCAAGACTTTTCATACTACTATCTCCACTACTACTACACTACTATCTACTATTTCGTACTTCTCTGTCCGAGTATACATATCAACATTTATTATGAGCTTCGTCGCGCGTGAAGTTTCTCTTCTGCGCATCATTCCCGGCGTGTAACGTGAAGCTAGCCACTCTGCACTAACAATGTAGTCTGCAAATGTCAAACTTGTTACTCGCCCGAAATAGCTAAACCATCTTGCCTGGAAATAAAACCGTCTGCGTTCAACTAAATACTAAAAAAACAACAACAGATAAGTGCATTAAATTATTTGCATCACCAGTGAAAGGTCATATTCTATAACTTGAGGATAATTTAACTCTGAACATTCAACTCTGTATTTAACATGTCTGGCACACAGACCATTTCTTGAAAATATCGAATCTATACTTTGGAAACGCGTTTTTAGAATAAAGGCTGTTTTTAGGTTTTATTACTACCTGGGATTATCTAAACTTCTAAAATATTAAACCCAATTTCTTAAAGTCTATAAATAATTCTCGTTATTTGCTATTTTCAAACTTTAAAGCTACTTTTGAGTGCGAGTTTGATGTGTTCTTAGAGGACCCGGCACCTCCACCAAACACGACATAATATCGCATGGTCCAAGCAGAAACCGTATTTAATCACCAACAAATTTAATGAGGTAATTGAATTAATGCATAATAGAACATTATTGATTTAAATTGAAAGGGAAATAGTATTGCATTTCTAAAAAAATATATGTTACTGCAAAACTATTTTATGAAAGCAGTATTTGTGTTTAAATGCGATTGTTTACTAAAATTGTACCTTTTGTCCATACGGCAGATTGTTACAGAATAAAATCAGACTAGGTTAATAGAATTGCGTTGGTCAACATTAGGGACACTGGATTTTAAGTACTACTAGTATTCGAAAATGAGTAATTCTGATTAAGCTCGTTAAAAAATGTTTAACCTCATTTAATTCAACGTACTAAAATACAATTGTTACTAATATCCAGTACTAAAATACAACACTTATAGATTTATGATCATGATGTTTTTTGGACTATACACTACTCAAAATAAAACAAAGATTACAATATTTCAAAGGTTAATCAACCTCCTTCATCAGGTTTTTAATGACAGTTGAAACAAGACAACAGAATGGGCTTTAAAACAAATAAACAATGCCAACTAAACAAATCAAATTACACCAATCCACCAAAGAATCATAATAATAAATGTGGTTGTAGTTGTTGTTGTAACATAAAAGAACTTATAAAATTTACAAAACAAACAAGAAGAAGAAACATTATGGCTTATTAGTTACAAAAACTTTCCAAATTCCGGGAAAAATCAATGCTAGGTGCACTTATCACATTATTACTAACAGACATCAATGCAGCCTTTTAAGTTTACGTTTATGTGGATTGGCTTCATGAAGGATAATGGATGAGTTGTTCCAATCCACATAATGGTGATTTTCATAAACATGTTCTGCTAATCTAGAGGAACATACTTTATGCTGCGTGACGTTGTTCTTATGCTCCTTCAACCTCACCTCAAGAGGTCTCTTTGTCTCTTCAATGTACGCGGCACCACATTGATACGGTATTGAGTAAACAGCATTCTTGGACAATTGGGATTCGTTCTTGGGTTTTAGTAACTGTTAATATACTTTTAGGGTAGTAGGTGATTGAAAAACAGTACGAATCCCAAAAGGAGATAGAAGACGTCTGACTTTTTCGGACAGATTCGGATAATAATCAAGAACTACTGTTTTCAGAATTTGTGGTGGAATAGGAGCTTGACTATTATTTGCAACACAACAGCTGTTGAAACGGATTTCATCACTTTCTTGAAACACTTCACTTGGATAAACCATTTTTCACAAATGCATCATTTTAGGTACGAAAGTTCTTGGTTCAACAAGATATCTGATGAACAATTCGAAGCCGCTCGGACTGCCAAACATCTCATTACACCTTTCTTAATGTGGACTGGGTGGTTTGAATCAGCCCTCACATACTGATCAGTGTGTGTCGGTTTCCTGTATACACCAGTGGTCAATCTTGTATCAACTTTAGAGATAAGTAGGGCTAAGAAAGGGAGGCTAGCGTCTTTTTCCTCTTCAATTGTGAATTTGATGTTCTGATGAAATCCATTTAAATCCTTGTGTAAACCTTGAAATTCCACCTGTTGTCCTTGATGGATACAGATTATGTCGTCTACATATCTCCTCCAAAGATCAATCTTGATGGAACTAACCTTCAGCACTTCTGTTTCAAGATGGTCCATGAATATATCCGCCATCAATGGTGAAAGGCAACTTCCCATCGCCAGGCCGTCTAGTTGTGTATAGAATTGATCTTCGTATTGGAAATAGCACGACTTCACACATATCGTTAACAATTCCATAATACTATCAACAGGTAAATTTGTTCTATTCGACAGCGAGTTATCAGAGGAGAGTTTATCTTTAACCAAGATAAGGTGTCGTTTATAGGTACCGAAGGGAATAGGTTAACTACATCAAAACTTACCAATTTTGTGCAAGGATTTATAGCACAGTTTTGAGGATTTCCCCTAGTTCTTTGGAGTTTTCCACTGATGATGCAATACAATGCAATAAAATGATCTTTGGAGGAGATATGTAGACGACATAATCTGTATCCATCAAGGGACACAGGTGGAATTTCAAGGTTTACACAAGGATTTAAATGGATTTCATCAGAACATCAAATTCACAATGGAGAGGAAAAGCGCTAGCCTCCCTTTCTTAGACCTACTTATCTCTAAAGTTGATACAAGATTGACCACTGGTGTATACAGGAAACCGACACACACTGATCAGTATGTGAGGGCTGATTCAAACCACCCAGTCCACATTAAGAAAGGTGTAATGAGATGTTTGGCAGTCCGAGCGGCTTCGAATTGTTCATCAGATATCTTGTTGAACCAAGAACTTTCGTACCTAAATGATGCATTTGTGAAAAATGGTTATCCAAGTGAAGTGTTCAAGAAAGTGATGAAATCCGTTTCAACAGCTGTTGTGTTGCAAAATAATAGTCAAGCTCCTATTCCACCACAAATTTGAAAACAGTAGTTCTTGATTATTATCCGAATTTGTCCGAAAAAGTCAGACGTCTTCTATCTCCTTTTGGGATTCGTACTGTTTTTCAATCACCTACTACCCTAAGAAGTATATTAACAGTTACTAAACCCAAGAACGAATCCCAATTGTCCAAGAATGCTGTTTACTCAATACCGTGTCAATGTGGTGCCGCGTACATTGGAGAGACAAAGAGACCTCTTGAGGTGAGGTTGAAGGAGCATAAGAACAACAGCACGCAGCATAAAGTATGTTCCTCTAGATTAGCAGAACATGTTTATGAAAATCACCATTATGTGGATTGGAACAACTCATCCATTATCCTTCATGAAGCCAATCCACATAAAACGTAAACTTAAAGAGGCTGCATTGATGTCTGTTAGTAATAATGTGATAAGTGCACCTAGCATTGATTTTCCTGGAATTTGGAAAGTTTTTGTAACTAATAAGCCATAATGTTTCTTCTTCTTGTTTGTTTTTGTAAATTTTATAATTTCTTTTATGTTACAACAACAACTACAACCACATTAATTATTATGATTCTTTGGTGGATTGGTGTAATTTGATTTGTTTAGTTGGCATTGTTTATTTGTTTTAAAGCCCATTCTGTTGTCTTGTTTCAACTGTCATTAAAAACCTGATGAAGGAGGTTGATTAACCTTTGAAATATTGTAATCCTTTTTTTATTTTGAGTAGTGTATAGTCCAAAAAACATCATGATCTTAAACCAGACCTACTCTAAAATTGTTTCACCTTTGTAATAACTTATAGATTTGTACACAACACACAATATGACTTATGTAATGCGTTCTTCCTTTCAGGGATACTCGCATTTTCTTTCAGTGTCTCGCGCGTTAAAAGCATATGCATGTTACAAGAGAACTTTCTTCTAACGCTAGGTGTTTCAAGTCCCCAACGTCCTGACACTTGGGTGAGAACTCGGTGTACGGTATTGGATGATTGACAGATATAGAAAGAGGCTTTTGAACAACTTCCATTTCCAAAGTAGTATTTTGAAATTGAAGCCAACAAGAAAATATGTATCGGAAAAACGGAACCTTGTATTTGAAATGCTTGATAAAAGGGTGATCGAGTGCTATGCGTGTGGGAAAGTTCGTTAAATGTGTTTCATGATGATCCATTGTTTGACGTTTTAGTGTTCACTCTGTAGGGTTTAGGTTAGGTGGTAGGATTTGTTTTCCCCAAGAATCTTACACGCAGATATTTTATTTTCAATGAATGGGATCATTTTTCAAGTGCACAGAAGTTGTTTATTTTAAAGGTTTTAAAAATACAAAATTTCATAAGAGCAACTATAAAATAAGCGGTCAATTTTTAAAGAGGTAATGGAAATTAATACAAGTTTGATAATTTCCGTAACATCACCAATTTTGCATTAAGTTTATTAAATATAAAGAAGCGAAATGTAAAATTATTATATGTCAAAGAGAGATGATATTAGGTCATAGGTCACCTATGATGAGGTAATGTTTTTTTAGTCGTTGGAGGTATCATTTATGATATAGTGGAGATCATAGGCTCCGGTAATTTTCAATTCATTTTATTCCGTTACTCATCATACAATATAGGCCTATTCAATTAATTCGATTGTCAAGAAAGTTTTAGAACTTAATTTGAGGCCATAACTTTTGTGATTCTAAGTTATTAGTTATCTGACCTATTTTTGACCTCGACTGTTAGGGTTGGGGTGTATACTAATAGATGTTCGAGCAAACTCGACGGTAGTGTTAATGTGACATTTATCTCAATTGTTTGCTGGTAATTTAATGATCAACCTGTGAATGCAACATTGTGTGTCCTCATGCAAACAGTGGCTCATACTTGCGTTGCGTAACAGGTGAAGGCCGACACTGCAGGCTATAACTCCATAAGACCTAGAATATATAACTTATAGAAAACGAAAGTTTGGAAAAAGTTCTTCGGAAACTCAGAATTTGGTTCACAACAAAACGAAGTTTTTAAAAGTAAAGTTCTGTTCAGCAGGGATCTAAACTTAGCTTTTCAAGACTTTCGTGCTTCGATGGGATTTATTCGAATGACTTGATTCATCCGATCAGATTCTTAAAAAGTACTCGAAAAATATGAAATAGCCGCTATAAAAAATATTAAGGGAGAGTATAAAAAAGTAACATTACTACAGATGCTAAATGTTAATAATATAATTTTATAATAATGGCTTTTTGAGTTACAATTTTATGAAACAACACTTGAAAAATTCGTCGATCAGTACATTTATTTTCTATTAAATATAATAGTGATTTTATATTTGTTTACATGATTACCTCTAGATGTAACGAAAGGAAAATAAGGAAAAAACTTACATTTTTAAGTTTGAGAATCGGTTATATAAATGTTTTGAAAGGCCTCTACGTTGTTTTTTTTCGTTATGAACAAAATTGAAATCCAAAACCACTTAACATTCTTTTATTATTTTTTTCAAAACCCAATATACTTCAGTAGTTATGAAATGTTAGTGAGTGGTTACAAAGAGGTATTGACTGACTCTTGATATTATAATTAGAGTTTTTCTAAAAAGCTCAAATCAACTTGAAATACGGATTTTCAAAACTCAAGTGAGAACTGAACGACGGTTGACAAAATCACTTTAAAGCAGGTTTCCTGCTCTCATTATCTATCATCAAATTCTTGTGTTAAAACAGCACAGTTTTAATCATTTTCAAATATGGTTCTACTTCTACAATTCAAACAAATAATTAAATGACATATTTAATTGAACATTTTACCAGCATCAGCATTTAAATAGAATTAAAATTGAAATGTCGGAGGCAGAAATATTGTAAATATTTAAGTTAATGTACACAGAGTTTGAACAAAATTCCGAGTGCCAATCACAAGCACCGGGTAAATATTATCATTTGATTATATTTTATCGCAGCGATTGAACTTCAATTAACATTATTTGGTTGATTGAACCCGGAATTAAAATTGCATTTAATCTCCATTTTATATTTCACTACTGTTAATAATGATAACATGTTTAACGTACGTGGCTCGAGTGGATAGAGTACGTATTTTTGTTGCAGAGATGTGCGTCCCATCTGTTTCTGCTGATCACACAGACGCATGCACTAACTAGAAAGTAGTCTCAATCTAAATCATCGTTACTTGGATAAAAGAGTGAGATTAAGTTTTTCCCCCCCCCCCCCCTGAACACTGCAATAGGATTAAACATTAACTGTGCTCGCTGGTTCAATTAAATCATGATGTGTTCACCATTTTAGCGTCTAGACACAACAACGTAAAATATTCATTCGTCGTAGCATTAATAATTCATTTCATGAAACGAATTAACTAATAAATCCTCTCTTTGCTTTTACTGCCACTAAACTGCATAATGAAATCTGAATTTAATGAAATATAATGTGATTTTCCTCCCATGAAGGTCGATAATTTGAATATGAATACAAAACAGAAAACACCTTGGTAAAAGTGGTTAGGGTTTCTGGTCGCAGACGTTGTTCCTTCGATAGTGTTGTCTCGTGTGCAGTGTGGTGTTCGTCGGTGCGGTACACTGTAAGAACAATACATCAGTTGG
Source organism: Sweltsa coloradensis (assembly GCA_024449915.1). NCBI lineage: Eukaryota > Metazoa > Arthropoda > Insecta > Plecoptera > Chloroperlidae > Sweltsa > Sweltsa coloradensis. The sequence goes on along the minus strand of JAMZAV010000359.1, from coordinate 1,132 downwards.
GTGACGTCGCCTGGGGAGTACAAGCGTGTACTCTCTCTCTCTCTCCCTCTCTCCCTCTCTCTCTCCCCCTCTCTCTCTCTCTCTCTCTCTCTCTCTCTCTCTCTTCTCTGGTAAACTACGACTATCAACTAATGAACACTCACGTGGCAACTTGTTGCTTTCTATGTCCTCAAGGGACGACAAACCAGGTGAATAGAGACGTTATTCTCACCTATCCTATTCTATATATTTAGTGCTACGTACAAATAGTACTTCAATTTTGAATATTTAGCATTTATTTTTCAAATTCAGCATTTTGTGCATTTCTTTCTATCCACCAAAACCCTAAAGGTGTTAGAGTTTCTTTTGTATAGACATTTCAAATTAAAATTGATTGAAGCCACCGTTTGAATAAAATGCTGAACTTATTCTTCATAAGGAATGGGAAAACATTATTATTTTTTAGTAACGATTCGCATTTTGTAGAGTTTTCAACAATATATGTTTACCAAATACAATCAAAACCCTTAAACGCCAAATTATCTCATATCTTACTATTCCGGGAACATTAACTTGGCTCAACCACCAATGAAATTATGACGTACGATATGCTGTGAATTTTGCACACTTTTTGCACAATTTTGCACAACCAACTTCGATTTTCGCACAAGGAACACAAAAAAGTTACGACAACTTCATTTTGGCTGAGCCAAGTTAATGATTTTCAAAATAACGAATTTCACGTGCAACTTATGCCATATTTTTGAACACTTTTTGCACAATTTTGCACAACCAATTTCGATTTTTTCACAAGCAACACAAAAAAGTTACGGCAACTTCATTTTGGCTGAGCCAAGTTAATGCTTGAACAACCAAAATGGATTTTCATGTCAAAACCTTTGCCATATTTTTGCACACTTTTGCACTATTTTGCACAACCTATTTTGAGTTTTGCACAAGCAACACAAAAAAGTTACGAACTTCATTTTGGCTGAGCCAAGTTAATGATTTTCAAAATAATGAATTTCATGTGCAAACTTATACTATATTTTTTTTTTCACATTTATGACAACAATTTTTTGGCCCCAACAACTTCTCGGAGTTAATGCCAGAACAACCAAAATGGTTTCATCACCAGCAGACACTTACTTTA